>ML779055.1:1939681-1992249 GCA_009831015.1 Picea engelmannii | reverse complement strand
TATTATAAAATCCATCGAAACCTCTTCCAAATATTGAATTGGTATGACTAATGCTTGTAGGATACCTAGAGTATTAATTGTTTCTCCCCTATTCTATTTTTAGACCATACATTTATGCACAAAATATTGAACATCAATTTTAATACATTCCCAGAAAAAATCCTTCTTGATCTTATGTGTTGTGTTGATTTTTCCACTTGGGTGAGCAAAAAATCAACACTTAGGATACCTTCTCAAGCCAACAAGATACCACTATAAATTGTTAGTTGGTTAGTGGGCCAACGAGTAAATAAAATAAGAAATAAAAGGAAAAGATACGAATATAAACATGCATGAATTGGTAATGCAAAACTAAAAATAGGAACAAGAGATAGCTACCAATATATAGGATTTTGATTGATAACACCTTGGAGAAATATAGGGAACTTATGAGTTCCCCTTTTCCTCCTTGGGAGGTCCCTTAAGGTCCCCAATATAGAGATCCTTATCTTATTACAATGAAATGATAATGGTGAATAATTACCTACCAAGCTTCTCAAGAGGTGAGAAGAATGACTCTTGCTATGGATGCTAGAAAGATTCATTGAGAAAGATGGATTCTTAAGGAGAAATTCCAACAACATAACAATACATATAAACTCTTAATTTGGTGCATACCTCAAGCTTGTATTTATAGGACTGATACAAGATTTTACAAAACTAGTTTTTAGTGTGAATATGGGCCCTCGTGTAGGTACCTCCCTAGTCCTTAAATGGCCCCAAGGCTAGATTTCAACCTGGATTTGGGTTTCTTGTCATGGTACACTCGACATGGAAGTGGGTGAGGCCCAACCAGAATCATAAATGCACTATTTCTACATCTACATGAGTTTATTTGAGGACAATCACATAGTCCACGCAATTTGTGTGAATTTGGCAGTGTTAGCCCATGCAGATGTGCATAGAAAAGCCTTTGGAAGATTGCGCAAAAATTGAAGGAACCATTTGTATAGTTTTGTGATTTTTTGAATGAATCTTGATAATGCTATATGTATGTTGTTTGGTGTGTTTCATTGGTAATTTGTTCGACCATCACATGTATTGTTGTGGGATATTTTTCAATGATAATACTATGGTAAATTTTCAAGAACCTTGAATATCCTCCTATAGGACAAGTGTATAATTACAAAAGGACCTTATACTTGAGTTGGGAATTCTTACACAATTATAGGTGATCCTAATACCAGGGTAAATCATTCTTCCACACAAATTTATTTAATGCAATTGGTTCCTCTTGTAGTTGTTGAATTATCTTCCATACCTTATGATCTTGCTTCCCTTCTATCCTTGTATCTTCCACTCAATCAGATTGGGGAATGGAAATAGCACATAGTAAACCTTGAATATCTTCTTCTTTCCTTGAAAGTGAATTTGCTACCATATTTTGTTTTCCTATTTTGTAGATAATTTCAATGTCCTCACTTACCATCTTTCTAACCCATTTTGTTTTTCTCTTCGGAAGATAATCTATGAACATGCATATTATATTGCATGTGATTAATTCACCATTTTACCATTCATATTGTTATAAATGTATGAAGAAGGGAAAATGTATAGCTTCAAATTAATAAAATCACACATATTAGGATGAAGAATATCAATAGTGAGAAGAAGCAATATGGTTATTATTATCCAAGATGATGAGAGTTGAAGATGGGTGGTGGAAGCGACATGTAGGATACATTAACTTAAGATAAAACTTAGATATATTTTGTTTTTAGTGCAGAATTCGTATTTTCATACCATATAAGCCAAGTATAAACTACCAACATGATATAATGCCCCAATGAATATATCAACACCATTAATGATTAAGCCCCAATGATTTCATATGTACATATTTTATTTTCCTCTCACATGTCCTCAATCATACAAGCTACATTAACCCAAGTAGCTAGAAAATTATGTAAGGTTAACAAAATGAATTTAGTATTTTTAATTAACAAAACTTTTGGTGCAAGATATAGGGACTTGATAAAAATCAATAACACTTGCACAAAAATAAAGGATTTGGAAATGCTAGGACTTATACCCAAAATATAGATATCCCACAATATCTCAAGGGCTTGCACCCAAAATCCACAGGGAAAATTATAAGGAACTCCAACAAAACCTAACTTCCACATTAACAAATCATAGGGAATACCACTCAAAATTATAAGGAACTCCATCAAAACCTAACTTCCACATTAACATATCATAGGGAATTCCACTCAAATTTAGTGGTATTCAGTCAAATTAAGTTGAATTAAAATGTTCTTCATTGTATCAAATCATTTTATTTGAATTAATTCTAATATAATTGAATTGAGTTTAGTTGAATCAAAAGTGAAATAATTGAATTGAATCAAATCAAATCATAGAAAACAACTAAATCCCCTCACTTTTCCATTCCCCTAACCTTGTGCAATGAAATGTCATTTGTTGATTTATCATTGGTGAGGATAATCATGATTATTCATGTCAACTTCCACTGGTAAGTTACATTTAAGTTGGGGCCAATGACCATCTAAAATCATAGATCTCCATGGGACAAAAGATGCTTGGTATTTATCAAAATCTTAGAATACTCCCTTCTAACTTGGGATATTGGAAAATTATATAAGTGCTCAAGGTAATGTATACTATGTGTGATGTTTTAAGTCATATAATAATTATGATGATTAATATTTCTATGCCTAGCTTGATAATTGGTGACTAGTCACCTATCTTGCATGATATATTTCATGTCAAAGTTGTAATCAAGTTTGTTTGTGTTATCAATAACTTTCATTGCGCGTACCATATCGACTAGTTTACTTTGCACTTCTTGATTTTATGACTAAACTTTGATTGTGAAAGTGTAGTTTAGCATTAGATGGATTAACCAAAACATTTATAGGTCTTGTGCTAGCTATGAAACATGTCTTAGAAGAAAACCAGTCCTCCTAGCTCCAAAACCGTGTTAAGCGCCTCAAACGTCAATTGGTTGTTTTTGTGGATTTATAATTATATAATACTAACACATTACCTCAACTTCAATCGACGAAATAAGACCCTATACAACACAAATGACATAGGAATTGATGAAACTAAAGTTGGGCTAAATAACAACAAGAACGAGACTCGAACTTCCATTGAAAAATGTCTTTTAGCGTAATTTTTGGGCATCCATCAAAGTGTATTTTTCATCACTAGAACATGCCAACTATATTAATTTTGCAATTATGATTCCAACACAACTATCGAAATGGAAATTCAAGGCCCAAAAGTGCTAGAATGATCGTCAAGGGAGTTTTCACCCAAACCAACCTTGGCAGTTGTGACACCAATGGAATGCTTGAATGACATATTCAGTTGGCTCGAAGTAAGTGCCTCTCCACGCTCTTCATGGTGCAAGAAATGACGCTCAAATACAACATCGTATGAGCAAGTTATGAGTCTTTAAAATCCCCTCCAACAATGTCTCCTCTTTTTTCAATTTATGCCTCCATGAAAAACTACTTTGGTTGAAAGGTTTGTGTTATACATATTATGTTGTTAAATTTGAATAATTTTTATTCTAATTTAGATTAAAATTATTTAAATTTAAAATCTTATTTAATCAAAATAGAATAATTTAAATAATTGTTAAAAAAATGTCAATAGATTTTCACAAGGAAAGTTTAAACAAGGAGTTAAGTTGGAAAACGTGGAAGGGAGGGGACTACAGTCCACTTGCCCCTCCCTCTCCTTAAAATTATGTTATAACTTACATGGGTCTTCGTGCTTTCCCTTCTAAGCCAAGAAATATTTTTCCTAAACTATGGTCAAGAAACAATCATTAGTGAAGATCTTTGAGAACATGGTACCATTGAAGACTTTCCAGCTCTCACAAACTTGTGTATGCTAATGGTTCTTGTGACGTGTGAATGAGATATGTAACTGGGTGTTTCTTCAATGTTTATATGTTGTCACATATATAATGTTTACATAGAATTAGAAGAAACCACACCAGTGAGGCTATGCTCACAATCTATTATTGATTGAATACAAATTACATCATAATATAGGACTCCAGTCTACTTAGGTGGTTACAACAAATAACAGGAAAATAGGATCTACATTAAACACTAGTAGAGTTTGTCTACGTAACTAGCTCTTGCTCCATTATTTCCAAGTCTCCCCATAAGTGGGGAATGGATTGACTTCTACACCTAACATCTCCCTAAACAAATCAAACTTAATATTTCCAAGAGGCTTAGTGAAAATATCAGCAATACTTTCACAAGTATTACAATACATAAGAGCTACTTCACTGGACTACAACTTTTCTCTAACAAAATGAAACTGAGCATCAACATGCTTTGTCCTTGCATGATAAATCAGATTATTCGCCAGCTTGATTGAACTTTGATTATCACATTTGATCATTATAGGTTCCTTTTGTTCTTCTTCAACATCTTGAAGAAATCTTCTCAACCAAACAACTGCACAATTTGTTGCACACAAGGCTTTATATTCTACTTCAGTAGAAGACAAACATGCAATAGATTGTTTTTTACTGCTCCATGAAATAACCCCAGATCCAATGCCAAATGCATATCCAGTGGTTTATCTTCGATCATCTAGATTGCTAGCCCAATTAGAATCTGAGTAACATGTCAACTCAACATCAGATGCATCAATATATTTAATACCATAATCAAGTGTTCCTTTTAGATACCTAAGTACTGCCTTTGCTACATTCCAATGGATTTCTTGAGGTTTCGCCATAAACTGACTAAACACACTCATAAAATATGCAATATCAGGTCTGGTTGTGGTGAGATAATTCAAACTACCCACTATCTGTCTATACATAGTTCCATTCACTTCCTTCAAACCATCATCAAAAGAAAGTTTCACATTCTGCTGCATGGGAACAATATAAGATTTACATTGATCTATTTTAAATCTCTTAAGTAATTCTCTGACAAAGAAAAGTTTGGCCTTCATTTCTCCAAACTTCAATACCTAGGCAGTAATGTAACTCACCAAGATCTTTCATTTCAAAAACTTGTGACAACTGCTCCTTGATTTCATCAATTAATTTCCCTGCATTTCTTGTAATTATTAAATCATCAACATATAAGGAAATCAATACTATATACCCCTGCTCATCAAATTTGGTATACAGATTTGGATCACTCTTGCTTCTCATAAAACCCTGTTGAAGAAAGAAAGAGTCTATCTTCTCATACCATGACCTAGGTGCCTGTTTTAGTCCATACAATGATTTCTTTAACTTACACACTAAGTGTTCTTGCCCATGTTCCACAAACCCTTCAGGTTGAGTAAGGTAAAACTCCTCCTTTAACTCACCATTCAAAAATGCAGATTTAACATCTAATTGGTGTAGCTTCCAATGATACTTTGTAGCTAAATCAGTTAACAATCTGATAATATTCAATTTAGATAGTGGTACAAATGTTTTAGTATAATCATTACCTTATGTTTGTGAATACCCCTTTTCCACCAGTCTAGCCTTATATTTTTCTATACTACCATCTGATTTAAACTTGGGTTTGTATATCCATTTGCATCCAATGGGATTTTTATGTTTAGGCAATTCAATCAATTCCCAAGTATTGTTTTTCATTATTGTAACATCCCGCTCTTGCACACACTGAGAGAACTTATTCTTTTAGGACACTTGCTTGCAAGTGATCCAAATTATTATACTATTGGCCATTGATTATGATTATGAGGCATTATGGATGTGATTATATGTTATTTTGTTGTATTGACTTAGACAGGTGCTATTGAATCGGTTCTCCTAAGTGTGCAGGATTTGGACCTCGAGGATGTTGAGGCATCGATGAAACCCTTGTACTCTGGATCGATTCAGGGAGTGGACTATTGGGGTTTGACTATTGTATATATATGACTTATGTACATATGATTAGATGTTATGATTATGGATTTTATTTCTGACATGATTCGTTGATGATGCAGGCTGATGATAGCTTGCCGACCATACTCACATGTGGAGTAGAGGGGTCACGCATGACTACCAGAGACATTGAGGGAGAGGTGTGGACAAAAACCCTTCCACATCCTACTAGCACTCCCATCATGGCTCTAACTGTGGGTTAACGATTACCTAGTTCGAGAAGACCCACAATGCTATGAGGGTAGACTGCGGTAGTCAGTCACGATGATTATAAGGGGTGCACAATAAGTAAGGGGCCTTATTCCTTAGAGGCCCTTAGTCTCCCACAAGATCACCTGACGGAGTATTGAAACCAGGGGTTTTTGATGTCTACCAAGTCATTCAAGAGGCGAGTTGTTGGCATGTTTTTAGACAAAGGCAGAGTATGCATGTTTTTCATTGATGGTGAATATCAACATGATCATATTGTGAAGATAAACATGATCAATAGCATAGCGATAATGTCAATATCATCAGTGTAAGCTCAAAAGGAGGAAAACAGTCAAAGCACGACAAAGGTTTTGTTTCAGAGTTTTGCAGATCGAGAAATCCAAAGGTAAGAGGTTCGAACTCGCGATATGCAAAATCGCAATAGCAATCCTGACCATTGGAGTCATAGGACACATGGAAAGCGATTGAAATTTCGTTGACTTGCACATTGGAGGAGTCAACGGAGCATGGTGTGGGAACTCGCGATATGCGAGATCACGAAAAGATCTGAACCATCGAATCATCGAGATCGTGGACCGTTGATCAGGTATGACGAAGGCTCATGAAGTTGTGAAATCACAATAATATCTTGACCATTGATCCAAGAGGGACATGTGGCGAGGGATTAAGGTTTCGATGACTAGAAAGTCAAAGGAGCGAAGTACTCATTTGATTGGCGAGTGGTCATATCTCGTGGTCACATTGTCGAGAGATGGAGAGCAGAGCTAGAGAAGCCAAGCTCTGTTTCAAATTTCATGACATGGAGAGTTGAGAGGACTCATCATAGAATACACGAGACGCGAAAGTGAGAAATGCATTTTCGAATAAGGTTGTGGTCACAACCAGTGGTTACATTTGCGGAAGATGGAGGAAGAAGCTAGAAGTGTTAAGCTCCATCTCAACAATCGCGACTTTGAGTATCGAGATCCTTCATCACATGAATCACGATATGCAAGATCATGATGAGATTTGGACCGTCGGATCATTGGAGATCTAGACCATTGATCAAGCTTGATAAAGTTCATAGGATCAGGAAATATGAAGCACCTTTTGGCACACCCTGTGGTCACCACCAATGGTCATGTGAGGGGAAGAAGCTAGCGGTGTTGAGCTCCATCTTGGAGTTTCAGCAATTGTGAATTGGAGTGTCGAGACCCTTCATCACAGGAATGCTGAGATGCGAAATCACGAAATTCAAATTCTGTTTAGCACTCGGTCATAGCTAGTGGGCATATGAGATAAACGTAAATTCCTGCGGATTTAATCCAACGGTACTAGTTAATTGGAAAATTGATCGAAGGGTTACTGTTTCACCTCACAGGTAATCGATCAGTTACGATTCAACTAGCAGAACTGAATCATGATTATTGGACGGTTGGCGATTCAGTTGTTGATGTGTTTTCTTGGAGATTCAAGGTGTAACTGAATAAGTGGTATAGGATAAAAGGGAGACACAATGACTGTGGATGGTTGGTAGTTCTGAATGAAAAATGAGTTGAGCTATAAGAAAGGGAAAATTACAGTATGCACAGTGTGAGACTGACAGTATGCGCAGTGTGAGATAAAACTCAGAGATGAGTAACAGATGAGGAATAGACAGAATCAAGAGAAGAATTGCAGAACAACATGAAGCAGAGTAGAATTGCAGAACAGACAGAGGAAGAGAAGAATTACAGAACAGTTAGAAGAAAACCAGATTTACAGAACAGAGAAGAAGTGGTAAGAATCGATTTATCTGTGTTGTTGGTTATTAAATCATTTATTTATAATAAAGGAGGTAGGTTGGTGCTAGGGAGGACTGTGGTCCTCTGATATTCGAGTTGGTGCTTGAATATTGGGATTTGTAGCTTCCATCTAGTTGTGGATAGAAAACAGGGTGGCAGGGTGGTGCTTGGGAAAACACAGAGTTTTCTATATGCAAGTTGGAGCTTGTATAAGTGGAAGTAGGTACTTCCATCCAGTCGGTGTTGGAACACTCAGGGAGTTGGTGCTTCCTTCTAGTCGGTGCTAGAGAAAACAGAGAGTTGGTTCTCTCAAAAAGTAGGAGCTTGTTAAACAGAGGTAGTAGCCTCACTTTGAGTTGGTACTCAAACATAGATGATGTACAAAACTTAAAAGACTGCCTATCATTTCGAAGAAGAAGAGGTTTTCTCCCTTTATGGGTTTCCTCGTGAAAATCTGTCTCTGTGTATATCTTATGTGTGACTGATGCTCATTATTTATGTTGTCCATATGTTGTGTAATATTGATGATCACTTAAAGGAAGATTAAAAATGGTTTAATAGACTTAAAATTGTTTAAGAACAATAACAACTGATTCACCCCGCCTCTCAGTTGTCTTAGTAATTTCAACAATTGGTATCAGAGTGGGTTCCTTTTATTTAAAGGCAGATCTGTAATCTTAAACATGACAAGTCATGAAGGGACTTCAGCCAGTAATCCTCCTCTGTTTGATGGAACAAATATTTCCTTTTGGAAGGTTAGAATGAGAACATACCTAATGGCCTTAGGTGCTGATGTTTGGGATGTAGTAGAGACTGGATATACAAAGCCGGTTGTGCTGGCTTCCAAGGATGATAAGTTATAATTTAGCTTTAATGTTAAGGGAGTGAATGCTATCTTGAATGGACTTGCAGAAGTCGAGTTTGTAAAGGTGATGCATCTTCAAACTTCCAAAGAAATGTGGGATAAACTTATTAGCAGCTATGAAGGAAATGAGAAAGTAAAAGATGCCAAACTTTAAACATTTAGGTTGAAGTTTGAACAACTAAAGATGAATGAAGATGAAACAGTTAGAAAGTATTTTTTAAGAGTTGAAGAACTTGTGAATGCCATGAAGGGTCTTGGTGAGAAGATTGAAGAAACAATTTTAGTTCAGAAGATTTTAAGATCTTTGCTTGATAAATTTAATCCAAAAGTCTCTGCAATAGAAGAACTAAATGATATTAAAACTCTATCAATTGATCAATTCCTAGGAATTTTAACTGCATATGAAATGAGAATCAACAAAGATAAATCCATTACTAGAGAAACATCTTTTAAAGCAGACAAGAATACTGATTCAGATTTAGATGATATTGAGGCAAAATTTGTGAGAAGGTTAAAGAAAAGATCAGGAAAATATCAAGACAAGCTTCCCTTCAAATGTTTTAACTATAGTAAGACAGGTCATTTTGCATCTAAGTGTCCCCATCAGAAAAAGGACCAGAACTCTGATGATGAAAAGAAGTACAAATTCAAGAAATATAGTAAAAAGAAAAGTTTGTGTGCAAATAATGACAATTCCTCAGAAGACATAGATAGTGATTCATCATGTGAAGACAAAGTGAATGATTTTATGATTATGGCTATGTGATATCTTGATGATGAACACACAGGAGGTGAAATGGATGATGAAGAAGCTATGGTGGATATAGAAGGTGAATTAATTAGTGCTTTGGAAGAAATTGACAAACTCAGATGTAAGAAGAGAAAACAAAAACAATTGTTGAAGCAGTTTAAAATGAATAGTAAAAAACCTGATGAAAACTTTTCTCTACTAAAAGTGGAGTTAGAAGAGGAAAAGAAAATAGAAAACATACCGAAACAACAGTTGTCAAACAAGAAAGCGAGGTGTGAAGCCTTGGAAGAAGAGATAGTAAAAAACAGAAAAGAAATGGAGAAGTTTAAGGGATTCTATCACCAAAATCTACCAAGTATTAAAGCCTCAGAAGGATTAACCTCCATTCTAAATCAGCAAAGAAACCCAAAGTTGAAAGTTGGCTTGGGGTATGAAGAAGGATCAAGTAGTGATCATCCAAGTAATACAGAACCTATCAAGTTTGTCAAATCCTCAAACATTGACAACAGTCACTTTGTAGAAACAAAGAAAGAAAATCAACCACCAAGAAGGAATGAAAGAAAAAGTACCAGAACTGAATCTGTAGATCAGAGAGATTATCGGCATGAAATAAATCGACCTCCTCAAAGAAGACATACTTTTTCAAGGTACAAAGGTTTTTTCTATGGTTATTGTTTTTTCTGCTCTAATTTTGGTCACAAAGTTATAGACCGTTCTTTAATATTTAGATATGAACAATCAAGATATTGAATGAATAACCATCTTCCACAACAAAGATCAAGACAACCAAGCAACAAACAACCTCAGACTATAAATCATGCGATGGTTGGGAAAAGGATGCAGGTTAAGAATAACAATAGTTATGAGCATAACAATCGTTATGATCTATTATTTAGTGAACCAGAATGTTACATCTATCATAACTATATACATAAAGCTGCAGATTGTCGCTTAAATAATTTTAGGCCAGATTCGAATCCTACTGCTGAAAATTTCAAGATTTGGAAGAAGAAAGAAGATGACAAGTGTGGACTAGTGTTATCAGCCCAAAGACAAAAGAATCCCTAGTATATTGACAGTGGATGTTCCAAACATATGACTGGAGACAAAAGTAAGTTTCTAACTCTAAGTGAAAGAAAATTAGGGAATGTAACTTTTGGAAATGATGCACCAAGAAAAATAAAAGGTAAATGAATGGTAAGTTTGAGTAATGGAAAAGGGAAAGCTCAAGATGTGTTGTTTGTAGAAGGTCTGAAACATAATTTTCTTAGTGTCAGTCAAGTCTATGACTGAGGATGTGAAGTCATTTTTACCTCTAAAGACTGTAGAATAAAATCTGTGAATTCAGGACAGCTAGTTGAAAAAGGGATAAGAACATAAAACAATGTCTATGTGTTAAAAGAAGAAAAAGAAGAATGTTACTTAAACAAGTATGATGAAAGTTGGTTGTGGCATAGGAGACTTGGACACCTAAATTTTGATCATATAATCAAGCTCATAAACATTGGGGCAGTAAAATATCTTATGAAGATATCAAAGCCATACGACTCTGTTTGTAAACCCTGCCAGATAGGAAAGCTTACTCACACTCAGTTCAAATCTAAAAAAATTCCTTCAACAGAAAAACCTCTCCAGTTAGTACATATGGATTTATGTGGACCATCAAGAAAAGAAGGTACAGGAAAATAAAATTATTTTATGTTGATTATTGATGATTATTCTAGACTAACATGGGTTTCCTTTTTGAAGGAAAAATCTAAAGCATTTGAAAAATTCAAAGTGTTTAAGGCTCTGACTGAGAATCAAAAAGGAAAAAGATTAAAGGCAGTAAGGTCTGATAGAGGAGGAGAGTTTAGTTCATGGAACTTCAAAGAGTTCTGTGATAAACATGGGATCAAAAGAGAGTACACAATTCCAAGGACTCCACAACAAAATGGAGTTGTTGAGAGGCAGAATAGATCAGTACAACAAATGGCAAGATCAATGATGAATGAAAGGAACATAACTCAGACATATTGGGTAGAAGCAATTCATACAGTCGTTCATATCCTTAACAAAGCTCATCTCAGGCCACACAGTGACAAGACTCCTTATGAACTATGGTTTGGAAGACCTGCTTCAATAAAGCATTTTAAAGTCTTTGGGAGTAAATGTTATATCAATAACAAAGATGAAAATATTGGCAAATATGATGACAGGTCTGACGAATGTATCTTCTTGGGTTATGCTACAAACAATAAAGGGTACAAATGTTACAATAAGAGACTACATAAACTGGTTGATTGTATAGACATAAAAGTTGATGAAGAAATCCCAGTCAGAAATGTAAGCAGTGTTGAACCAAGCACATAAGATATAGTTGAAGATGAAGATGAACAGGTCCAAGGATCAGAAAGGGAAGAATTTGAATCAGATGAAGATACAAATACTCAGGCTGACACAAATCAGCAGAAAGAAGAAAAATCACCTCTCATAATTATTAGAAAGAATCATCCTGAAAATTAGATAATTGGAGATATAAATAAAGGAGTTCAGACAAGAAGGAAATTGATTAAAGACTCAGAACAATCTCATGTTGCTTTTTTATCTATGACTGAACCTAAATTTTTTGATGAAGCCAACCAACATGATGATTGGATTAGAGCTATGAATGAAGAGCTTGATCAGATTGAGAAGAACAATACTTGGGAGCTTGTCCCTAGACCTGAAGATAAGAATGTAATAGGTTCCAAATGGGTGTTCAAGAATAAAATGAATGAAAAAGGACAAGTTGTTAGAAATAAAGCCAGATTGGTTTGTAAAGGGTATGCACAATTTGAAGGTTAGGACTTTGATGAAACTTTTGCACCAGTGGCAAGATTGGAAGCCATTAGAATGTTTCTTGCTTATTCATGTCATAAGAACTTTAAAGTTTATCATATGGATGTTAAGTCAACATTTCTTAATGGAGATCTAGAGTAAGAAGTATATATGGAGCAACCTGAAGGATTCTCATTGACAGATAATACTAATTGTGTTTGGAAGATGAAGAAGGCCTTATATGGACTGAAACAAGCACCACGATCTTGGTATTATAGACTGGACAAATTTTTACAAGACAAAGGGTTCAAGAAAGGTACTATTGACAACAATCTCTACATTAAGTCTGAAGGTGATAATTTACTAGTTGTTTTGGTTTATGTAGATGATATTATTTTTGGCTGTACTAATGAATCATCTGTCCAGTGGTTTTCTAACTCTATGAAAACAGAATTTGAGATGTCCATGATAGGAGAACTGCCATATTTTCTTGGTTTACAAGTAAATCAGAGTTCTGCAGGAATTTTTATATCTCAAGAAAAATATTTGAAAGAGATGTTGAAGAAATTTCAGATGGAGGATTCCTCTCCTGTTAATACACCTATGGTGGTTGGTTGCAAGCTTAGTAAAGATGATATGTCACCCGATGTTGATCAAATGACATATTGATCAATGATAGGTAGTCTTTTGTACATCACAGTATCCCATCCTGATATAATGAAAGTTGTTGGAATGGTAGGTCGCTATCAGTATGCTCCTAAACAAAGTCATCTGGTAGTTGTCACAAGGATATTCAAATACTTGAAGGGAACAATGACTTATGGTCTGTGGTATCCCGAAAATCAGAATTTTTAGTTAACTGCTTATTCAGATGCAGATTGGGCAAATTGTGTGGATGAGAGAAAGAGCACCAGTGGAGGTGCCTTCTTCATGGGTGACTCGTTGGTAGAATGGATTAGTAAGAAGCAAGGATCTATTTCCTTATCAACTACAGAAGCAGAGTACATTGTTGTTGCTACTTGCTACACTCAGATTTTGTGGATGATTCAAACTCTTGCAGATTTGAAGGTAAACTATACTGTTCCGATTACAATTCACGGTGATAACACCAGTGCCATTAGTGTCTCCAAGAATCATGTTCTTCACTCCAAGACTAAACATATCCCAATAAAATACCATTTTCTCAGAGAACAAGTTAAAAACAGAGTCGTTCAGCAGAATTATATTTCTTCCATAGAACAGATAGCTGATATCTTTACTAAACCATTAGCGGCAACCCATTTTGGATATCTTCGTCAAAATTTGGGGGTTATAACTTCTTTCGTCTAATCTGTTCACCTGATCAGGGGGAGTACTTATTGAATATATGTTGTATTTCTAAGTTTCTCATTGTTGACAGGGGGAGTATGTACTGCAACATCTCAGGGGGAGTGTGTTTCTTCTTTGACATTGATGTCAAAGGGGGATAAAGTGTGGTAAATTTCAAGGATGCTATAGTGGTGGTAATTTCAAGGATGCTACAATGGTATAGTTGCATGTTTTCCAAGGAGTTTCCATCAATGCCAAAGGGGGGATATTGTTGGCATGTTTTTAGACAGAGGCAGAGTATGCGTGTTTTTCATTGATGGCGAAGATCATCACGATCAGATGGAAAAGATTAGCATGATCAATAGCGTAGCGATAATGGCAAGATCAACAGTGTAATCTCATAAGGAGGAAAACAGTCAAATCACGACAAAGGTTTCATTTTGGAGTTTCACAAATTGGGAAATCCAAAGGAAAGAGGTTTGAACTTGCGATATGCGAAATCGTGATAACAATCCTGACCATTGGAGTCATAGGACACATGGAAAGCGACTGAAATTTCACTGACTTTCACATTGGAGGAGTCAACAGAGCATGGTGTGGGAACTCGCGATATGCGAGATCACGAAAATATCTGGACCGTCGAATCATCGAGATCGTGGACCGTTGATCAGGCATGACGAAGGCCCATGAAGTTGTGAAATCGCGATAAGATCTTGACCGTTGATCCAAGAGGGACATGCGGCGAGGGATTAAAGTTTCACTGACTGGAAAGTCAAAGGAGCGAAGTTCTCATTTGATTGGCGAGTGGTCATGTCTCGTGCTCACATTGTCGAGAGCTGGAGAGCAGAGCTAGAGAAGCCAAGCTCTATTTCAGAGTTCGTGACATGGAGAGTCGAGAGGACTCATCACAGAATACCCGAGACGTGAAAGTGCGAAATGCGTTTTTGAATAAGGTTGTGGTCACAACCAATGGTTACATCTGTAGAATATGGAGGAAGAATCTAGCGGTGTTAAGCTCCATTTCGGAGTCTCGACGATCGTGACTTGGAGTATTAAGATCCTTCATCACAGGAATCACGATATGCGAGATCGCAATGAGATCTGGACCGTCGGATCATTGGAGATCTCGACCTTTGATCAGGTTTGATAAAGTTCATAAGTTCGCGAAATATGAAGCGCCTTTTGGCGCAGCCTGTGGTCACCATCGATGGTCACGTGAGGGGAAGAAGCTAGCGGTGCTAAGCTCCATCTCAGAGTTTTGACGATCGCGACTTCGAGTGTCGAGATCCTTCATCACAGAAATGTCGAGATGTGAAATCACGAAATTCAAATTATGTTTAGTTCTCGGTCACAGTTAGTGGGAATATGAGATAAACGTGAAATCTTGCGGATTTAATCGAAAGGTACTGGTTAATTGGAAACTTGATCGAAGGGTTACTGTTTCACGTCACAGGTAATCGATCAGTTATGATTCAGTTAGCAGAACTGAATCATGATTCTTGGATGGCTGGTGATTCAGTTGTTGATGCATTTTCTTGGAGATTCAAGGTGTAACTAAATAGGTGGTATAGGATAAAAGGGAGACTCAATGACTGTGGATGGTTGGTTGTTCTGAATGAAAAATGAGTTGAACTGTAAGAAAGGGAAAATTACAGTATGCGTAGTGTGAGACTGACACTATGCATAGTGTGAGATAAAACTCAGAGATGAGTAACAGATGAGGAATAGACAGAAGAAAGAGAAGAATTGCAGAACAACATGAAGCATAGAAGAATTGCAGAACAGACAGAGGAAGAGAAGAATTGCAGAACAGTTAGAAGCAGACCAGATTTACAGAAGCAAGAGAAGAATTCCTTCTAGTCGGTGCTAGAGAAACCAGAGAGTTGGTTCTCTCAACAAGTTGGAGCTTGTAAAATAGAGGTAGTAGCCTCACTTTGAGTTGGTTCTCAAACATAGATGATGTACAGAACTTAAAAGACTGCCTGTCATTTCGAAGAAGAAGAGGTTTTCTCCCTTTATGGGTTTCCTCGTGAAAAATTGTCTCTGTGTATATCTTATGTGTGATTGATGCTCATTATTTATGTTGTCCATATGTTGTATAATATTGATGATCACTTAAAGAAAGATTAAGAATGGTTTAATAGACTTAAAATTGTTTAAGCACAATAACAACTGATTCACCCCCACTCTCAGTTCTCTTAGTAATTTCAACACGAGTGGCACCCTTGGAACATGTAGTGCATCCTGAAGGGTGCGTTGCGCAAGGGAAACAGAGTGAGGCGAGTGGCACCCTTGGAGCACGTAGTGCATACTGAAGGGAACGTCGCACAAGGGAAACAGAGTGAGGTGAGTGGCACCCTTGGAGCACCTAGTGTGTCCTGAAGGGCCTGTCGCGTTGTTAACTAATAAGTAAATAAACCTAGATGGCCTTAGAACGAATAATGTGATAAGAAAGATTTAAAAACAATTTTCCCTAATAAAATGTCACCCAGCCTCGAAAATTAAAATCTAGGTCTAAAGTAATATTGGTGGTAAAAAATTAAAAATAATAATATTAATCATTAAACATGTGACGAAAAGGGGGTAAGAAACTCAATTAAATAATTAAAATCAAATTATTGAGGGATTTAGAATTTTAAAAGGGAATTGATTGTTTTTCTACATATGCTAATTAAAAATTTATTAATTAAAAGGAAATAGGGGGAAAAGGTAATTTCCTACACTTGTTAATTTGAGTTTTAGATAAAAAGTGAAAGAGGGAAATTTAAAAGAATTAGGAAACTAAGGGAAAAAGGGAGAAACATAAATAGAAATGGAAACATAAGGAAAAAGCAGAATGACTAACTTAGTAGGGAATCTTGCCTTTAAGAACTTTCTAAATTGAACTCAACTAGTAAATTAGCAAGGGGGTAAGTCATTAAAATATGTAAGCGAATATGGGGACACCTAGGAGCAATTCTAGGAGTGCTTTTAGGTGGGTGAGGGAAATAAGAATAATTAAATAATTAATGAAACTAATTTCTGGTGCAACGAAGGGGATGAGTGACACATGTACAGGGAGGATTTTTCTAAATTAAATTATTAAACATTGAATTAAATGGGAAATTGGGAAAGAAATGACTTAGAAACTCTATATAAAGGAGGGAGGAGGAGGTGGATGGATCTCTTCTTTTATGCGTAACGTTACACTACAAATTTTAGACTTGATTGACTTATCTTGTGGGAGTTGGGATACCTATCTCAGTGAGGAGTGGTAGCTCGACCTTGCGAGGCGAGATGGGAGCTAGTTGTTCTCTGGTTTAGTGTGCATGGCCCCTTTGTAGCTCGGGGGGCTAAGGGGGAAGAAGAGTACCCCTAGCGTTGGCTGGGAGGTATCGGTGAAGTCTCATCGATCGACAAGCTGGAGTTGCATGGAGCGCGCGGGACAACAACTCAGAGCTGTTACCTTGGGCTATGGTACACCTTCTTTTATTTTGCATGGTAGATTATTATGAAATTATGCATTCATTTATGTACTTTTAACTGTCTAAAGAAGGTGTTTGACTTAGCATTTTAATTGAGAACTTAAATTCCCCATAGCCTTAAGCTCGCTACTTGACTTGATTCTCTTGGCAATCGATCCCTGAATGTTGTGAATGTCTTATGGTTTTATTCATTTTCTAAAGAGTTTTTGTTTTTTACTTCGCCCTCATCCCTATCTCATCAGTCCACGCCTAAGCAGTCGACCAGGAGCCGGATCGAAGCTCATCATTTCGGTGTTAATAGACCTATAGATCCTAACGCCTTTCTTTTATGTGCATGGATGATGAGTGAAGGATAGTTTGTTAGTTGTCTACCCCTTCTTAGCTCTGCGTTGGTTGTTCCTAGTCAAGTGATTACCTTGCACCTTCTTGCGATTGGGTAACTCAATGTATTGTTCATCTTCATTCTCTGCGATTTTAATGACAATGTTTCTTATTATATTTGGAATGCATTTTTATTTTATTTATCTCCACTTGAATGTCATCTTTTGACTTAGATCTAGACTGTGTTTGATATTCCTGGAAATACAATGAAACTTACCCTGAATGCCTACACCTTTTTACTCTTGAACAAACAACTAATTACTGTGACAAAATGGTGGTGCATTGCGGTGTGTACTAGGCGTTTTTACTGCCTGCATTTTTATTTTATGTGTGCTATGTTTAACGAACCTTTGATGGTCCGTGATTTATCACATTTTAATGGCATTTGACTTTGTGGTTTTTAAAACTTTTGGTCAGCGATTTTACCCTTTATATAAACACATTTTCCTATGACAAACCCAGTGAAATCATGCCTCGATTGGCAGCAAATTCTCCCTTTCTTACTGTGTTTTTGAACTTGTGGAAGTCAACATCCTCCCACCGTGATAGGCAACTGACTTATTCTTGAGAAAAAATGTTGAATCTTTAATTACTCTGCGTCTTTTTTTATCATTCTTTGACTGTGTTATTATCGCCCCTTGATCTTCATTTTGAACCACTAATGACTGCGATTACCTTTCTTTTTTCCTTTAAAAAAAGAGAAACTTGACACATGATGTTGTAAGAAGTATATAGCGATTTTTGGCAAGATCCAGACCACGATTTCATACTTACACCGGAATTTCCGTAACCTTGAGGCAACAAATTACCCATTGTCTGAATGCACTTTCTTATGGAATACTCATTGCAATTTTATCTTGAGGTGGCACTCTATGCCTTCATTTCTTTTTCTAGCCTGGACATTAAATCTTATGCGAAGTTAAGTTACCTTGGATGCAAAAAAAATTCCATATTAAGGGACAACAACTAAACCGCTTGAGGTCATGTAGGATAGCTAAATCTCCTTGCGATTTTATGAAGGTTTAGAGATATTTTTATGCCTATGCTTGTTTCCTTATATGTCTGCAATGATCTAATGTCTTAGTTGTGAGCTTGTATGTATCTTCTTGTGTATTATGCCTACATTTTCTCCTTGATTCACATCGTGTTGGTTGTGGAGCCTGATTGTGTTCCTGATTCAGAGGTCCTTTCTTTCAGCCGTGTTTATACCCCATGAAGACTTTACACCCCAGAAGTATGTACACTCTTTCACGCAGGGGAGTGTAGAGGGGAGGTACCCCCTCTGCGGGGTCCGGGGGGTTCGGGGGTGAAGCCCCCAAAGGAAAAATTGCCTTGTAAAAGTATATTGTAATTTCATTGTAAATCTGGACCGTTCATTATAAGGTTGCAGATCTAACGATAGAAATTATGTTAGGGTTTTTTTCCCTAGAAGGCAACCCTCTTTTATGAGGGAAATGTATTGTGGCTATGTATGATGGCGAGTATTGTATTCTGAGAGAGGAGATTGTGAGAGAAAGAAGAGGAAGTTACAACAGGTTTTGTTGTAGGTTGTATCCCTTCATTTGATGGATAATAATAAAGGAAGGACCTGGCAATTTCTCTGGTGGATGTAGCCCACACTGGGTGAACCACGTAAATCTGTGTTTCTCTTGTATTGTGTATCTTATGTGTTTTGTTTCCGCATTTGTTTTATTTTATTGCTCCGCAGTCCTTTTTTTCTAACAATTGGTATCAGAGAGAAAGGTAACTTGTAGGAAAAGAGGGTTCCTGGTTTGAGTGGGAGAAATGTAGGAAGATGGAAAGTTTAGGGTCGAGAAATTTAATGGCCAAAAATACCAGTTATGGAAGATGCAGATGGAAGATTATTTATATCAGAAGGATCTATTCCTACCATTGGGTAGAGTAGAAAAGGAGCCAACGACCATGAAGGATGAAGAATGGGATATTCTTGACAGAAAGGCTCTAAGAACGATACGGTTGAGCTTGGTAGCGTCGATGGATTTAAATATTTCAAAAGAAAAGACAACGAAGGATATAATGGACACGTTGGCTAAACTGTATGAAAAACCCTTGGCATCCAATAAGGTATTTCTAATGAAGATATTATTTAATATGAAGATGTCAGAAGGTGGGTCTGTTGCAGATCATTTAAATTAATTTAATATGGTTACTAATCAACTAAGTTCCATAAAAGTGGACTTTGATGATGAGGTTAGGGCTCTTCTAATATTGTGTTCATTGCCAGAAAGCTGGAATGGCTTGGTCATGGCTATAAGTAACTTTGTCTCTAGTTCAAATAGTTTAAAATTTGATGATGTTGTTAGTGTTATCCTTAGTGAGGAAATGCGACAGAAAATCATAGGTGAGACATCAGGTAATGCGTTGAACATGGAGAACAGGGGAAGACAAAAGGATAGAGGAAGGGTCTCAAGGAACCGTGGGAATTATAGAAAGGGAAGATCCAAATCCAGACTTGGAAAGATAGAGTGTTGGAATTGTGGGAAGAAAGGACATCTGAAGAAAGATTGTAGAACTCCAAAGAAACAAAGAGATGGACAACAAGAGAGAGATCAAGAAGAAAATGTAACAGGTGATGTGTTACAAGATGCTTTGATTCTTTCTATAGATAATATTTCTGAGTCTTGGGTAGTAGATTCAGGGGCTTCATTTCATGCCACACCCCATAGGAAATATTTTCTAGATTATGTTAAAGGTGATTTTGGACAGGTTCATTTGGGTGATAATGCACCATGCAAAATTGTTGGAATGGTAAAGGTAAAAATAAAGCAACGCAATGGAAACCAATGGTTGTTGAAAGAGGTAAGACATGTTCCAGATTTAAGGAAAAATCTAATTTCAACAGGGCAGTTGGCAAGTGAAGGTTATGTATCCATATTTACAGATAAGACGTGAAAGTTCATCAAAGGATCATTGGTGATAGCAAAACGAGAGAAGGTAGGTACATTGTATTTATGTACTGGTAATACTGACTCTTCTATATCTTTAGCTTCTACAGGAGTGGATACAGCACTATGGCATCATAGGCTGGGACACATAAGTGAGAAGGGTATGCAGATACTTCACAAAATAAATTTGTTGCTAGATCTTAAACAAATTGATTTGGACTTCTATGAGCATTGTGTTTATGGAAAACAAAAGAGAGTCAGATTTCTCAGAGTCAGAAAAGAAAAGAAGAATGAAAAGTTAGAGCTTGTGCATACAGATGTATGGGGACCAGCTCAGGTATCATCTCTTGGTGGATCTCATTATTATGTTACTTTTATTAATGATGCAACTAGAAAAACTTGGGTTTATTGCATTCGACAAAAATATGATGTTTTTGATACTTTTAAGAAATGGAAAGCTTTAGTTGAGAATGAGACAGGAAAAAGTTTGAAGTGTCTTAGATCAGATAATGGAGGTGAATATTGCAACAAGGAGTTTGATGGTTATTGTTCATACCATGGGATTCGTAGAGAGAAGACAGTTCCAATATCACCACAAGAAAATGGTGTGTCAGAAAGGATGAACAAGACAATCATGGAGCATGCAAGGAGTATGAGATTGCATACCGCTTTTCCCTTACAGTTCTGGGTAGATGTTGTAGATATTGTTGTTTACTTAATAAAAAAAGGACCTTCAATCTCTTTGTATGGTAGAATTCCAAAGGAGGAATGGATAGGAAAAAAGGTAAACTATTTTTTTTTGAAAAATTTCGATTGTGAAGCATTTGTCCATATTGATAAAGAAAATAAAACAAAGCTTGAGTCTAAATCCAAGAAGTGTACCTTGATTGGATATGGTGTTAATGATTTTGGTTATCTCTTATGGGATTATGAAAATAACAAAATCATTAGGAGTAGAGATGTCATATTCAATGAGAAGGTCATGTACAAAGATCAGTTGCAGAGAAAGAAATAGGAAGAAGAAAAACAAGAATACACAGTGCTTGATGAGATCACTGAAAAATAAATTCCAAAGGAACCTGAAAATCAAAATGTACAACAACAGGAGCAGAAGGTACCTCAAACCGCTGCAAGTGTTGTTAGAAGATCTACTAGGTTAAGTATACCCCCTGAACGATACTCTCCTTCATTGTATTATTTATTGTTGACTGATTCTGGTGAACCAGAATGTTATGAAGAGGCAATGCAGGTAGACACCAAAAAGAAGTCGGAGAAAGTCATGAAAGAGGAAATGGATTCCTTGGCAAATAACTAGACTTGGGACTTGGTTCAGTTGCCTGCAGGAAAAAGATCATTGCAGAATAAATGGGCTTACAAGTTGAAGGAAGAAGATGGAGGAGAAAATTGGTACAAGGCTAAACTTGTTGTAAAGGGGTTTGCACAAAAGAAAGGTATAGATTTTGATGAAATATTTTCTCCTGTTGTTAAAATGACTTCAATTAGGACTATTTTAAGTCTTGTGGCAATAGAATATTTGCATCTTGAACAGTTAGATGTAAAAAAAACTTTTCTCCATGGGGATTTGGAGGAAGAGATTTATATGCAACAACCACAGGGGTATGAGTTCAAAGGGAAGGAGAATTTGGTATGCATGTTGAAGAAGAGTTTGTATGGCATAAAGAAAGCTCCAAGGCAATGGTATTTGAAGTTTGATAGGTTTATGATAGAACAGGGTTATAGTAGATGGCATTTTGATCACTGTGTTTATTTTAAAAGGCTAGAAAATGGAAGCTATATTATCTTGCTATTGTATGTAGATGACATGCTTGTTGCAGGGTCTAACATGCAGGATATAAATATGCTCAAGAAGAAATTAGCCAATTCATTTGCGATGAAGGATTTGGGTGTTGCAAAGAAAATCCTTGGCATGAGAATAACAAGAGATAGAAAAAATCACAAATTGACATTGTCTTAGGGTGAGTACATAGAGAAGGTGTTGGAGAGGTTTAGAATGTAGAATGAAAAACCAGTTAGTACACCTTTGGCTATCCATTTCAAATTAACTAAGGAAATGTGTCCCAAGACATAGGAGGATATAGAATACATGTCCAGGGTTCCTTATTCATCAGCAGTTGGCAACTTGATGTATGCAATGGTTTGCACAAGACCAGATATTGCACATGCAATGGGAGTTGTGAGTAGGTATATGAACAATCCAGGTAAAGAACATTGGGAGGCAGTAAAGTGGATTCTCAGGTATTTCATAGGTACTACTACTCATGCATTATGTTTTGGAGGTTCAAACACTTTTCTACAGGGATATGTTGATTCAGATATGGCAGGTGATAAAGATAGTAGGAGGAGCACCATAGGGTATGTTTTTACTGTAGGTGGAACAACAGTAAGTTGAATTTCGAAACTACAAAAGGTTGTTGCACTTTCAACAACAGAGGTAGAGTATGTTGCTTCTACAGAGGCTAGTAAAGAGATGATTTGGTTACAAAGGTTTATGGAGGAATTGGGAAAGAAGCAGGAGAATAACAGGTTGTACTATGATAGTGAGAGTGCAATTCATCTTGCAAAGAACTCAGCCTTCCATTCAAATACTAAGAATATAAATTTGAGGTGCCACTTCATACGATCCGCCTTGGAAGATGGACATTTGAAGTTGGAAAAGATACACACTAGCCAGAATCCTGCAGACATGTTAACAAAAAGAGTAACTAGAGAGAAATTGAGTTCCTGCTCAGTTTCAGTTGGTCTTCAAGAATGAAGATGAAGATGAGAAATTTTCCAGGTCCAAGAAGGTTCAGAGTCCATCATATATAGTAGCAGTGGAGTTGTTGAGACCAGTCTCCAAGAGGGAGATTGTTGGTTATGGAGCCTGATTATGTTCCTGATTCAGAGGTCCTTGCTTTCTGTCGTGTTTATACCCCATGAAGACTTTACACCCCAGAAGTTTGTACACTCTTCCATGCGGGGGAGTGCAGAGGCGGGGTACCCCCTCTGCGGGGTCTGGGGGGGATATCCCCCCGGCTGGGGGGTTCGGGGGTGAAGCCCCTGAAGGGAAAATTGCCTTGTAAAAGTATATTGTAATTTCATTGTAAATCTGAACCTTTCATTATAAGGTTGCAGATCTAACGCTAGAAATTATGTTAGGGGTTTTTTCCCTAGAAGGAAACCCTCTTTTATGAGGGAAATGTATTGCGGCTATGTATGATGGCGAGTATTATATTTTGAGAGAGGAGACTGTGAGAGAAAGAAGAGGAAGTTACAACGGGTTTTACTGTAGGTTGTATCCCTTCATTTGTTGGATAATAATAAAGGAAGGACCTGGCAATTTCTCTGGTGGACATAGCCCACACTGGGTGAACCACGTAAATTTGTGTCTCTCTTGTATTGTGTATCTTTTGTGTTTTGTTTCCGCATTTGTTTTATTTTATTGCTCTACAGTCCTATTTTTCTAACACATCGAACTCATAGTGCTCTACGCAAAGCTATTGTGTAGCATTCATTTTAGTGATTGTAATATTTCGGACAATGACTTGTATGCATTGATTAACAATTTTATAATCATAGAATGATAGGATATTTTAGAACAAAAATGATTGGTGGACAACCTTTGTTCATTACCTTCAATGGACGATGATATTCATTTATCATCTAGTGATGGTTAAATTACCCAGGAATTTAGTATTTAATTCATTTAGAGACATCCTATTTATGCCAGCTATATCAGGCTTAGCAGATGACAACAACATTTACACAACCATGTAATAACTACATGCAACAACATTAATAGACAGTGTAACCCCATTCAATGTACTTGCAATTGAATAATTAAACCACAACATTGATGGTAGAAATATTTAATTGCCTTATTATTATCTTTCTGCATGTTTATTAATTGTTCATATAACCGCCTGTGCTTATGACAGTTTTTTATTTTCATCTTTTTTTTAAACTTACACAACGATATCTTTAACCATTATCCTTTTGCTAACTTTTATTGGTTATTTATTAACCATTATCTTTATTGCTAAATTTAGTGGTTGATCATTAGATATGGCTGTACAATATCTGTTTTAACCATTCTCAACGATATTTTTATTGGTATATTGGTATGTTAACCATTATCTGTATACTTTAAAATAATTGTAAAATAGTGGTATTAACCTTTATCAACGATATTGCCACTATCCTTTATTCCAAAGTTTTTCTTTTAAAATATATGTACCTTAATAATTTTATTTAAGGTGTGCGATTGATTTGTTGCACAAGGAATTTGGTGTTGCTTGAATGTCCTAGTCATCTTGCTAACGTGTCATTGGGTGTTAGGGTTAGTCGTCAGGTGTTTAGATAGTACATGATCTCCTAGCACGTTGTTTTTAGCTGGTATTGAGGGTCCATTTATGTTGTTGCACCATGATTTTTGTCACGCCTATCACCTGGCGACGACATGATTCCCGATGAGGGGATCATTGCACACCCTAATCAATAGAGGTGAAGGATAACTTGGCTGAAGTCTGTACTACCCGTTGCAGGCATTTGTTTGTTCTAGTTGTTGTTCATGCTTGGGGTGGGACATCTTCATGCATTGGGTTTGCACGCCATTGAGGTTCTAGTGAATTGGCAGTCGAGGCCATTGGGTTGGGATGAAGATGTTGTCCCTTAGCTTGTAAGCGTGGTAATATTCTGTCGAGTGGGCAGTCATTTCTCCTTGTTGGTTTATGCATGTTTCGCCCAGTGGCCCTTATGCCAGTGCGTGGAGTCTTAGTTGTCTTCTGCATGTTCTACAGGTGTGGTGCTTTCCATCAGATGTGTTTTTTATCTATAATCATTGTTGTCTTCCGATTTAAAAAAAAAAAATTGCACTTTCTGTTTCACTTGTAGTCGTAATGATGGGGACGTTACATATGGTATCAGAGAGGGTTCAACCCTGCGACTGTGGATTGCCAGGATTCCAACTGCAGTAAACCCGTGAGTACTAACCCTTGCGTTAATTAAAAACCTTAATGTGTCCATGTGGTGATCGCATTTAGAGGATGGCTATGAGGTTCGCAATGTGGTGCCATGGAAGGAGGTGCGATGCCTCCAGAAGTTCTGACGCCCTTGGAGTCAAACCCTTAAGGGGAAGAACAAGTCCTTGGGCTAGATTCACTCATTGTAAGGTATGATGATGGTCTGATAAGTCCCTTCTAGGTAATGTCAAGGGGCCTTGATTCACCATTGTTATTGAGATAAGGCTAGGGAACCTATACCCCTTAGGGTCCACAGTGCGCCCTAGCTAGTACCATTATCATCCACCGAGAACTCGAGAGAGTTGAGTTCTCAACTCCATGAGTGTCGCGGACGGATGTGTCGTTGAAGCACAGTTGTAGAGCAAGGTGTTGTGCTTCACGATTCATGATTATGACCTCCAACATGAAGGTCCACATGGTGGTATTTCAATTGAAGAGGAGATCTCTTCTATGGCGGAAGACGCTCCTGCCACTTTTGAACATGGTCGTCGACAACGTGTCATGGGAACTGTTCGAGGAACGATTCCAGGAGAGGTATCTTTCTAAGGATTTCATTGAGCATCAACTCAACGAATTCTATGCCTTGCGACAAGGCAGCCACATGGTGCCCGAGTACGAGGCCCATTTTGGAGCTGCTTCGGTATGCTCCGCACCAATTTACCTAGAAAATTAAGGTCAAGAAGTTCAAGTTTGGCCTTATTGTTAGAATTCAGCTTCTACTTCGGGTACCAGGAATACTGGACCAAAGAAAGTGAGTTGGATTGTGGGGAGCCACATTACCAACATTACTACCTAGAGGAAAGGGTCGGAGCATCTGGATCAGCCGGACCCACTACCGTGGGGGTTTTTGACAAGGCCCATCAAATTCATGTAGTGGTAAATAACTATCAGGCAGAGCACTAGTCGACTGTTCTCGAGACTTTAGGTATCATCCCTGACTAGACCCTTAGTATTTGATAGATCCCGGTGCTACCATGAGTTTCATCTCTAGTGCAGTGCTAAAAAGGATTAAGTTAAAAGGCAATCAAATAGGATGAGTTTATCTTTGTAAAGATGGCTTCGAGAGCCAAACAAAAGGTTGGAGGAAAGGTTATAGGCTGTACCCTTAACCTGGGAGAGTTTTTCACCAGGGCCAACTTGTACGTCACAATCTTAGGATCTTATGACATTGTGATCGGTATGGACTGGTTGGAATCGCATGACGTGATGCTCAACTTTAATATGAAATGGTTGAGCTTGG
Source organism: Picea engelmannii (assembly GCA_009831015.1). NCBI lineage: Eukaryota > Viridiplantae > Streptophyta > Pinopsida > Pinales > Pinaceae > Picea > Picea engelmannii. The sequence goes on along the minus strand of ML779055.1, from coordinate 1,965,609 downwards.
TCGATGATGAGGGACATAGACATGTGATTGTAAGTCAAAACCAGGGAGTTTCCCTAAGGTTTATCTCTTCCTTGCCATTACAGAAGAGGATGCACAAGGGATGTAAGCTTTATGTGATCCTTGCGTTAAATAAGAAGGGAGTAGCAGAAGGTCTAGAACACCTTCTTGTGGTGAGAGAGTTTGCGGACATCTTTTCGAAGGAGTTACCTGGGATTCCACCAAAGAGGGGATTGGATTTTACCATAGACCTAAAACCAGAGACTGAACTGATAGCAAGAATGCCTTATCGGATGTCGACCCCAGAGTACAGGAGTTGAGAATGCAACTGAAGGAATTGTTGAACCTGGGACTTATACATCCGAGTGTGTCACCATGGGGTGTGCCTATTATTTTCTGACGAAATAAGGATGGATCGTGGAGACTCTACATTGACTATCGTCAATTGAACAAGGCAACGATCAAGAATCAATATCCGCTGCCGAAGATGGATGATCTGTTTGATCAGATGAATGGTGCTACATTGTTTTCAAGGATCAATTTGCGATCAAGGTATCACCAGTTATGGATCAAGGAGGATGAAATCCCTAAGACCACCTTTAAGATGAGGTTTGGACATTAATATTTTACTATTTTACTGTTTGGACTGACAAACACCCCAGGGGTATTTATGAGTTTGATGAATGGGGTGTTCCACAAGTACTTGGACAAGTTCATCCAAGTATTCATTGACGATATTTTTATTTACTCTTGGACGATGGAGGAGCATGGAGAGCACTTGCGCTTGGTACTACAGTGTTTGCGAGAGAACAAATTGTATGGGAAATTGTACAAATGCTCGTTTTACCAATCGATGATTCACTACTTAGGGCATGTCATCTCCGACAAAGGTATCATTGTGGATCCAACAAAGGTCGAGGATATTATGGAATGTCCTATGCCGACAAATGTCCCAGAAGTGCGTAGGTTCATGGGTTTAGCAGGATATTATCGATGGTTCGTCGAGGGATTTTATAAGATAGCAAATCTGATCACAGAATTACAGAAGAAGAACAAGAAATTTGTTTGGACCGAGAGATGCACAGAAGAATTTGGGAGGCTCAAGGAGTTGTTGAAAACAACACCAATACTAAAGGTCCTTGACATGGACACAGACTTCTTGGTGTGCACTGACGCATCCAAGGAAGGCTTAGGCGGAGTCTTGATGCAAGACAGTCGAGTGCTCACTTACATCTCGAGGAAACTGATAAGGCATGAGGAGAACTATGCAACACATGATTTGGAGTTGTTAGACATTGTATATGCCTTGAAGGTTGGGAGAAACTACCTTGTTGGACAAAAAAATGAACTAAAGACGACCACTGTGGACTACAACACATCTTTACGCAAGTGACCTAAACACGCGACAACGACGTTGGTCGAAATGGCTTAGCGAGTACGATTTCAAGATTACTTACATAAAGGGAACAATGAACCGAGTGGCAGATGCATTGAGTCAGAGACCACGCATCTTTTTAGTGTTGCCTCTTCAAATGAATCTACGTGAAAATATTCTATCTTTAAAGTGCGACGATGACTGGTACCAAGAGGTCAAGGATTTTATCAGACAAAACACAATGATGGTACCAATATTTGAAGGATTTATGTTGGACGACGATGGACTACTGAGATTTAAAAATCAAATTTACGTACCACTGAACGACGAGTTGACGATTTTGATCCTAAACGAGCCTCACCGAGTAGTGTACATGGCTCACCCGAGAGTCATGAAGATGAGGGTGGACCTTAAACCCTTATTCTTCTGGAAGGGAATGAAGGCAGAGATAGTCAACTATGTGGTTGGATATCTAGAATGTCAACAGTTAAAGGATGAACATAGACATCCAGCAAGATTACTACAACCACACTCTATTCCGGAATTGAAATGGGAGGTTATTTCGAAGGATTTCATTGTTGTATTGCCACTGATGACAAGGAGACATGACTCAATTTTTGTGGTAGTCGACACTCTGACGAAGAGTGATAATTTTATTCCGGTACGTACAACATACCAGGCACCTGACATAGCTAGAGTTTTTATTAGTGAAATTTTGAGGCTGCATGGCGTACCTAAGAGGATTATATCCAATCAGGGATCATTTTTTATTGGATGATTTGGACTAGTTTCCAAGAGGCCTTGAGAACCCAACTTAACTTTAGTACTCCGTATCACCCGGAGACAGACAGGCAGACTGAACGAACAAACTAAATCTTGGAAGACATGTTGCGCATTTACATGATGGACCAACATAAGCGTTGGTAAGAATTCTTGCCACTGGTAAAATTCGCATATAACAATAGTTACCAAAGCACCGTTAAGATGGCGCCTTTCGAGTTTCTTTACGTGCGATCATGTCAGACGCCTTTGAGTTGGGATCGGCTTGAGGATAGGGTCCTAGTGGGACCAAAAGTGATCCAAGAAATGGAAGATCAAATGAAAATAATAAGACAAAGGATCAGAGAAGTGCAAGATCGGCATAAAAGTTATGCCGATGCGCACCATGTAGACCGTAGTAACGAAGTTGGCGATTGAGTCTTCTTGCGGGTAAAACTGCATAAGAGTTTGATCAAGTTTGGAAAGGGTTCTAAACTCTCTCCTAGGTTCATGGGACCTTTCAAGATTGTGGAGAGAAAGGGGCCCGTGGTCTATCGACTAGCCTTGCCTGGTTCTTTGAGGCATATGCACGATGTTTTTCACATATATATTTTGAGACATTATATTAGTGATCATACACATGTTCTTGACATGATTTTGTTGCAGGTATCGGACGAGGGGGCGCTCATGGCTGAGCCTATCCACATCCTAGATCATCACATTTGATAGCTATGACATCGAACAGTAGATCAGGTCAAGGTCCAATGGGACAACTATAGTTCGCACTCGACGACCAGGGAGCAATCATATGATATGCGCCACTAGTTCCCATTTTTGTTTGATAGATAGACTTATGACACTATGATACACATTGTTTCGGCAATTTTATACGATGAAACTTCGGGATGAAGTTTAGACCAAGAGGGGGTGTATGTAACATCCCGCTCTTGCGCACACTAAGAGAACTTATTCTTTGAGGACACTTGATTGCAAGTGATCTGGATTATTATACTATTGGTCGTTGATTATGATTATGAGGCATTATGGATGTGAATATATGTTATTTTGTTGTATTGACTTAGACAGGTGTTATTGACTCGGTTCTCCCAAGTGTGCAGGATTTGGACCTCGAGGATGTTGAGGCATCGATGAAACCCTTGGACTCCGGATCAAGTTAGGGAGTGGACTATTGGGGTTTGACTGTTGTATATGTATGACTTATGTGCATCTGATTAGATGTTATGATTATGGATTTTATTTCTGACATGATTCATTGATGATGCAGGATGACGATAGCTTGCTGACCAGACTCACATGTGGAGTAGAGGGGTCATGCATAACTACCATAGATGTTGAGGGAGAGGTGTAGACAACATCCCTTCCACAACCTACTAGCACTCTCGTCGTGGCTCGAACTATAGGTTAACAATTACCTAGTTTGAGAAGACCCATGATGTCATGAGGGAAGATTGCGATAGTCGCTCACGATGATTCTAAGGGATGTGCAATAAGGAAGGGGCCTTATTCCTTAGAGGCCCTTATTCTCCCACATGATCACCTGATGGAGTATTGACTCCAGGGTTTTTTATGTCTACCAATTCAGTCAATAGGCGAGTGGCACCCTTGGATCACGTAGTGCGTCCTGAAGGGCACGTTGCACAAGGGAAACAGAGTGAGGTGAGTGGCACCCTTGGAGCACGTAGTGCATTCTAAAGGGCACGTCACGTAAGGGAAAGAGAGTGACACGAGTGGCACCCTTGGAGAACCTAGTGTGTCCTGAAGGGAACATCGTGTTGTTAACTAATAAGTGAATAAACCTAGATGGACTTAGAACGAATAAAGTGATAAGAAAGATTTAAAAACAATTTTCCCTAGTAAAATGTCGCCCAGGCTCAGAAATTAAAATCTAGGTCTAAAGTAATATTGGTGGTAAAAAATTAAAAATAATAATAATCATCATTAAACATGTGACGAAAAGGGAGTAAGAAACTCGATTAAATAATTAAAATCAAATTATTGAGGGATTTAAAATTTTAAAAGGGAATTGATTTTTTTCTACGTATGCTAATTAAAAATTTATTAATTAAAAGGAAATAGGGGAAAAAAGTAATTTCCTACACTTGCTAATTTGAGTTTTAGATAAAAAGGGAAAGAAGGAAATTTAAAAGAACTAGGAAAGTAAGGGAAAAATGGGGAAATATAAAGAGAAAGGGAAACATAAGGAAAAAGCAGAATGACTAACTTAGTAGGGAATCTTGCCTTTAGGAACTCTATAATTTGAACTCAACTAGTATATTAGTAAGGGGGTAAGTCATTAAAATGTGTAAGGGAATATGGGGACACCTATGAGAGATTCTAGGAATGATTTTAGGTGGGTGAGGGAAATAGGAGTAATTAAATAATTAATGAAAGTAATTTTTGGTGCAACGAAGGGGATGGGTGACACATGTACGGGGACGATTTTTCTGAATTAAATTATTGAACATTAAATTAAATGGGAAATTGGGAAAGAAATGACTTATAAACTATATATAAAGGAGGGAGGAGGAGGTGGATGGATCTCTTCTTTTATGCATAACGTTACGCTAAAATTTTTAGACTTGATTGACTTATCTTGTGGGATTTGGGATACCTAGCTCGGTGAGGAGTGGTAGCTCAGCCTTACACGGTGAGTTGGGAGCTAGATATTCTCTAGTTTATGTGTGTGGCCCCTTTGTGGCTCATGGGGATAAGGGGGAAGAAGAGTACCCATAGAGTTGGTTGGGAGGTACCAGCGAAGTATCATCAGTCGACAAGCGAGAGATGCATGAAGTGCGCGAGACAACGACTCAGAGCTGTCACCTTGGGATACGTTACACCTACTTTTATTCTTCATGGTAGATTATTATGACCTTATGCTTTCATTTATGTACTTTTAACTGTGTAAAGAAGGTGTTTGACTTAGCATTTTAATTGAGAACTTAAATTTCCCATAGCCTTAAGCTCGCTGCTTGACTTGATTCCCTTGGTAATTGATCCTTGAATGTTGTGACTATCCTATGGTTTTATTGATTTTGTGAAGAGTTTGTGATTTTTACTTCTCCCTCATCCCTAGCTGATTAGTCCATGCCTGAGCAATCGGCCAGGAGCCAGATCAACGGTCGTCACTTCGGTGTTAATAGACCTATAGATCCTAATGCCCTTCTTTTCTGTGTGTGGATGATGAGTGAAGGATAGTTTGTGAGTTGTCTACCCTTCTTAGCTCTGCGTTGATTGTTCCTAGTCGAGTGATTACCTTGTGCCTTCTTGCGATTGGGTAACTCAGTGTATTGTTCATCTTCATTCTCTGCGATTTTAATGACGACGTTTCTTATTATATTTGGATTGCATTTTTATTTTATTTATCTCCACTTGAATGTCAACTTTTGACTTAGATCTGGACTGCGTTTGATATTCCTGGAAATACAGTGAAACTTACCTTGAACGCTTATGCATTTTTAGTCTTGAACAAATAGCTCATTACTGTGACAAAATGGTGGCACATTGCGGTGTGTACAGGACATTTTTACTTCATGCGTTTTTCTTTTATGTGTGATGTGTGTACCGAGCATTTTTACAGTCTGTGATTTATCACATTTTAATGGCATTTGACTTTGCAATTTTTAATACTTTTGGTTTGCGATTTTACCCTTTATCTAAGCGCATTTTCCCATGACAAACCCAACAAAATCATGCTTCGATTAGCAGCGGATTCACCATTTCTTACTTCATTTTTGAACTTATGGAAGTCAGTGTCCTCCCATCCTGATAGGAAACAAACTTAACCTTGAGGAAAAGCGTTGAATCTTTAATTACTCTGTGTTTTTTTTATTATTCTTTGACTGTGTTATTACCGCCCCTTGATCTGCATTTTGGACCACTAATGACTGCAGTTACTTTTCACTTTTCCTTTTAAAAAAGAGTGACTCGACACAGGATGTTGTAATAAGTAGATAGTGATTTCTGGTAATATCCAGACCACGATTTCATACTTACACCGAAATTTTCATAACCATGAGGCAACAAATTACCCATCGTATGAATGTGCTTTCTTATGGAATACTCAGCGCAATTTTATCTTGATGTGGCAGCGAATTCGTCTCTACGCCTTCATATATTTTGCTAGCATGAACATCAAATTCTATGTGAAGTTAAGTTACCTTGGATGCAAAAAAAAATTCATATTAAGGGACAACAACTAAATCGCTTGAGGTTGTGTATGACAGCTAAATCTCCTAGCGATTTTATGAAGGTTTAGCGATCTTTTTATGCCTGCGCTTGTTTCCTTATATGTCTGTAATGATGTAATGTCTTGGTTGCGAGCTTGTATGTATCTTCTTGTGTACTATGCCTGCATTTTCTCCTTGATGCACAACGAGCTCATAGTGCTCTACGCATAGCGATTGGGTAGCATTCATTTTAGTGACTGTAATATTTCGAACAACAAATTGTTTGCATTGATTAGCAATTTTATAATCATAGAATGAGAGGATATTTCAGAACATAAACGATTGGTGGACATCATTCGATCGTTACCTTCAATGGACAACGATATTCATTTATCACCTAGTGATGGTTAAATTACCCAGGAATTTAGTATTTAATTCATTCGAAGGCATCCTATTTATGCTAGCTATAGAAGGCTTAGCAGATGACAACAATGTTTACACAACCATGTAATAATTACATGCAACAACATTAATAGACTGTGTAACCCCATTTAATGTACCTACAATTGAATAATTGAACCACAACAGTGATGGTAGACCACTTTAATTGCCTTATTATTATCTGTCTGCATGTTTGTTAATTGTTCATATGACCACCTGTGTTTATGATAACTTTGTATTTTCATCTTTTTTTGAACTTAAACAATGATATCTTTAACCATTATCCTTTTGCTAATTTCTATTGGTTATTTATTAACCATTACCTTTATTACTAAATTTAGTGGTTGACCTTTAGATATGACTGTACAATATTTGTTTTAACCATTCTCAACGATATTTTTATTGGTATATTGGTATGTTAACCATTATCTATATACTTTAAAAAAATTGTAAAATAGTGGTATTAACCAATATCTAGTATTAACCTTTATCAATGATATTGCCACTATCCTTTATTGCAATTTTTTTCTCTTAAAAGATATGTACCTTAATAATTTTATTTAAGGTGTGTGATTGATTTGTTGCACAAGGAATTTGGTGTTGCTTGAATGTCCTAGTCATATTGCTGATGTGTTGTTGGGTTCTAGGGTTAGTCGTCAAGTGTTTAAATAGTATTTGATCTCCTAGTGCATTGTTTTTAGCTAGTATTGAGGGTCCAATTATGTTGTTGCGCCACGATTGTTATCGTGCCTATCACTTGGCGATGGTATGATTCTCGATTATGGGATCATTGTGCGCTGTAATGGATAGAGGCGAAGGATAACTTGGTTGAATTCTGTACTACCCATTGTGGGTGTTTGTTCATGCTTGGGGTGGGACATATTCATGCATTGGGTTTGCGCGCCATCGAGGTTCTAGTTAATTGGAAATCGAGGTTGTTGGGTTGGGATGGGGATGTTGTCCCTTAGCTTGTAGGCATGGTAATATTGTGTTGAGTGAGCAATCATTTCTCCTTGTTGGTTTACGCATGTTTCGCCTAGTGGCCCTTGTGGCAGTGCGTGGATTCTTAGTTGTATGTTTTCTGTTCTGCAGGCGTGGTGCTCACTATCAGATGTGTTGTTTATCTATAATCATTTTTGTCTTCTTGTTTTAAAAAAGAAAAAATCACTTTCCATTTCTCTTGTAGTCATAACGATGGGGACATTACAATTATAGATTCATATTCTTCTTCCATTGCATTTTTACATTCATCATGTTCATTGGCTTCATTAAAACTCATGGGTTCTATGACATTTGAAATGCTACTCATTAGGGCATAGTCTCTATACCTCTCATGGAACCGAACCTGTCGTGAACATCTTCTCAACTGATTATCTTCCTCCCCACTTTTTGAAGATCTGTCTTTGCCTCTAGGTGAAATGTGATTGCTTGAAGTGTCGATATCACTAAGTCCTTCTTGTTGTTGTTGTTGTCTCTACGGTTGTGGATGCTACTATGGTGGCTGTTGTCGCAATTGTGGTTGTTGTTGTTTCTACTGTTCTTTAACTCCTTCATCAAGAATTCTATGTCATTCCTCATGATTGTTGTCGTCATGATTTCTTGCTTCCTGCTCATGGAAAAGTACATCTCTACTCGCAAATACTTTGTGAGTAGAAGGATCAAACAGTTTGTATGCTTTGAATTTAGAACAATACCCTACGAAAATACATTTAATGTCTTTAGCATCCAATTTCTTCATATTCTCCTTTGGAATATGTGCAAAATCCTTACACCCAAATACTTTTAAATTATGAACTGCATGTTTGGAACCATACAGGGCTTCAAAAAGAGTAATATTATCAAGACACCTTGTTGGACTTCTGTTCTTTAAATAAACTGTAGTATTTATGGCTTCTACCCAAAATGTATTCAAGAGATTCTTACCTTTCATCATACTGCATGCACACTCTACTAGAGTTTTGTTTTTCCTTTCAGCCACTCCATTCTGTTGTGGAGTGTGGGGTACTGTAAACTGTTGTACTATTCCATGATCTTTGCAATATTTGATGAAGTCCCCTGATGTATATTCTCCCCCTTGATCTGAATGAAGGATTTTGATGGATTTTCCTGTCTGCTTTTCCACCATGGTTCTGAATTCCTTAAAGTACTCGAAAACATCACTTTTTCTTCTAAGAAAATAAACCCATGTGTATCTCGTGCAAACATGAATAAATAGTAGAAAGTAAAATGAACCTCCTATAGACCTAGTCTGCATAGGTCCGCAAACATCAGTATGCATAGGATCTAACACATCTCTCTTTTTCTTATCAGGATTAGAGGGGAATTCATCTTTGTGCATCTTTCCTAATGCACATCCTTCACAAGCAACATTCTCATTCTTTAACATGGGAAGTCCTTCAACCATATTTTGTTTCTGTAATAACAATAAATCATGATGATTGATGTGGCCATACCTTTGATGCCAAAGACTCTATGTTGGCATAGTTGCAGAAGTTAGTGCATGATGTTCTTTGATGGTAACATCAAGCTTGTAAAATCCTCCTTCTCTGACTCATATTGCAAAATTTTTGTATTGGTCCAACAGATTCTTCACTATGCAATAATTCTCGAAGAATTCAACCTTCAAGTTTTGATCTGTAATGGTGGACATAGAGATCAATTTTTTTTTTATCCCTGGCACATACACAACATTGTGAATGTGACGAACAATACCATTCGGCAATGCTACTAGAATGTATTTGTATCCCTTGATTTGATGAGCACGGTCATCTTCAAGATATATGATGGCTCCATTTTTTGTTTCTTTAAAATTAGTATACCACATCTTATTACATGTCATATTTACTGATGCTCTAGAATCCACACACCAGGCATCAATATCATCCGTTTCGATGGACAAAGAAGCATTTTACACAAACAGTCTAAGATCTCGTGAATCAAAATTTGGGGGTTCATCAATATCATCACTAGCAATAAACAATCTGAGATCATGATTTGAAGATTCTTCTACATAATGACCTGAATGTTTTCTAGGTTTATTCCTAGCCTAATCACTCTTCTTCTTATGAAAGTCTCTAATAAGATGTCCAGGTCAACCACAATAAAAACAACTTTTTGACTCATTCATGTTAGATTGCATACCTTGGTTCAGCCTTGGATATTATCTTCTCTGCGATGAACTACCTCTCTGTGATGAACTACCTCCTCTGCCTCTTTCTCTTGATCTCCCTCTCACGGATCTCTTATTTGACCATATTGCCAAATCTGGATTCTAAGGCTTCAAATTCAAGCACCTCTCCTCCTCTTGCAGCAAAATACCTGACAATTCTTCAAAAGTAAGAGGGTTCTCCCTTGCTCTGAGACCTGTTATGAACATCTGATAGTCTTCTAGCATACCATTTAAGGTAATTGTGACAAGATTAGTGTTGGAAACTATTTCTCCTATATTTCCTACCTTGTCTTTCATCTCTTTAATGCGACCCAAAAAATGAACTAACAGATTCATTTCCATCCATCTTAATGCCTAGCAATTCAGTTTTTAGGAATAGAATACGTTTGCATTTCTAGTTTCATATAAAGCTTTAGGCGTTGTCCACGTTTCAACACAAGTTTTAGCTTCTCTAATATGTGGAATTATTCTATCTTTAACAGACATACGCAACAATACCTTGGCCTTGTTTTCGCACTTATCCCAATCTTATATCTGTGCTACTGTCACACCTGTAGCCGCATCGGGTTTCGCTTCATCTCCCTTTGCAATCATCCTTACTCCATACCCTTCCATCAAGGTCTGCATTTTCAATTTCCAGTTAATGAAATTCGAGCCATATAATTTGTTGGCTTCGTTGAGGTAGGTATCTGCCAAAGGATTTTCCATCTCTGTAAGTGTCTGCTTGTACAACCAGACAATGGATCCTTGTATCACCAAACACACTTCAATCTTGAAGATGGTGAATCACCAAGAATATGCAACTTTCATCATTTTTTTTTCCTATGCTGAGTAGTTTGTCTCTCTACCTTCAGATTTCAGATTCACCTCCAACCCTGAATAAAATAACCTTGCATAAAATTGATCCAGGATCTTAGAAAACAGTCTCTCACAAGCTCGATCCGGGATCTTAGAAACAAGTTTTCCACAAACTATAACAAACTCTACCCGTCAGACTCGATTCTGCGACAGAAAAAAGTGAAACGGGATTCTGAACAATAGGAATTTGCACTTCCTCGACAGTCTTACTGCTCCATTGAGCACACAAACCGCTCGCTAGGGTTTCAAAATAAACAAATATGAAGCGAAAGAACACGATACTTAACCAAATTTCTAGAATTTGGGCTTGTTGATTGGGGCTTAGCGAGTTCTAAACAACTATATATAAACTCAGATTGATCACTTCTGCTTCTCCTTCTGCTCACAACTAATAAACTCATGCTTCCCACAAACTCAGACTTCCCAAAGTCGGTCGACGCTCCTTGGACTCATGAAGGGGAGTGCTAGCACTCCTCTAATATGGTAGGGGGAGCACGAGTCAGTTCTCTCAACACTCCGGGAGAGTGGAAGGGGTAGCGATGACACCCTAACGCTCTTAGTTGCATACATTGGGAGCGCGAGGCCTCCAGAAATTTTAATTTTTCAAGTGTGAGAGCGTGAACTCTCCTCTAACACTACATAGGGAGTGTTGATGATTTTTTCTCAAATCAATTCGAGATCTTGCACTATGTATTTTACCTCAGGGAGCTGGTTCTCACTGATCTCTAATGTGGCTCTGATACCAACTTAGAATTAGGAGAAACCACACCAGTGAGGCTACTCTCACAATCTATTATTGATTGAAGACAAATTACATCATAATATAGGACTCCAGTCTACTTAGGCGGTTATAACAAATAATAGGAAAATAGGATATACATTAAACACTAGTAGAGTTTGTCTATGTAACTAGTTCTTGCTCCATTATTTCCAAGTTGTTTATGAGAGACGAGGAGGAGGAAATATAGAGGGAGATATTTATAAGATTAAAAAACCATCTTGTGTTTACAACTACAACTACTACAAATGGTCCTGGGCATAAGTGAGCAGGTTGTGGTCACACACTAGCTCTCTGATGTTATTAAGAAAATGACCAGTTTCATTGTTGTGTCGAGAACTTGGTGACTGCAAAAGTTATGAAATGTTTGTAATCATTCTAGGCACTGCATCGAGAGTGAATCTCTCATCCATGGAACCAGTGGCATCATGATTTCTATGTGCATATAGTTCTTCACCAACTACTTGGTTTCCTGATCAATCTTCCAAGTCATCAAGATAGGATAGGTTTGGTATGATCCCTTCGTCCTATAGTGGATTTTCCAAGAAGGATACAAAACTAGTGGATGCTTTATTGATTATTTCCGGTCATTGATGTCGATCTTAACCAGAATAAGTGCAAGGACGGGTGCTTCTTCGTCAAGAGAGAAAGTTTGCAGATTGGAAAGGAATTCGAATGCAAGAGATACCTATTGGTTCTCTTCCACAATCTCTAGATGCCATTATCTGTCATGTCATGAGATTGTTGAGCATGCAAGGGATAGTGACAAGGTGATATTCACAGACAGGGTTGTTGTCATACCAGACATATCAGTATTATCCTCACCCGGTGATAGAGTATAATCTTGCATGGAAGGTGGCCAAAACCAAAGTTCATGCATTGGTTATGAACGAGGTGTGCATTTTATTTCTATGGATAATAAAGTGTTGGATGCTATTTGTGGACGACTAAGGCAATTCCTTATATAGATGGAAAATGAAACCCCATTATATACATGTATTAAAAATGAGGAAGATATGCATTCTGAACATGCAATGAAAGTTTTTGTAGAAGGCCAAAGGAAATAATACTTTGTGCAGCTCATCTGTGTATTGTCATTACTCAATTTTATATGGGAATTTTAGGATGAAATAAAAGTTAAGGTGTTGACTAGCTTTTCTATGAAATGTTTTTTTTTTGTTGGAATCTGGCGATATAAATTTACACGAATCACTATTTTTTTGTTATTCAAAATCCATTTCTGAATGAAAAAATGGACTGAACATGTTGAAAAACTCACAGGATACTCAGATTCTACAGAATTAATCACTTAAATATACAAATCCAACAGTTTGTCACCGGATTTCGGGCAAATATCCCTGGAAAAAATCTTCATTTCGTAGAATCTTTAGCCTACAGAAAACTTTATCGATTACAAGCCATTGTTTTTTCTCCCAAAAGGAGTTGCCCTGATCAGCCCCGGTACACTGACACAGTTCTCATATTGGTCTCATGTCCACCCGGAGCAGTTCCCACAAATTTATCCAGTACACAACTGAGGAGTTATCACAAACTGCTCTGAAATAGGGACATGACTCCACCAAATTGTCTCACTTATTTTGGTCATAAATTTTGACTCACATGCCCTCTTTGCACAGTTGGAAAAGTATTTCCAATATCTATGACTTTCCAGTTGTATTATTTGAGAAATGCCTCACTAATTGTCTGATTTTTTCATGATTAACATCTGGAACCTTGTCAATAGCCCCGAAGAACACATCACCTCAATCGTGAGTAGAGGGACTATGAATCGAACTTAAGGAATCTTATACGAGATTTCAATTAATTCATAGTTTGGTTTTGTGGGTTCTAATGGTTGGTTTTAATAGTTATTCGGGGTTACTCCGAGGCCACTCATCTGTTGTATGTTAAATGGTTCCGGGTACCAATGCCTAAGGGAGGTCATGCTCGATGTCCTCGCAATGCAATTTGTAGCCAAGGAATCTTGAGTAATGGAAACAACAACAATTGTCACAACAACGAAGAAAATAAAACTCAAATGACTGAAGAGGGAGTCTAAAACCTATGACGATTTAAGCTCCTAATTCCCAAGCCAATCATTACAATGGATGAAGCACACTATATTCGAAATCTATGATGGCCCAAGAAAAATATTGGTAAATGAAAGGTCATGTGGGGAGGTAGAAGGTTAATAGTCATGTTGAACTTTAATAAATATAGGAATTGTATCTAAGGAAAGGTTTTTTTTCTTTTCAAGGATTGTATAGACTCAACAAATTTTTCAAGGAATTATATTGTGCTAACTAAAATTGAGAACCCTTCCTTAGAGATTTCATGTACTGTTACTGAAACTGTTAATAAGGAGAAGCATGTTTGGCCAATCAATTTTTTGAAGAACTATGATTCTCGTGTTGGACATATTGTAGACTATTCCTTTTCATTTTTCTCAGCACTTAGGTTGTGTAAGGATGTACTTCATAATATAGACTATTCTTATGTATAGTGGCTACATTATTATTTTTTTTCTTCAGGGAAATTTTTGTATAAATTCGTGGGCATAAAACTCTAAATGATTGTTTAAATGCTAGACTATTCTGTGTTTGCAGTTATTTACACATATTCGTGTCTTTGCACCATGTGAACAGAGCATGGTTGGTTCTATGTTTACTTTATGGTTACCTTAGTTTTGTTCAGGTGCATGCATCTTAGATTAACTGTATTTCATTCTTTAGCTTAGGAAAACTTCATCGGTGGATCGGTCCACAACCGGTAAAACCAAAACCATAAATGGTTGTTGAGACAGAATCTAGATGGGTTCCCTACTCCAAATGGGGAGAGGTCTGTTTGGGGCTTCTCATCGGGGGTAACCCTTATTGTTGACAAAGGGTGATTTTGTCCATGTCAACAAAAGTATACTTTGATAGTTTTTCATATATTCGGTGTCCTTAAAGGATAACATTTTTTGGGTGGGTGTCCCCATGGGACCATAGAATTCATATTGTCCATAAAGGTACTTTCTACTTATCTTTCACTCAAAAATTCATTTAGGCCATGTATATCTTGTAAAATTTTGACAATATCATAGGTGATTGGTAGTTCTCATGCACAGATAGAATGTGTGTTGAATGTTGTATCTAAATTAAGGGGATTGAACTGAATTAAGTTGAGTTGAATCATACAAAACCTAAAACATTTTGGCAGGACTGGCATAAAGTACCACAAACATGCATGATTAACCTTGCCAATTTAGTTTGAGGGTCCAAATCCATTAATGGGGGTGTCCCTTCTAGTGTAAGGAATTGTCTCAACTAGAGACTTAAAGGCAGGAAATAGGAATAGATATTCCTCTAGAATCAACAACTCTGAATCTCCCCAATTAATGAGAAGGTGCCACATGTTCAAATGAGAAGGTGCCACATGTTCAAAATCATTTGAAAATTGAAGATTTTTTACACTAAATCTCCATTTAATGAGGAGATACTATCTTACTAGCCACATGTTTGATGGATTGTCAACATTGAAACATATGAGGTATTTCCTCATCTCATTAGAATAATTTATTAAGAAATATGGAGCACTCGTGGAAATTAAGAATTACTCAATGTTGTACTTACATTTGGTCACCTTTGTTTAAATTAACATAGTTAGGCCACTTTCACACCTTATTCCAAGGTTGAAAAAACATATCCATACTTTATGTAAGTCCTTTTTCATTCTCTCATGGGTTTCCTAATAAACGTTGTGACTAGGTCACAATTCTCCAATGCTAAATTTGCTAGCACCCTTAAAATACCCTGTAAAAAAGTACAAATTGCACATGATGCACAAGGATAAAGTGGAGATAATGCATGTATCATGTCACTTGTATGGCATGCATTTCACTCTTCCTCAACTGTATCACCTCCTTACTCATGTAAATAGGAGGCCCTAGATTGAGGAAAGGACACAAAAAATGAATTCACCATTACTCTAGATATATTTCAATCCTTTAATTAATTATATTTATCCTTAGTTTTCTTTCCACTAATGTAGATCCAACCTCTGATTTGTCAAGTTATGATTGAGTTTTGTGTAGAGTATACTTATCCATTGATTGGATACTCTATCAAATTATAATTATAATCACATTGATGGAGAGTTAAGTACTTGTGGTTGGGGATAAGAGGACTTAGGATTTGGTGAAGGAAGTGTTACAGTAAGTTATACTAGGTATATTTGTTGTCATATTTTCAATATTAATAATATATATCTAGATTCTTTCTCCACGTCCAATTCTTGTTATTTGCTCAATATTTCCATGCATGAATGATATAATTTGTAGGAGTTTGATTTAATTGAATATCAATTAGGGTTATATGTTTTTAGATGATATTACTTATCTGGAATGTTAAATTGGAAATGAGAAACATTTTTTTTATTTGACTTGTGTGTATTTTTGCTAAGGATTCTAGAGATAAATTAAGATCAACAAAGTTACTCACAAGGAAAATAATAAATGTTAGTTAATGGGTATTTATCTTTGTTTTCTTCTTTGCATTTTTATTATGAATATGAACCTTAGGGAAAGGTAGTTCGTAATGTATATATTTATCTATCAGTGATCTTAACCCACTCATCAAGGATTTCACTTTTGCTGTAAGTATAAACCTCATCAATAGAAATGGTGACCCCATTAGGGAGAATTCTTTGAATTCTCTCTATTTGAGTTGTTTTTTCTTTTTAATTTCTCAGTTTAGAAGGTAGCTTAGTTTTAGGGAGAATTCTTTGAATTCTTTCTATTTGAGTTGTTTTTTTCTTTTAAAATTTTTTAAATTTCTCAGTTTAGAAGGTAGCCTAGTTTCTATGTTGTCTAGTCTTTTTCTTATCTCAATAGGATTAAGGAAATTAAGGAAAATTTCATTTTTTTATTAGATGGTACTTAGATTTTTTTCCTAACCTATCTCTTGCTTGTGACTATTCTCATTAATAGTCATGACCACTTGCGAGTTATATTTACAAAAGTTGTGAACATCCCTATATGCTAACATGTTTCCTTCTTACAACTTGTGAGCCTATCGTGTAGGTGACTAACATTCTTTACAAGCTTGAACTTTGATTTTTCTATTTTATTTTTTCTTCCAAGGATGGGAATTTCTTGATCCTAGAATTAGAACTTGACTATATCTTAGTTGTTTTTCATTCCATTGAAGTTGAAAAGAGTTTATTTATTTTTTTACAAAAATGTTTTCTTTGACAATTTTGAAATAGATATTGAAAAGTTGCATTTCCAAGTTGTTATTATTTTGGAAAAAGGTACTTAGGAATATAAAAAGGAAACTTGAACTATATTGAAATTTTGGGTTAAGCTATTGTCCTTTTCTTTTTAAAATAATAGTGCTTCCAAGATTTGCATTTCTTCATAAGAAAGAAAAATATAAATGTGCATGTTGGATTTTTCAATTTCTTTATTTTCTTGCACAACTTGAGTCTCTAAACATCATTAGAATTTCATTCCACACCTCGCATTAAGTAAAGAATAAACACTAACAAAAATATAATTTAAAAAGGCACTAGACTCATTTTCTTTCCAGAGAAACCAACATAGTGTAGGTTGTAGGGCCTTTGGATGGATAGTAAATTCCCAAAGTTCACCAAAAAAAAAACTAGGATTCAATAAAGAGTGATAAAGTCCACTAGTAGTTCACCAAAAAAAAAACTAGGATTCAATAAAGAGTGATAAAGTCCACTAGTAGGGAAAAGTACTTGCCAAGAAATTGCCTCTCATATAGGCGTCAAAAAATAATTCAAGACAATTCAAGTGTTTAGATTATTCCCATGCACTTAGATTAATGGGTAGATGTGGTATTAGGGGATTCAAGATAAGTTGACATGTTATTTGGGGTGACACCTTCTTTGAAGTTTTGGTTACACAAATTGACTTGTATGTCATACCAAATGAAGAAGCTTGACTCATGACTATTCCCCTTGGCTACTGATCAAAATGGAAACCTTAGTGACTATTATTAGGCTATTGGTAGGTGATTTCAAGTGGGAAGTGCTCTTAGTACATGGAGAATATAGTATATATTAGTGTCATCTTCCTTGGAGGTTTCCTGTCTTCACAAGGGAGATCACACCTTTGGTGTTTGATTCATAGGGAGGTTACTATAATTTTTCTGCACACCTTTGCTGATTGGACCTAGGCCCTCATGATTCTAGGATGATCCTTAGAATTCCCTCTCTTCATATCTTCACTATTCGATTTAGAACAAAAAACATCCTAGTTGAAATTTTATTAGTGTGTTTTCTTGCAGATTACTTTTAGATATTTTTGGGATCCCTCTTTGTTGATCATGTCTAGTTGAACCTAGGGTTGATTTTTTTCGTTTCTTTCAATTTTTTGATGAAATTTCAAAACTCAAAGTGGCTGACCCAACACCATGTCGATCCAAGAGGATCAGGGGTTCCCCTCTTGAAATCATAGACCCACCTCCATTGAGGTGGATGATAAACATTCCCAATGATCCTCATAGTGAGTCAAAGGATGAGACACATACTACTCTAAATAATCCTATTAGAGAATAATATGACCAATGAAAGTATAAATACATCTTATCAGAGGAATATTTTTTATGGGATCTTAACAGATACATTGTAGTAATGAGAGAGGTTCATCCTCCTATTGTTCAATAATAATTTCATTCTTCATAGGTCGACTTCATACACAATTATCCTCTAGGTAATTTGAATCCTCCCTTGAATAATCCCTACAATCCTTTGCTTATTTAGTGGATGAAATTCCAATGGGAGATCCATTATATTTTTCACATAGTTTTTAGTTTAAGATGGCATGAGTTATTGGTTCATCGGGTGCAGTGGGAAATAACCCCACTACTCCTAGTGTCTCTGCTGGAGGCACTAATGTCCCCATCATGATGTTGGCTAGAAGAGATAGTCCTTATGTTAGTATTTATTAGAATAATGACATTCCTTATTTCAATATTCCATTAGTCAATAGTTTTATAGGCTTAATTTCCACCCTATAGGAAAGAGAAGAAGTCATCAGAAGATAGAATCCCTAATACATATTTTTCCTAAGGTTTGACACTTTTTGGATCCCTTTTAAGCATCCTTGCGGGACACCTAGTAGTCAACAAGTGAGGCTCTCGCTACACACTAGTGGCTCAACAAGCGAGGAACTACTAGACTTTTAGAATCAAGGAGTTACAAGGTGATATGTAAAGGATGAGTTAGATCTTCATGTCAAAGGCCTAGGAACTCACATCATTCAAGTCTCTAGTGATCTATAGAAGATCTAGATGCCTCTCCCAAGCCTCCTCCAAGATATATATAACAAAGGAAATCCTTGGGAAAGAGGGGGAATAATGGAATGGTAATGTTATGTTATTCAACCACAAAGGTGTCCATCAATACAAACACGAGTCAGTGAGCCTAGCATGACCAAGGAGCTACTAGGAGAGGCAAGGAGCAAGGAGACTAAAGGAGCTCGCATCATCGCTTGACGTATGTCTTGATGTAACATTTTGGTGTTTCATTAATAGATCATTTTGTTTTCCCCTTTAATTTTTTTCTTTGATACATGAATATTAATATTTGAACTTGTAGACTATAGATAAGAGTAGATCGAAGATAGCTCTACGATTCTAACACTAGGAATAAGTCTAGAATGGTATTGTTTTGTATTTGGTGTGCATGAAGCAAGTTGTAGAAGTTAAATTTGTATCTTCAAGACTGCAACAACCATGATATTCTTAGGAAAACCTTCAGGAAAAAAGGTAAGCCATTCTCCCAAGTCTAGAATTTGTGTTTGGTGGTGGTGATGTCTCACAATTCGATTATAGATTGCACCATTACATTTTCGAGAAGATTCTTCATATTTGAAAGAAATTTGCACACTGTGCATTGCACCGGGTACTGGAAAACTCGGGGAAAGGGTTAAAAACCATACCAAGCTTCAATTTTCTTCTGAAAAAGAAGGTAGCTAAAACCCCAAAATCCAATTTTTTTGCACAATTTTCTATTTCAAAAATCAAGCTCACTCGAACCCTAGTTCCATTTCTCGCATGAACCATCTAATTTTCATGTCCTTTCAACATTATGGGGAAGGGGGTGAATAGTACATGGGCCGAGTTGAGTTGTCCCAAAGATAGAGCAGAAAAGAGATGGACCCTAATTTGAAGAGGAGAGATATGGAAAAGAGTTTAATGTGGATGTGAATGTAGACGTGAACAATTGAATATTTTACTTCACAGTGAAAACTTGTGACCATAGTAGGTGGAAACAATGGAGGTAAGGCCTTAGTGGAGGTTCCACTATAGAATTTTGGACAATATTGGAAAAATTGAGGCTACGTGAGGGAGACAAGAAGCATATCTAGGTGTGCTCTATTCACCATAGCGAGAACCATGAAACAAAAACGTAGAATAACCATAATGGTTGTGCACAACGAATCAACCAACAAGGTGGTTGGGGGTATCATGCTAACCCTAATCTAATTGCTATATAGAAACCCTAAAATTTGTGTATTATTAAGGATGGAAGAATAACAAAGCCGCACATAG
Source organism: Picea engelmannii (assembly GCA_009831015.1). NCBI lineage: Eukaryota > Viridiplantae > Streptophyta > Pinopsida > Pinales > Pinaceae > Picea > Picea engelmannii. The sequence goes on along the minus strand of ML779055.1, from coordinate 1,945,484 downwards.
AATAATCATAAATGACAGGTATTCAAAGGGACGTTTCTGCACAAGTGGGGAGAGGAAATTCCCAAGAAGATTGTGGAATATTTGCAGGCAGGGTCATGTAGAGTAGTTGCATACAAGAATGCAGGTAGATTGGCAAATTGTGTTTCTGCACGTAAAAGAAAACGCCTAGGAACTAAGGTGCTCTAATACCACTGTTGGAACATGAGATAAATATAAGCGTTGATGCATTTTATTAATGATATGATACACATATATAGACATGATGTGACCTTTGCATTCATCGTCCAAGGTCTCTTGGAATCTTGACAACCATTACAAGAACTTGACTCTTCACATTCCATGAAGTTCATAACCCTAATGAATTACGTTTCCATCAGTTTTTTTTACTTTCTCACTAACATTCTCTGATTTTTATATTATTTTTGTAAAGTTTTGCGTGAGCTTATAATATTTTTAAAGGGATAACAAACTTATTAATTATTTAAAGAAAAATTTGCTCTAAATTTTCTATACTCAAAAGGAGGACAAACCAATACTTTGTGTCTCCTTCTTTTGTCAGAGTGTGCTTACAATCACTGATCAAATAAGATCAATACCCATATCTTGAGATCAACTTATTCATATATAGACAAGAGTGATGGTGGTGACAGTAGCAACAACTAATATAATAATATGTTTACAAGAGTCAGATGAGCATTAATCCTCTCCTTCCTACCAGTTCCCTTATTCTATTCAATTTTCCAATTGAAAAACATGTTAATGATTAAAACCATAACCCAAACAACACAAGTGTAAAATCAATAGTTCCCAATAACTACATATATTCTAATACAAGGATAAAATGAATGGATTCAATAAAAGAATATTCTATTATGACCCTAAAAACTACATATAATTCGATCTTGTGATTTCTAAGTTGGTTGTATTGATCTTATATTTATAAACCTTGTTGTAGAATCCATAGTTGCACTTCTTCATCCCTTGATTTCTTAAATTGTTGTAGAAGTATACAAAATAGTTTGAGTAGTAGGGGCATATAAGATGTTATTTATTCTACTACAATCAAATCAGTCCTATAAACACTATAAACAAACAAAATATTGCTCTAGATCCCAGTTCAATACAAATGACATGGTACAATAATGATTTCTTGCAAGTTCTACAAGTAATAGTAAAATATAAAGTGATATAAAGATTTAGGTAATAAGACATCTTGAAATAATTTCAAACCATTCGTGGCTCAGTTGAAATGTAACAATGAACATGAAAATGTAGTAAATGAATTTATACTGAACATATGCATTACACAATTTCATATATTGAAATTTTTATATTTTACGACATCATTGCAACTTCATCTGACTACTACAAGCCAAGGTTGTAGTTCATCATCTAGTGCACTTTTCTCAAAGACCACACGTTGCCTTCATGGGCCTTACAAAGATTACAAAATTTCTCCTCCAATTCTAAGTTACAAAGATTACAACATACCTTCTGGCATCTATTAAATCTGATGCCCCCAAACATTGTAGGGCATGATTTCATTGTACCATGATTTGGAATATAAACTAAGAGATATATGTGAGATGAAAATATGTTTGATATCTCCATATCTAACTCAAAATCATTGCATACAAGTACATTCAAAATTAAAACCAACATATTAGATGTAAGACATGTATTTACTATCTAGTTATTCGGGGCATGCTAAAAAAATCCACATCATGTTATCTTTTCCCTTAAGTAGTCCGGAGGACATATGGGGACCCAAATATTTTATAATTGACAACTAATTGAGATCTAGTTTTATCTGCAAAATTGTTTAAAGTAGTAGAATAATTCATCAAAAACCATCTTATTCGAATGGACCACAAAAGTAAACCAAACAAGATGGAATCCTACATATCCATATAAATGTACTTGATGCAATATTTTTTTTCCTGGAATGTTGTTTACAAACATCGTAATGGTATGTCATCTTCAATTATTCATTCATGATCGACTTTTGTCATTTTCCATTTTCTAACTTTCGATTTTTCTTTGATTTAACCTCTATTAAATTTATGTGCGTTGCACATACCAGATGACTATATTGACAGCTTATGTCTTGAAAGTAAACATGAATTTCGGTTTGATAGGTTTTTTGAAAAAAATAGTCTTTCAGTATGATGGATCTTATTTCATATATAAAATAGTCATCATTATAATCCTACAATAACTTCATCTTTCATTCTATGCACCACATCAAATAATATTTAACGTTTTCATCATTGTCTATAGGTGCAACCACAACAAATACATCTCTTGCAAATAAGGCCTCATATTCCATNATAAAATAGTCATCATTATAATCCTACAATAACTTCATCTTTCATTCTATGCACCACATCAAATAATATTTAACGTTTTCATCATTGTCTATAGGTGCAACCACAACAAATACATCTCTTGCAAATAAGGCCTCATATTCCATGAAGCAAATTGTTATATCAACATGCACAATTCTGTAATATAAATTATAATATATTTTTTATATAGCACATACATCTATGTATTGCTTAAACATAAGAAAATATATTTGAGAAATTGTAACATTTTACCTTCTCTAATAAGATAAAAAATTCTATTACCATCAATTGATATTGCAGTGTTATTTGATTCCATCTCCTCTAAGATTGCAAGTGGAATTTTTACCTTTGTATTATTTTCTATATGTTTCCAAGCTTTAACATATTTTCCAATTTTGTTTTCACAAATCTCATTGGATTTTGTGTCCTCTACGCAAATTGAACAAAAACAAGATGCTTTCATTTTATCAAACACATACACATTTTGGTAGGATTTTGTTTTAATTGAATGCAATTTTCAAGTCCCATGTATTGTACTGACTTCATATGAGATTGATCTATCTACATCTTGGATTCCAATATGCCAAAAAAACTTGCATGGTTCAAGAATAATTTATTAAAAGTAAATGAATGTCATGTGTACAACATATATACACACACATGTGCACATTCCTTGACGGATTATGCTTGTGTCTTAGAGATGCTTGGCACCATTGAACAACTTGATCAACATATACAAATTGATTGACATAATGGCTCATCTGATACCTTCGAAGTGCTCATTTTACACATGCCCCTGCACCGTCATGCTCTCATTTCCCATGACCATTTTTGAAGAAATTCCAACAATGTTTAATGTTTGATTTCTTATGAAGATGAAACAATCAATAGAATGATCGTGAAGATTTGAATTGACTTGCACATCCATCTGTCCACATCCAATGTTGATCATATTTGATCCCACATGATTTCAAGGAATCATATTGTTTATCAAAACAATGTTTTACATAATGAGTATCATGCATACAATCATCACTTATATAAAAGTGATACTCTTTAATGACATGTCGATTCTCATTGGTTCTTTCTATGTTATCAACACTTTGTTGAGCATGTGTATATAGAATGTGGAAAAGTATAGAGACTTGATCAGAATGATAATATTCATTTTGTATTTCTTTTTGTGCAACAAATGTATAATTCTCTGCAAAATCAACTACTAACAAAATCGTCCGAGATGGAAAAAATTCACGGGATTTTTTGAATTGTAGGTCTTTCCATCGAGCTCTATGCAAATGCTTGGTGTATTTATAAATTTTATTTTCAAATTTCTTCAAAAAATCTATCACAAAGATCGTATCCTCTTGCAAATCAATCCTTTTGGAAATAACATTTGAAGAATTTGGAGCAGTGACATTGATATATTTATATCTCTTCCAATTCACTATTATATTGGACAAGGATTGTTCATTCATATCAATATGATACTTGGAGTGAAATAAAACTAGATTTCCAGAATGATCACATTTCATTCCACCAACACATTTGTTTTGGTAAAATAATTCAGTTCCTTCTCTTTCACATAGAATTTGGGATATAAAGGCACGGATTGTGGAAGAAGGAGGTGAACTTGCCCAAAACGTTTTACCAAAATCAAGAAAAGTGTCGTAATATAACTCAAATTCCACTTGATAACGACAACAACAAGTGTCACGAACAATGATGGGTTTAACATACCATGTTTTTTCTTTGCATAAATGTATTGATGGGCATTTTAACTTGAATGTGCTTCTCTTTGAACTTATTGAACAATTATATTTGTGTCATTTCCAATATATGTTTTGGACGGTATTCATATAGATTTCATGTTATTCTTCGTTGCAACACATCCCTTACATTCGGTGAAACACAAGATTTTCCAACCAATATTCATGGGCCATAGTTTTATAATTTTTTGCAAGTCTATCTTTGTAAGGTTGTCTACAAATAATTGTCCAACAAACAAGTTCATCATTTGCAAGGTAAAATCATGAAAATGGGTAACACTTTCATGACAATTGGGTCTCCAAAATTTCTAGTGGCAATTGTTCGGCTGAAAAAATGTTGCTAGGAATTTTTTCGACCGAAAATTTGCACGTCAAATTGACGGCGCCCTCGAAATCCATGTACAATGTTTTTCGGATGAATTATTTTCCTGTGGTAAGCATATTTTCGGTCGAAATGTTTATTTTTAACGGATTTCGTTAAAAAGTAGGTTTCTGCCGAAAGAATATTTCGGTCGAAAACCTGAAAATGGCACTGTTTGCAGGAAACTGCAAATTCTCTCCATCTTACTTCATCTTTGAAGGTAGCAGACTCCTACAAATACTCAGAATTTAGTTTTAGAATTGATACCAATATTTTTAAAATTGAATCTACTTTCATTGAGTATAATTTGTTTTCATTTTCATTGTTTTTATCTAATTTTATTTATTTAAAAAAAAAAAAATCAGTGCATAATATTTTTAGGTGAGATTATGATTCGGTGAAATGAAAAATCCATATCTCTAAAAATACACAGTGGAAAATTATGGAAAATTTATATTCATAATCCTTAAAATGTTCTCTTCAAAAGGGTATTTTTATATTTTACTTTTAAGTAAAAATTAAGATAGATACATGGTGGAGGAAAACATGTGTTTAAAATCTTTAACTTTTTCAGATTGGTCAACTTAAAAAAAATCTAGAAATTATAATATTCATCCGTTAGATTCAAAACTATAGTCATCACAAAATAGAGTCTCTCTACAGTATATTTCATTTGTCAAAAATACAAGTTTAATAATGGATACATTGTTGTGGGAAAAAATAACTCATTATGTTTCCCTTCATTTTTAAGGAACATACCGTCAAACAATTGCGGAATTGACATATCAAATCTCAATAAATAAAAAAATGAAAAATAGTCAGTAGAAAGCTAACAAAATTCTTCACAAGTTTTGTTTTTACAGTAAAGTAAAATTCTAAATAAAAAAATACTTTTGTTTACTGAAAGTTGAAGAACTTGTTAAAATTAAAAAAGAATTGTTACCCATCTTCGTGATTTTACCCTGCATCTATTTGCAATCAAAATTTTCTATGTTTGTACAACAATTTTCTTGAAGTTCCCTTCAGTTTTGTCATGTGTTCTGTTAAATGGTCTTTTACATTGCTAGATGAAATAACTATTGTTTGTAATACTCTATGTGAACACTGACATCTTTTTTCTATACTTTCCAAAAGATTTTAATGCATTTGTTATATTTTCAAAGACACTTTGTTTGACCTTTCTATCTTTTATCATTTTTTGAATACCCAATAATGATGTAGCTTCTTTTAACTTTTTTGGCCTTATCATACCTCCCAAAATTTGAGTTTGTGTTGCTACTGATTCATTTTTGAAAAAACTATTATAAATCATTTTAACATGTGATATC
>ML779055.1:1900710-1931279 GCA_009831015.1 Picea engelmannii | reverse complement strand
ACTCAAAATGATATTGCTGGTTTGGAAATTTACCAACACCTATTGATTTTGATGTAATTGCAAATCTTAACAGACACATGGTTTATAGTTATCATTATAACTTCATCCCAAACACAACATATGGGCTAGACTAGCTTTGAAAACCTCACAAGGAGTAACTTAACAATGTACTCTATCACTTATCACCAACAGTTGTACACCCCTGGTGGCTATGATATGAACTGTAAATAGAAATTTCATTGAGGTTTTTAAATTACAATAAAAATTAAAATACAGCATTCATTTCTTGCATTGTTGCAAAAGATGAAAAAATTGTTAAAGTATCTTATTTGGAAAAGTGATCTTCGAAGAGCTTCTGCATCAATGCTTTGGATTTGGTCGGTTGTAAGTTATTTAATGAAAATCCTTACTTTAGCCTGGCATCTATGTGGTTCCTTTGCTTTTCTGTTTATTCTGTATAAAACATTCCGCTCAGTGGCTCTTCAATTGATTCCGAATCTGGAAATGAGAAGAAAACTATGTGTCCACCGCATTTGATTCCATCGCTGTTGTTTTAAAACCCGATTTCCAGAATATACAGCTGGTTATGCGTGCATCTGAAGCAATTATGTAAATCCCTCGGCCTCCGTGGCTAAACTTCAGTGCACCATTGAAGAAAAAAGAAAAGCACGAAAACATCCACGTATTTTACCAGATTGCATAAGCGATGTCAGGCTAATTCCGATTCTGAAGTGTGCTTCACGACAACAGTTTCGATTCGGCGTAGACTGGAATAGTTGGTCCATACATTGCCATCAAGATTTAAATCCTCATAATGCACAGAAATCATTGAATATTCCTGCACAGAGATCTGCATGGATATCCATATTATATTCTCGTTGGAAGAATGAAAGTCCAGCAGCATTTACAATAAAGTAGGTTAATATAGTTGTATGCTTCTGACAAGTACATGAGATTAAGTTGGAAAGGACCCTACTTGTTAAACAATTTGCAAAAGAAGAATTTGACCATAGCTTTTACTTGAAGTTCAATGATATTCCCAAAAGAGAAGGCAAGTTCAAATTCAAATTATATAGCTTTGACAATCGGACAGACAAAACGAAGAAACATATAGTTGATAAATGGAGTTCATGATCACCATCATGGTTAACATTACTTTAATATCGAGATAGAGGAGTGATATTTCATATAAATAGTCATAGAGCTTATGGATCATAAACATATAGGCAGTCACCAATATTTTCTTTCAAGAATCTAGGCCTTAAAATCATTCTTTAAATAAGAATGGGTAAGTGCTTAATGATTTAAAAGTGAGTGATAATATCTTAGAAATAATTATAATTGTTCAAATTACATTAATAATTAGGATTTTAAATAAGAACGGGTATGTGTTTAATGATTTAAAAGCCAGTGATAATATTTTAAACATAGTTATAATTGTTCAAATTACATTAATAACTAGGATTTACTTTTTTATTGGCCACACAAGATAAGTGGAGGGTAAGGTAAGTCTAGGGTTTCCAACATGTGACTTCATATAAAGGAGTGCCTTAAGAGTACACTACAACACCCAGAGGGAAATAATGAGGAATATTTAAAAATATTTTAAATTTTAAAATTATTTTGATGGGTTAATTGTTATTCAGAAGGTTGGTGAAAGTGATACAATATTTTTAATTCAAGTTGTTTCTTATTGTTGGGATCTACCTACAAAAACGAATTAATATAGAATATAGAAGAAAATGAGTGATAAAGGGGGCAATGATATCTCTTTATTGCTCAACCAATAGTGGAGAAATGGTTACAAGTTTCATTGAAGCACTTCACCAGATTCTACATTTAAACATAAAATATGCAAGCGTTTTTTAGGCATATGGAAAGCCAAACATAACCACGAATTGTAACTAACAGGTATGTGTTGTCACCAACCAACAATCTCCACACTGACAAAAAATTTCCTGATACCTCGCCCAACAAATTCAATCATCACCTTTCATACAAACCAAGAGAAGACAAAGTCCACTGCAACTTCTCTAATAGTAGTATTGACTATGTGAACATCTCTTCACATTTTGTTCTAGTATGGACCACTCCACCTCCATCGATAACCTGTTTTACAAAATGATGCCTTGTCCCTTTTTGATACGCTCAAAAGTTAGCCAAATGCACAACACTTTGACTACCACATGACACCTTATCCTGTACTTGTCCAAACTTACCCAATAGATCTTTGCATTGATGTGAGACATAAAATGAGGTAGATCTCCTCTTGTCCAAATCTCCTGAATCAACATAACCAAATACTAAGTGACTGCATCCACTCTAGGTGATACTCGTGCTTCTAAGATATCAAAGAAGCCATTTCCATGCTCTTTACCTAGTTTTTCCATGTGTCCACTGACAACACCAACTACATGTGAAATATTTGAACATTCCATCACAAAAATCAGCCTTCCTGTTGTATTAACATATGGTACACGAGACATATAATCCTTTTTCTTCCTTACTATCAGGACATAAACTTGAAGAAAACTTAAAATGGAAAGCTAAAGAGATAGTTATTGGTTTCACAATGTTCATACTAAACGTCATCAATATCTTCTCCATAGACTTGTGACAACCATAGCTTACCATTTTTTCCGTGTGTGTATACTTCTATGCCCAAGATTTGTGTTTTTGCTTCTAGATCCTTCATCTAAAATAACATGACTAACTGAGTCTTTAACCTACTTATTTCAGTCATGATTTGCTTGCAACAAGAACATCATGAACATATAACACCAAGATAATGAATATGTCATTGAAACTTTTGAAGTAAACATAATGATCGTACTCATTTCTAGTAAAAAAAATTCTCACCATGAAGGACCCAAACATCTTGTACCATTGCATAAGCACCTTTAGGCCATACAATGATTCCTTGAGTATGCAAACAAATCTCCCTTTACAATTCTAAACAAATTCTAATTGTTCCATGTACATATCTCTACTAATGATGATTTTGTGGGAAGTAGGATCCCACAATCTACATCCCTTAATTCCATCACCATAACCAAAAATATATATACAACTTTGATCCCTTGACTGAATTCATCCAAGCCTACCAAGTGAGCCTTCACCCCTCACCTCGAGGATAATTTCAATGGAGTACCCTAATCCATTTTAAAGGCTTCATTACATGCAATCCATGGGCTCTAAAACCACGTGCTACAAAAAAACATGTTCCCGAAACCACGACTGTTGAACTACCAAGTTAATATTTCCTAACATCCCCCCCCAAAACTTGACTTGGAGTTTCCCATGACCAAATTCAGCCAAACCTCCCTTAAATTCAAGGTATCTGGGAATAATGCATGCTCTTCCTATCACCTAGGTCCATGTCTAGAATTTATCGGTGAAATTTCAAACCCAGGGTACGTAGACCTAACTAGGTCTTACAGTTGTACGCCCAGGCCCCATTTACATATAATTAAATTTTTAACTCCACCTCAAACTTTTCATTTGCCATTTTCTCCATTCTTTGAACAAGGGAGGTAACACTAGCATCATCATTGACATTGAAGAGAGAAATGGTGATATGTTTAGGAACATTGTAATTGTGACCCATCTTCCTGGAATGTTCTATGACCGCTTCAAACACAAAATTTCTTCCAAGAAAGAATGGAGCATTTGTGGCAGACCTATCATACACCTCACCATCATTCCAAATGGCCCTCATTGCCTCCTGAGCTCAGTCGATAGTGACACCCAAAGACAAAAATCCCTCAGGAGGCCTCTCGTTGTCCTCTGCAATCAACCCCAACAATATATGATGACTTGCTAGCTCACCTTTTCCCAATGCCTTCGCCTACCTCTGCAAAAGCATCACAAACTTAATTTCCCTCTCTGTGAACCTCTCAAACACTGCAATAACAACAAGAGATATCCCTCTTTTCAGGCATTTTCTACCTTTCACTACCAACCCAAACTGCTCTCTTGGACGAAACCCTCTTGGGTAGGGGGTTCTCAGGGGCCCAATTCTACCACCAATTGACACTTGGCTTTATCATACCGACACAAGGCTTATCTGTGACATATTCAACAATATTTTCGTCACCCACATAGAGGAGAAGAGCTCATAGACACGATAATGCTCGTCAATTCCATTCTCCTTCCTTTACTTACTACAAGGAAAAAATGAAGTCAAGTACAATCCCCTTCCCATCTTCCCCTCTCCTCATGACATTCTCTGTGCTTTAAATCTTGTTCTCCTCTACGAATTCCTATCTTCTTACAAATCTACAAACGTTGTCCTCGATCTTCGAATATTTCTTCCTCGTGGACACAATCCCAATCTGGGACCCTCGGCTTTTCCTTTTCCTTGAAAACAAACAAAAACCATGTGAATGACCAAACCATACACTTTGATACCACTTGTTGGGATCGAGCTTGCAAAAACAAATTAATATAGAACGAAGAAAAAAACGAATAAGAAAGCAAACAACAAACATGAATAAAAAGGGGGAAATGATATATCTTTATCACTCAACCAATAGTGGAGAAATGGTTACAAGTCTCATTGAAACACCTCACAAACTTATACATTTAAACAAAAAAAATAAAAAGGGGGAAATGATATATCTTTATCGCTCAACCAATAATGGAGAAATGATTACAAGTCTCATTGAAAAACCTCACAAACTTATACGTTTAAACAAAAAAACGTACAAGTGTTTTTAAGGCATATGGAAAGCCAAACTCTTGAGAAACCAACCATATGTATTATCACCACCCAACACTTATGATATTTTTGTTTTATTGAAAATTTTAAATTTAGTGATTTAGTTGTTAATGTAAAACAATAAAATCTAATAAAATAATGAAAATAATAATTCATGATTTAAAAAATGTAAAAAAAATAAATTAATTTTTTTTCCTTTTAATATACCTATGGTCACGAGATTGGCCAATTAGAGCACTATGTGCTTTCTTCGTAATAATTATGTTGAAATTTAAGGTCATAATTACAACGATAATTACAAGATTTGTTAACCTAGAAGAGAATTACTAGACTCTAAAGAAATTTTAAAATTTGACATGGATTTTCTATCGAAACTTAAAAATAGAAAACATAAGCCTAAATTAAAGAATAATGTTTTTTTTTTTATACGGGGTCTGAATTCAATTCGGAATTTAACTTGGAAAATTAAATGATATATGTCACTTATGTAAAGCAAATGTCTAGTGGATGCGATATAACTTGCATAATCGAATTTGGCACTCATCCTAGACCATTTGATAAGAAACTTCACAATACCGCACTTGGAACCTTATATTGTATGAATGCACTATACATAGAGAACCCTTGTTTTGTTGTTCATGTTAACTCATGACATATATTGCAATTATAATATATTGTAATTATTTCTAGTAGTTTTCTCATTCCAAAAGCCTTTAGTTGCAAAGTTTTATTTTCATATTTTCTAATATTAAACGGAATAGTATTGGAAAGTTTTCATAATTAGAAAATAATCATTTAAAAGAGGTTTTTGTGGGAACGTTGTTTGTAGAAATTTGGGTCTAACTTGGGTCGTAAATTAATCCAGACTTTATAGAAAAAAACAGAAAATATATATCTATTATTTGTTATATGTATGTTCAATACAATATGATGTCCAATATAAATAACAACTGGAAGAGGCTCAACATTAGCAAATGATATCTATGACAATTGGGTAGATACAGATGCCTACGTGAGCTTGTAGCTAATACTAGATTCCTACGAAGAACACTGACACCCCCCTTAATTGAAACATAGTGAGTAAACATAAGAAAAAATTGAGTCCCGACAACAAGACCTTATTAGGTAGTCAAGTACAAAATAGAATCTCACAAATGGAGAAAAGGAGAAAAAACCATAGGAAAAAAAACCCTCTCCAAAAGATGCTAGTGTTGAAAAGGGAATTGGAGCTTAAATTGAAGATCTCATAGTGATGCATTGAATGAAAAGAACAAGAGACCCATGGAGGTTGAAAGCTCCAATCAAGATGTATGATCAAAACTTTGAAGAGGAGATCCAAGTAACCTTAATGATCTTGGTTGAAGCCTGAAGTAGAAGAGATTAAATTACATAGGTATGCGAATTGAAAACACTGACAATCACCACATAAATGCTTCAAAAAAATAGGTATTGTTGAGGAACCAAAGGCTTAAAACATAAGCAACAAGCATCAACCTTCAAATAAACAATCAGGCTTGCAATTGTTGAAGGTCCAATAGGGAGTATGGCCAAAAATTTAAAGAGGGATAGGTAACTCCAAGCTATCAACACTGTCAAAGATTCATGTAGATGTCCAAACAACAAATTTCAAACTTTTCAAGCAAGAGATCGATCCTTTGAAATGACTCCTAACTCAAAAAAGCATGATTAGGTACTCATGTACAATCAACAAAATCATCATAAAATGAGTTTCCTTATGAACATCAATCCATCTCGCCAGAGTGCTTGGGTCATTAGCCACTACAACTGCTAAGTCAAAATAGGAATCAATGCTCGATACAAGACTCACTCTTAAAAAATAATTGATGTCAAACAAAATGGGGAAGCATAAAGAATCACTCGAGGAAGAATTGCACACCATGCCCCACAATGCTGAAATAGGTAGTCGTAGATGATGGAAATGGATGTCACAAATGATGATGAAGTATGGAGGTGCTAGTTGAACGTGACATCAATGTTGAACAACCATGCAAAAAAAAAATCCAAAGTGGCTTGATCCAAGGCTCACAAAACAAGGATGGTCATGGAGATAAACACCAGGTGACACTCTAAGAATATTTGCACAAGTGGCCCAAAATACATTAAAGGTGCAAGAAAGAGGTACCAAAAAACAGACCATCATGGAAAAAAATACTCAATACGGGTCTCGGAAAACAAGACCATGATAGGTACCCATGTACAATTGGGAATCAATTCTCTTAATTTATCCAACTAGTGAGAAAAAACAAGAATATAAAAAAGGCATCAAATGTGTCGTTCAACCAAATCATTGGAAGAGAGTGGAACACTCTTCTCAATGCTAAAACAAAAAATGAAGGATTCATTGAAAACTTAAGGAAAAAAAATACCAATAACCTCCAAAATACAATAAAGTGGCAAATAATTATACCATAAACCTCCAAAAACACAAACTCCTTCACATATAAATAAGAATTTGTTTGAATGGACAAATACAATAGCCAATGGAATTGAACCCAAGCTCCTCCCTCAACCACAAATCCACGTGCCAATGGCCCCTCCATATCCACTTGACAAAAATGGAACCATAAAAATATTAAGCCCATGAGAATGGAATCTATAGGGTCAAGAAAATTGACATATCCATAGCCAAGGTAGAGATGGGTCATGCGATGGTCATGCTATCACAACATACTCAAACTGTAACATCCCCGGGTTTAATTCCTGTGAATTATAATGTAATGGTATAAATGTGAATTAGGCTTGTGAGCTGATGTGTTGGGGCGAATATTTTGTATTGATTTAATGTGGCTGAGGGTCGAATTGCATATTATGAACATTGAAATAATTAATAAAAGTAATAATCATTGACTGTGATATTCATATGAAAGGGATGAAGAACGATCAGGGGCTAAGATTCCACAAGAGAGAGGGGTCCAAGGGGGGATTATTCATGGGTATTAATCCAACCCACATTCTTGAATTATTATCACTATGTAAAGCTTCTATTTTCTAATCGAATGTATGAGAAGACAATCATTTAACTCATGTAAGAGGGTGGGTGTGAGTAGTCACATCCCATAGTTATTGGAGAGTATGTGTTGAGGTATAATCATCTTTGGGAAGAGTGAGAGTCAAGCAAGCAATGGATAAGAAGGAAATTCATATGTAGAATAGGGATAGTTTTTACATGCAAATTTTGGGAAGAAAAGGGAGGGCTAAGTGTTGTGAAGAGCACCAACCATGTTGTGCATGAAAGAAACCATTGTTGGGTTGTGGTTATGTTGGAAAATAGGCATGTGTACCTGTAAATTGGGTTGTAATATTGTAGTGCATTTTCCTATTGAGGAAATGTCTCAAGATCCTTGTGAAGGATGTTGTGAGAACTCCTGAAGCAACTGAAAGTTCCTAGATCCTAGATGAGGAATTCCTGGCTAACCAAGTGCACTAGAGACCCCTATAAATGAATGATACATCCTAAGGGACTGTGCAGTGAAGGGTGTACATTCCTTGGGTAGTGCAAGTTGTGGGGAAGAGAGAGTTAGAGGATTAGAACTATTGCGGGAGTAGAACCTCGGTTTTGGGGCTATTTTTTGTGGAGAGTGGACAACCAGAGGGTCAGATCTCCTTGTGGACTCATAGCCTCAGCTCAAGGGTGGTCTATTGTTGAAATTTGGAGCAACAGATCCTATAGTTGGGAGGTTCATCCTTTGTACGCAACCAATTGGTTATTTGTAAACATATAAGTGTTTTATGTTATGTTCTAATATTATTTCCAATGTGTAAATCTTTTATATGAATGTTTTGTGTTGTTGTCTACTTGAAAATTTGCATTCATGTTTAATATATGTTTTTATATGCATTTAGAACCGTGGTATCAATCAAATGGTTAAATCTATGTGTGATCTGTAGCTGATAGGTTACAATAATTTATTTAGCAGTAAATCATAAATATTTAATGAGTTTCCATGTGTAATGTTGCTATGTTGGGTGTTGGGTACGTTACAAAGTGGTATCATAGCTTCTGGTTCAAACACCGTGCTTGTATGGTCCAAGGTGATTGTGAATTGGTGAAATTTGTTGTTGTAAACTTGTCTGTGATAGATTTGGGGAAAATCAAAGAAAAATAAGAGAGAAATCCCCAAATTCGTTAGTAAATTCAAAGTAAAATTCCTTAGAAAAGTTAAAGAGATGATTTGGGGCGTAAATCTCCAAGTTGTAGAGTTGAATTCAACCTCAAAGGTAAAATATCTAAGTTTTAATGGTTGATGTAGTGTTGGGAAGATTTCAGAGAATCGACAGATGAGATCACATTTGATCATGAGATCAACGACTTAGATTCATTGAGATAAATTTAATTTTTTTATAAGGTTTGGTCATTTGAAAGGTTGATCAAATCAATGATCAAGATTTTTTTTCGACTGATTGGTGAAGTTGGAGAATTGACGACTGAGATTCATTTTCGGTCATTGGAAGGTTGGGGCTGATTAACGACCAAGATTCATTTTGGGGGTTTTCGAAATAGATCATATCTATGTTCGAGGTTCACTGGTAGAGTTGGGCGAATTTAGATGAATCAACGGTTCAGATCATTTCAATTGGGAGATCAATGGTCCAGATGAGTCAGAGAAATGTCAAACTTTTTTTAATTGTTAAAGTTCACCAGGAGAAACCATAGACAACCAAGGGTCGAGTGAGTCGAAATGGAGAAGAGTTTGGTTTGGCCAGAAGACATCTATGATCGTTAATGGATGATGGGTCGATGGTCGGGCATCGACCGAATCCAACAAAGTATTTCCAATTGCCAACGAAAATTGTCGATCGTCGATGGGTCAATGGTCGAGTGTCATCCGGATTCGAAAAAGTATTTTGAATTAAGAAAGAGGAATCACCGATGGGTCGATGAGCCAATGGTCGAGCATTTTCAAAATTCGGTAATGTGTTCAAGTCATCCAAGAGAAATGGTCGATGGTCGATGAAGGAAAGAGGGTGATGATGTGTCATGCCACATCAACATCCACATGTTGTGACATGTCATCTAAGATGAAACCTCAGGATGATGTTTCATTCAACATCAACATGTACATGTCATAACAAATAAAATAGCTCATGGAGATCTTTCCACTAAGCTAAATTGTTCGCAAAAAAGAGCTTGTATCAGAAAGTTATAGCCAAAACAATAAGGGTACAATTTTGGCACACAATTATTTCTAGAAGGCATAAATCCTTGCTCAGAAGTTCATTTAGGGCACTGAAGTAGTCGATGGGAATATTATGACCAATAGAATCCAGTGGTGGAGTTAGATTTGGGTTATGGGTACCTGAAAATGCATAGGAAGGGAAATAAGACGCTTGTAGCATACATGGATAAATTGGGTAAAACAACCTAAACTTGTCCGGACCATAACTTTCAGCTCAGAGCTCGTATTGGATAAAATGAATAGTTGCTGGAAAGGTATTGAGGAGGAGAAGAAATTTACCAACCCAAACATTTTATTTGGGTGCTAAAAGTTTTCCATAAATTTATAAATATATTTTTGTAGCAGTAAATGAGTGGAGAACTACAACATGCAAATGTTGTAGTTTTTCACTAAGAACTCAGATTGAGGCATGAGTACAATCATCAAAGAGATGTATCAGAGATGAATGCATCTAAGGAATCATATTTTTTATTTGGTGCATTTTTTTCCTTCATAAATTGAGATAAAGAATAACCTGTAGCATTAATTGACAAAACTCCTATACTATGCATAATTCTAACAAAAATGGTTGCTTGCACATGGTGCAAAATTAGAGATATAATTAGATAAATTCAAGCATTGGATTGAATATTAGAGTAATGGAAACATGAAAGAGATTGTAGAAGATGTTTGAGGCAATAAAGAGCTATAGGAAAAGTAACTAAAAGTGGAATTGGATTCCAAGAACCATGTAATTACGCAATGTGAATATTTTTCCAAATAGTGTCAAAGTTTGGAGAAACCCTCCCAAGCAATAGAGGTGAGTGCCAAAGGTGATTGTAGTGTAAGGAAGAGTGTAGATTCTCAGGAAAGTGCCTATTCATAAGCCAAGAAATATACTTGAAGTGTGATATTTTGACACATAAAGAGAGGCTACACTTACTAACAAGGCATTGTTATTAAGCAGAAGAGCACTCTGCAGAGAGTGTTGTGTGAAAATACTTTCTAGAAAGAGGATAAGATTACACAATTGAGCATTGTGTCGGTCTATTCTATATTAATTCTAGGGTCTGTAGGATACGAAATCAGTTCTATCTTGTACAGTTGGTTGAAGCATCAAAGAGTTGCAAAAGGAAGGTGCAGGGCTGCAGGGAAGGTGATGAAAGATTGATCCAAAAATGATAGGTTTTACTGACAAATTACAAGTTAAGTTTTAATGTACTTTATGCATTAGATCTATAAGAATGTGAAACACATAAAACTCTATAACTTGTTGCGTAATTATAATTATGACTTATACTTGATGCTCATAAGTGATTAAAGAGTTCATCCATCATAAACCATGCTGCAAAATAATAGAATATAACAACAAACAAGAAAGAGAAGTAGACACAAGAAATTGTTAACGAAGTTCACCAATCTTTGGCTACGTCTCCAGGCCCACTTCCAAGTGGAGGACCTTTGTATTGCTCTTCAAATGCTCAAGTTATCTTTACATTAGCTCTTTGATGTCACAAAAGAATTCTGATCTACTGTACAAGACCTCCTTGTTCAATTACATACAAGCCTCAACAATCTCCTCTCAAAACATGACTTAATGCCTCTCAAAACATGAGAAATGGGAAAATTACACAAGCTGCTCCTCAAAATCCCTGCATCAAAAAGCTACCTCTCAAGCTAAAAAATCCTCGTTTATATAGTTTTTTAGCCCCAACAAGAGAAGCCCAACTTCCCCTGAAGATCTGGCCTCCTTTTGGGATCAAATCCCCCTCCAAATGGCCAAGAAATCCTAAAAAATACATATTCTTGGCAAAACTTTAGGCAAATAACCCATTTTTATCAAAAATACATAGAGTAGCCCCCTTTGGATTGACGCGTGCCCCTTTGAATTGGTCACATGAGCTACACATGGCCAAGCGCTAGCCTAAAGGGATGTGTTATTTCCTCAAACTGGCTTGAGCTCCTGGATTCAGGGCACATAGCATGTGACCTCGGTCTAGAAGGAAAACCTTGCATGCCTTTGTAGGGATAGGCCTCGGTCTTATGGGAACACCCGATATCCAAGGGCTAGTGCTTATCCAACTCCCCATGATCAAATGCCTCTTGGCTCTATGGAGAGGTCATATGGTGCGCCGAGGGCTGGGGCTAGGCCCCAACCCATTCCTTCGTTCGAATACACATTAACTAAAACTTAAATATAAGTTTTGGCATATAGTTTACAAGTAACAAAGGTGGGCGGGTTTGCTAGCCCAACACTGCCAGTCCGTAGCCTAGTGTGAGGTCTCGTGGTTGAAACTCATGAGTTACACAAGTTTTTAATATATCCACTAGCCAACGACGGGGTGCCACGTGGCAGCCCACGCCTGGGCCACATGGCACCTCTACATTAACTCAACCATATGCCATGTAACAAGCTTCTATTGGTCCACGCTCACATCACCTGCCCAATCAGTTGCACTGCCAAATGTCACCATCTTCTTCTGCCATGTCAACATGAAGATGTCATGATGACGCCAGCATTGACTTTTTGCTAGTTTGACTGTTGACTTTTTACCTGTTTGAGAATCTGATTAGAGTGTTATAACTCTCGCATACTTAGCGCATTTGAGAAAGTAAATATATGGATGAAATCAGTGTGACGATACGGTCACAATGAAATTGGTTTCATTCAATTTCGAGAACTTTCATTTTTGAGCATTTTCTGGACCCGAGGAGCCTCTTGGATCATTCCTCCCCACTTGGAAGATTTTGAACCACCAAAAGTCTAGTTTTACTCAGGTAAGAAGTGAGGGTACTGCCTCCCCACTTGTTCTGTATCATTCATCCTTTCTTCTGGGACAATGATCACCTGACTAATCACAACAAACATAAAAACTGAGATAACATTGTTTATCAAAGTAATCATCCCATTTATTGAACAATCATCTACATTCTTTGTCACATTTAGCAACCATACACCACTGAATAGCAGAAAACTAAACAACAATACTAAATATGTGAATGAGAATGAAAAAACATGCTTCTGCTTATGATCAGGAACAGTAATCAAAGTATGCAGCAGAACCTCATGTTGTATTTCTTGTGACACTTCATTACTGTTAGAAACATACTGAACCATCTCATGTTTAGCATCACTAACTTTCTAATTTGTTACAAACATAAGTGTTAAAATTTTTCTTGCATTTACTATTCTTTTTAACTTCCCTGTAGTTGCAAACGATCTGTCAGTTTTTATGTGATGAGCACGAACAATGTACTCTTTCCCATCTTTCTTGAAGCAATATTTATTTTCCTCCCTGTAGAATATGGATTTTCTATCATAAAGGTATGGGCTTCCTAGGACAATTCCACATATGTCCAGTGGCACTATAAAAATCTCTACTTCATCAACATAATTAGAAGTGATTGCAAACTTAATTTTACATTGTTTGGTTACTTGCAAATTATTATCACCACATATCCATCCCAATGGATATGGTCTAGGATGTGGCTTAGTTTCATGTCCAAAATTATTTATAACCTCTTCACTGATTATATTGGCTTGTGATCCACTGTCTACAAGAGTATCAACTTTAAAATTATTTGTTATGACCCTTTTGTGGAAAAGTTCACTCCTTTTACATTCATCATTTACTACATCTGAATTAGAAGGGCTAGTACTTGCAACATAATTTATACCTTAGATTCCCATTACTTCAATTTGTGTCTCATCACCAGAGTCTGATCCCAGATCTACTTGAATTGTTGCATTTGTGGTATTCTTTCTCCCTTGATTGGCATACTTCTTTGGATTCAACTTAGGATGTAATATCCAACAATGATATTCATCATGGCCTACCTTCTTGCAATGCTTGCAAGTAGGCTTCTCCTTTCTTATTGTGGCCATGTTCTTCTCTTTCTCTTTTCTTTTCCCTGAATCCTTTCCTTGCCAAGTATCTGTAGAAAAAATATCACCAACATTCCCTTTACTCGATTCAATGTGAATGGCTTGTACACATACTTCATCAAAGTTAGAAGGATTTAACATAAGAAAAGTGTGCTTGAGATAAGAATGTAAACCACCAATATATTTTAGGAGTGTCTCTTGTGTATATAAAGGAATACCCAAATTTAATGCTTTCTTAAGAAATGTTTGAGTATATTATTGTACACTTTGACCTCTAGCTTGCCTTAAACTTTGCTAATTCATCATTTCTTGTTGCATGTATGCTAATGGATAAAACTGTTTCTTCAAAGCAGTGATAAAATCATTCTGGGAAGAGATTGTTTTACCAATTTTCTTGAGATCATATTGTTGGACACACCTACCACACTTAGAGGGGGGGTGAATGAGTGTGGGGCTCTTTTTCCCAAAACTTCCCTCTTGCATAAAAACTCATCAATTAGCATTCAACATTTATTCATTACCTATTGTTGTCATTTATAACTAGTTAGATGTGAGCACATATCAGCAATATATCATCAACAAGTCATCACCACAATGAACACAAAGAACACAAGATGTATGTACAATTTTCTTTTTATTACGGAGTACAATCCTTGGGGTTTATCAGCAACAACTGAATAGAGTACAACTCTACAAGAGCACCAGCTCTATATGCAAGACTCAACTTACATTCTCAACACCAACTGAGATGAGGCAAAAATCCTCAATAGATATCAATCTGTCAATAGGTACGCGACCTGTCAGTAGTGCAACCCACGTGTGCATGCGCCCTGGCTCACTACAACCTGCTTGTGAACGCGACCAGTGTATCATGCAACAAGCGTATGCTTCTAAGCAACTAGGGTTTTTCTTTTCTTCACATGCTTAGATCCTCTGCAACCTACAATCACTTTCTCTTCTGTCTTCCACTGTCCAAACTGACCCACAACCAGTGACAACACATCCAAGCTCTCCAATAGCTTGCTCATGCTCCACAACAAATCAATATGAATGCTATCTCAATCATGTATAAATAACTAGTATACCATAGCAATCATGTCACTACTGAATCACAAGAGTGTTGTTCACTCCATCAACCAAATCAACCAAACTGAGACACATCATAGAAGCCATACCAAGAATTCCCTAAGAATTCAAAACATATCAAACAATAGTATCCATCAAGACAATAATGTAACCATACCAGTGTCTCAGTGATAGATCTGAGGCCATAGAATGTAGATCTAGAATTTGCCTCATCATCCAAGAGCTTGGCATCGACTCAAACACAAATCTCCATGATTTTATCCACTCCACGCTCTCTGTACACAGTCAGCCCGCATGTACACTCACCCTATACACAGCCAACCCGCGTGTACACACACCCTATACACAGACAACTCGCGTGGACATCAAAAAATAGGGTTGGGATACAATCTAGTCACCTATTTTGCTTCTCTTAAGCAGTTGGGGACCATATAAAGTACCGTTTGAGGCAAAGGGACTAGCAGGACAATGCAGAAAAAAAATCAGATCTGATCGGTAAATCCACCCATTCACACTCATTTTCACCTTGAATTCACTTGGACTCATTCTAAATTTTTTTGCACATGTACCCGTGTCAATATTCTTTGCTCATGTAGATAGGTTGACGAGTTTTCTTACAAATTTTTTATTATAAAATATGATTTTTCCCTTCATAAATAATCATCATTGTTTCAAATTTCATTAAGTAAACTTTCAATCCCCATACAAGGAATCAATTGGGGATTTCATGCATATGGCGGCTTTGCCTCTCGCAAATATCCTCAACCCATTCCCTTGGGTTGAATGGTATAATTTTTTACTTGTAATTAATTAATATTGTCTTTCTTCATTGCATATTTTCTCATATACTAATCTATAGATGGCTACCCTTAAAGGGACCACGAAAAATCAGCAAGCTAAAACATTTTGAAAACCACAAAAAACACGAAAAGTCTGCCCCACACACATTCAAAACAAAAACTATATTATTTAGCTATATGCGTAGAAATACTGTTTAGTCGTGACGTATATGTCACATACTTATTTACTTATTTTTGGATAAATCTTTAGATATATTTCAATTTATTGACCAGGAGGCATGCTTTCGAAAGTGAGACGTGACGTCGCCACATGGATGGCTTGGTCCTTTATTTCAAGAAATTTCAATTTCACAGAATACTATCTATCAAAGCCAGGGAGTCTTCATCGAGATCCCCTCGGAATTTGTCTAGTTAGTATAAATTGAGTTGTCTTTCCTTAGTACCTCACGCTCAAGGAGTTGAATAGATTATCCTAGTTTGGATACTACACTTCTTGGGTAAGCTCAGCTAAAATTCCCTTGGAGGGGTCCTAGGCCTCTTCCCTTTCATAGGTATCCTTCTTCCATCCAAGTGGCTTTAAGAGCCTGGAAGTGCAAGTGACGAGAAGTGGCTAATATCTTCTTCTCTGAACTGCATGGGGGACTCTTCAACCTATCCACTGTGATCTACTAAGACAACTCTTCTTATACTGGTTGGCATAGTTTTGGGATAATAGGTGTTTTCCTGATCGAGATAACATTTAAAACAGTGCAGTGGCCAATGCATGTGTTAATAACTGACAATTCACCAATAAAATACATTTTAAAGTCAAACCTTTTGTCAGTCCACCCTTCATACACGAACAAAAATTGCAGCAAGAAATACCCCCCTGAACATAGTTGTAACAACTCATAGAAAGGTTGTCCATCTTGATTTACAGCCCCCCTTTTGATTTAACAATTTTTTGGCATCACTTCCTAGATCACCCCGAGGAGTACCAAGCCATTCTGGCATGTTTCCCTGCCTTAAAGGCCTTGAACAACTTGTTGTTGGCAATTTACAACTATTTGAAAAGACTTGGTTGTATATTTTAAACACACTTTTCACTCTTATTTTTCACTTTTTTCACTTGAGGCATCCACTGGTCTATTTACCGGGATTCTGGTTTACCCTGCGAACCCATTCTAGGCCATTTTATAAGTTTTTAAGGGAGCGAACAACTCGTTGTTCACTTTGTTTAGTTTGTTGTCCTAAAAATCAGTGAACTTATTTTCATCCCATTGTCCATATTTTCACCCCCTAGGCCATTTTGACCATCCAGGAAGTTGAGGGAGGAAAACACCCATGGTGGGTGGTCCTAATAAAGACTTCTCATAAGTCTTTCACCTTTCCTTTTTCCCCTTCTTTACCACCTCGGGCGAAGGACCATATGAGGTGTGGGTAGTCTCTACCTCGTGCTGAGCTATCAAAGAGGTTGTAACCGACTTAACATTCAGATAGGTTATATCAATCCCAACAGAAGAATTTTTATTATAACATGTATATATACATATATACATATATTTCCAAAGTTTTACTCAGTTTTTTACTTGGACGATTTAAAGGAAAATTATTTTCTTTTACAGAAAAATATAGTTTTCCAGGCTTTATAAAGAGATTTAATAAAAGTTTATATTCCAAGGATATTTCTCCATCCTGTAAATTAAAATATAATTACAATCTCTCCATTCTCATGGGTAAATGAGTAAAATTGTATTTCCTTATTACTGTGCTTTACTACTCTTACTAAATTTGAGAGAAATGGTCCTACTACAAAGATTTGCCTCCACGGTAAATTCGGTGTTTTTGTTGGTTGTGGAGCCTAATTATCTTCATGATTCAGAGGCCTTTCTTTTCAACCATTTTCTTACCCCATGAAAATTTTACACCTAGAAGAATGTACACTCCTCCACGCGGGGGAGTGCATAGGGGACTTGCCCCTCCTGCGGGGTCTGGGGGCAAGCGGGCCCATGAAGGAAAACTTTCCTTGTAAATGTATATTGTAATTTCATAATAAATATGGGCCATTCATTATAAGGTTGTAGATCTAACATTAAAAGTTATGTTAGGGTTTTTTTCCCTATAAGGCAACCCTCTTTTATGAGGGAAATGTATTATGGATATGTATCATTGTGAATATTGTATTTTGAGTGAGGAGACTGTGAGGGAAAGAAGCTGAAGTTACAACGGGTGTGTTGCAGGGTGTATCCATTCATTTTCTAGATAATAATAAAGGAAGGATTTGACAATTTCTCTGGTTGGCGTAGCCCACATTTGGTGAACCACGTATATTTGTGTCTCTATTGTATTGTGTATCTTCTTTTTTTTATTTCCGCATTTTTTTTTTTATTGCTTCGTGATCCTGTTTTTTCTAACAACTAGTATCAAAGTGAAAGGTAACTCGCATGAAAAGAGGGTTCCTGGTTCGAGTGGGAGTAATGGAGAAAGATGGAAAGTTTAAGGTCAATAAATTTAACAGCCAAAACTGCCATTTATGGAAGATGCAGATGGAATTATATTTATATCATAAGGATCTATTCCTACCATTGGGTGGAATAGAAAAGAAGTCGACGACCATGAAGGACGAGGAATGGGAGGTTATTGACATAAAGGCAATAGGATCGATACAACTGAGCCTGGAAGCGTCGGTGGATTTCAATATTTCGAAAGAAATGACAACAAAGAAGATGATGGATGCGTTGGCTAAACTATATGAAAAACCCTCATCATCCAATAAGATATTTTTAATGAAGATATTATTTAATACGAAGATGTCAGAAGGTGGTTCTTTCGCAGATCATTTAAATGAATTTAATATGGTTACTAATCAACTAAGTTCTGTAAAAGTGGATTTTGATTATGAGGTCAAGGCTCTTCTATTCTTGTGCTCATTGCCAGAAAGCTGGAGTGGCTTAGTCATGGTTGTCAGTAACTCTATCTCTAGTTCAAACACTCTAAAATTTGATGATGTTTTTGGTGTTATCCTTAGCGAGGAAATGCAACGGAAAAACACAAGTGAGACATCAGGTAATGACTTAAACATGGAGAACATGGGAAGACAAAAGGATAGAGGAAAGGGCTTAGGGAACCGCGGGAATTCTAGGAAGGGCAGATCCAAATTCAAACTTAGAAATATAGAGTGTTGGAATTGTGGAAAGAAAAGACATCTGAAGAAAGACTAGAGAGTTCCAAAGAAGCAAAGAGATGGATAGCAGGAGAAAAATAATGAAGCAGATGTAACATGTGATGTGTTACAAGATTCTTTGACTCTTTCTGTAGATAATATTTCTGAGTCTTGGGTAGTAGATTCAGAGGCTCCATTTCATGCCACACCCCATAGGAAACATTTTCTAGATTATGTTCAAGGTGATTTTGGATAGGTTCATTTGGGTGATGATGCACCATGCAAATTTTTTGGAATGGGAAATGTAAAAATAAAGCAAAGGAATGAAAACCAATGGTTGTTGAAAGAAGTAATACATGTTCCATATATAAGGAAAAATCTAATTTCAATAGGGTAGTTGGCAAGTGAAGGTTCTATATCCATATTTACAGATAATGTGTAGAAGGTCACCAAAGGATCATTGGTGATAGCAAAATGAGAGAAGGTAGGTACATTGTATTTATGTACTGGTAACACTGACTCTTCTATATATTTAGCTTCTACAAGATTGGATACAACAATATGGAATCATAGGCATGGAAACATGAGTGAGAAGGGGAAATATATACTTTACAAAATAAATTTGTTTCAAGATCTTAAAAAAATTGATTTGGATTTATATTAGCATTGTGTTTATGGAAAACATAAGAGAGTCAGATTTATCACAGTCATAAAATAAAAGAAGAGTGAAATGTTAGATCTTGTGCATAAAGATGTATGGGGACCTGATCAAGTATCATCTCTTTGTGTCTCTCATTATTATGTTACTTTTATTGATGATAAAACTAGAAAAACTTGGGTTTATTGCATTCGGCAAAAATATGATGTGTTTGATACTTTTAAGAAATGGAAAGCTTTGGTTGAGAATGAGACAAGAAAAATGTTGAAGTGTCTCAGATCAAACAATGGAGGTGAGTATTGTAGGAAGGAGTTTGATGATTACTTTTCATACTATGGGACTTGTAGAGATAAGACATTTTGAGGAACACCATAAGAAAACTATGTGTCAGAAAGGATGAATAGGACAATCATGGAGTGTGCAAGGAGTATGAGATTGCATGTTGGTTTTCCCTTACAATTCTGGGTAAATGATGTAGATATTGTTGTTGACTTAATAAACATAGAACCTTCAATATCTTTAGATGGTAGAATTCCAGAGGAGGCACGGACAGGTAAAAAGGTAAACTATTCATTTTTGAAGATTTTTGGTTATGAAGCATTTGTCCATATAGATAAATAAAATAGAACAAAGCTTGAGGAAAAATCCAAGAAGTGTACCTTTATTGGATACAGTGCTAATGATTTTGGTTATCGCTTATGGTATTATGAAAATCAAAAAACCATTAGGAGTAGAAATTTCATATTCAATGAAAAGGTGATGTATAAAGATCAGTTGCAGGGAAAGAAACAGGAAAAAGAAAAACCAGAATACACAATGCTTGATGAGATCACTGAAAAAGAAATTCCAAAGGTACAAGAAAATCAAAATGTACAACAACAGGAGCAACATGTGCCTAAAAATCCTGCAAGTGTTGTTAGAGGATCTACCAGGCTAAGTAGACCCCCTGAATGATACTCTCCTTCATTGTATTATTTATTGTTGTTTGATTATGGTGAACCAGAATGTTATGAAGAGGCAATGCAAGTAGACACTAAAAAGAAGTGGGAGAAAGGAATGAAAGAGGAAATGGATTCCTTGGTAAATAAAAGACTTGGGATTTGGTTCAATTTCCTGCAAGAAAAAGAGCATTAAAAAATAAATGGATTTACAAGTTGAAGGAAGAAGATGGAGGCAAAGACAGGTACAAGGATAGACTTGTTGTAAACGGGTTTGCACAAAAGAAAGGTATAGATTTTGATGAAATATTTTCTCCTCTTGTTAAAATGACTTCAATTAGGACTATTTTAAGTCTTGTGGTAGTAGAAGATTTACATATTGAACAATTAGATGTAAAAACAACTTTTCTCCATGAGGGTTTGGAGGAAGAGATTTATATGCACTAACCACAAAGGTATGAGGTCAAAGGGAAGGAAAATTTGGTATGCAGGTTGAAGAAGAGCTTGTATAGACTAAAGAAATATCCAAGGAAATGGTATTTGAAGTTTGACAGGTTTATGACAAAACAAGGTTATAGTAGATGTCATTCTGATCATTATGTTTATTTTAAAAGGCTAGAAAATGGAAGTTATATTATATTTCTACTATATGTAGATGACATTCTTGTTACATGGTCTAATATGCAGGATATAAATGTGCTAAAGAATAAATTAGCTAATTAATTTTCGATGAAGAATTTGGGTGCCACAAATAAAATCCTTGGTATGAGAATAACAAGAGATATGAAAAATCACAAATTGACATTGTCTAAGGGTGAGTACATAGAGAAGTTTTTGGAGAGGTTTAGAATGCAGAATGAAAAACCAATTAGTACACCTTTGGCAAACCATTTCAAATTAACTAAGGAAATGTGTCCCAAGAAACAGGAGGAGATATAATACATGTTAAAGGTCCCTTATTCATCAGTAGTTGGCAACTTGATGTATGCGATGGTTTTCACAAGACCAGATATTGCACATGCAGTGGGAGTTGTGAGAAGGTATATGAACAATCCAGGTAAAGAACATTGGGAGGGAGTAAAGTGCATTCTCATGTATTTGAGAGGTACTGCTACTCATGAATTATGTTTTGGAGGTTCAGACATTGTTCTATAGGGATATGTTGATTCATAAATGGAAGGTGATAAAGATAACAAGATGAGCACCATAGGGTATGTTTTTACTATAGGTGGAACAACAGTAAGTTGGATTTTGAAACTGCAAAATTTTGTTGCACTTTCAACAACAGAGGAAGAGTATGTTGCTTCTATAGAGGCTAGTAAAGAGATGATTTGGTTACAGAGTTTTATGGAGGAATTGGGAAAGAAGCAAGAGAATAGTAGTTTGTATTGTGACAACGAGAGTGCCATTCATATTGCAAATAACCCATCCCTCCATTCGAAGACTAAGAATATACAATTGAGGTACCATTTCATAAGATCTGTTTTGGAAGATGGACATTTGAAGTTGGAAAAGATACACACTAGACAGAATCCTGCAAACATGTTAACAAAAGGAGTAACAAAGGAGAAACTGAGTTCCTTCTCAATTTTAGTTGGTATTCAAGCATGAAGGTGAAGATGATAATTTTTCCAGGTCCAAGAAGGATGATAGTCCATAAAATACAACAGCGGTGGAGTTGTTGAGATCAATCTCCAAATGGGGAGATTGTTGGTTGTGGAGCCTGATTATCTTCCTGATTCAGAGGCCTTTGTTTTAAGCTGTGTTTATACCCCATGAAGACTTTACAGCCCAAAAGAATGTACACTCCTCCACACGGGGGAGTGCACAGGGGGATTTCCATGTAAATGTATATTGTAATTTCATAGTAAATCTAAACCATTCATTATAATATTGCAGATACGATGGTAGAAGTTATGTTATGGTTTTTTACCCTAGAAGGAAACCCTCTTTTATGAGGGAAATGTATTCTGGCTATGTATCATTGTGAATATTGTATTCTAAGTGAAGAGACTGTGAGAGATAGAAGAGGAAGTTACAATGAGTGTGTTGTAGGTTGTATCCCTTCATTGGTTGGATAATAATAAAGGAAGGACTTCAAAATTTATCTGGTGGATGTAGCCCACACTGGGTGAACCATGTATATCTGTGTCTCTATTGTATTGTGTATATTATGTTTTTTATTTATGAATTTGTTTTATTTTATTGCTCCATGATCCTGTTTTTTCTAACACTTTCTACCGGGATTTACTTCACATGTTAGGGGCCTAACCTCCCTAACCCCTCACATAGGTAGAATAATATATTTCCATGTAATAAAGACCAATATTAATAAGCCCTAGAAATAAGGAATAATAAGTCAAATGTAAGAAGACCTAATAGAAGCTTCCACTTCTAGAAGGATCTTCCTCTAGATTATTCTTTTGGATAGACAGATTTAGTATAAATAGGAGTAGAGAGTATGAGAATTTTATTTTTAGATATTGTTGTAATAGAGCTCTACTATGTTGGAGGTTTCCCCCTGGAAGAGGCAAGTGAACATTTCTATGATTAATCAAGGTTCTCTTTCTAGTGTTATTCTGGTATTATTCTAGTATTGTTCTGGTTATATCATTGTTGTTCTGCCATTTCTAGTTAAAATGTTTCTATTTTGCATACTATTGTATATCTGGAATACTACAAGTGGTATCAGAGCACTTT
Source organism: Picea engelmannii (assembly GCA_009831015.1). Lineage (NCBI taxonomy): Eukaryota > Viridiplantae > Streptophyta > Pinopsida > Pinales > Pinaceae > Picea > Picea engelmannii. The sequence goes on along the minus strand of ML779055.1, from coordinate 1,908,172 downwards.
CCTTGGCATAAAATTGTGGGTTAATTTTTTTCAGGGTAGATACATATTTCAGCATCTTAAAGCTATAGAGATTTGTTGTTATGTGCATCAAACCGAAGTCGGGGACTCATACATGAAAGAAGTACAAATGGTACTTAAGCACACATATGTTGGCCACCCTTGTAACCCCTATTGGAACCCCTTTGAGAGGTAGCGCATCAAACAACACCTATATATGGATCGACCTAGATCTCGTAAATCCCTCCATATATAAATCGATCGGTCACATGAGTACTATAGTGCCACCGATAAAAACACTTGGGAAGATACTTTCTAGTACCTGGGTAGTCGAGTAGTACGGCTAAGGGCATGGTCTAACATCCTTAGTCGGTGCCCTGAGACATTCGGTCGAGTACTATTGTATATCAAAAAGAAATACCATAGGGAAAACCCTTGTTTGTAGACACCCTGCATACCCTAACCCTTGGGACGGAAACAAAAATAGAATAAACAAGATCTATTTCCATGCAATTGTGCCTTCTGCATTCGAGTTGTGAAATTACTACACATTTATTCCTATTAAGAATTTGGGCATTTCAACACTACACTATTCTTCATATCAGAGTATAACTCCGTAGGAGTAATCAAAAAAAATTATATATCATGTTGGCACCATTATTTGAGACCTATCCAGTTGGATTACTCTCTTCGCCCTTAACATAGTCACACCTATCATTTTTCAGCAAATGTTTTTCTCGTTGACCCGACCCCCTTCCAACACCCTTATTTGGGCCTTACCCCTTTGGATTCCCCTTGTCTCCTTGATCGTCATGATACAATTCACCCATAACCCATTTTTTGTGTGGTCCCACCTGTCCCTTTTCATTTTCCCTCTTCATCATGGACCACACATGTAGCCAAGACTTGGAAGCTTGCTTCAATTCCTTTTCTTCTAATTTCACAGAGACCCAATAGGAAGTGAGGCAGTTCAGTGCCAATTTGTCCACCATCAATACAAACCTGCATTCCTCGATAGATGCTAAAATGGAAACCATAAAATAGGAACTCTGAAGGTGAAACTTCCTGTAATTCCCATACTTTTCAGCCACATCACTTTCAGCGTGACCTACGTCTTCTGCATGTGGATGTGAAAAAAATTGATGGCTCAGATCCCACTAGCTGGGTAACTCAAATGGAACATTATTTCTCTGTGTATGGCATTATAGATGAGTTAGACAAACTTCGATATGGTGTTATCCATCTAGATCAAGAACGTTGGCAATGGTGGAAATGGAGAAAAAATACCCGCCAAGGGTATGTGGCTTGGACACAATTTGTGGAATAAATTTATGAACACTTTGATACAGACACCAACCATTTAGGCCGTTTGACAAAGTTGAAAAAATATGGCATAGTGGAAGAATTTATAGCCACTTTTGAGTGATTGGATTTCCGTAGAGAGGGTATGTCTGATGCTTTTTTTTCTAGGAATGTTTTATCAATGGCCTCAAGGATAAGATTCATACCCATGTCCTGAGGGCTAGGCCTCAGAGTTGGGTGGAAGCTATTAAAAGAGCTAAGGAAGAACAATAGGTTGTCTCTTCTGAAACCCAAAAACCCTCCTTTATTCCTCTCCCTAAACCAATCACTCCCACTCCACCTTCTACTCCAATAAAGATTAAAAAAATGACCAGGGAAGAAATGCCTGAATGCCAACTCAAATGCATTTGTTATAATTGTGATGACACATATTTTCCTAGGAAGAAGTGTAAGGAGAAAAAAAATATGGCCATCTCCAAGGATGTTTCAGAAGATGATGCCAAGGCACCCCCTATGGCTAAGTCACCTGAACCCATTGAAATGACCCCACCCTCCAAACCTACCGAAGTTGAACCAGTCATTTCCTTGAACTCTCTCACTCAGTTGTCTAGTCCCCAAAATCTCACACTAATTGGTTACATTAAGCATGGGAACGTCATCATCCTTGTTGAAAGTGGAAGCACCCATAATTTTATTCATCGCTGCATTTTCCAAGAAACGAATTTCCATATCCGTGCAGTCAATAATTTTCAAATCATGATTGCCAATAGTGGGTCCATGAAATGTGGGGGGCATTGTGAAAATGTGTGTCTCCAAATTGGTCAGTACCATATGAAATCTCATATGTTTTCTATTGACATGGGCGGTTGTGACATTATGTTGGGTACATAATGGCTTAGGACTCCGGGTTCCATTCTCGTGGATTTTAACGAATTAACCATGCAATTCAACCAGGAGGGCCAACAATATAAGTTCCAAGGCATCACCACCAGTTCCTCGAAGATTATCAGTTCCCATGGAATGGAAAATATCCTAAAAAAAGGTCATTCTGGAATAATTGCACAACTCCATGCCATTCACGCCACTGAGACATCCTCTATGCCGCAAGACCTCCAATCCATCCTCTCCAAACGTTAAGTTGTTTTTTCCACTCCCCACAGAATTACTCCTTTCTATGGTGTTCATGATCATTCCATTCCCCTTGTCCTCGACAACCTTCCTCCCATTGTTCATCCCTATCATCATCCTTTTTCCCAGAAAAATGAAATTGAGATTTTTTTTCAAGAATCGCTCACTTCATGTGTTATCCATCCTAGTATGAGCCCCTACTCTTCTCCTATGGTCCTAACTTCCACACCCTAAAAAAACTCACCATCAAAGACAAATTTCTCATTCCTGTCATTGATGACCTCTTGAATGAATTAAGCAGTGCCCATTTATTTACTAAACTTGATCTTAGTCTTGGCTACCAATAGATATGTATGAACAAGGCATACAATCAGAAGACTGCATTTCAAACTCATGAGGGACACTATGAGTTTTTTATCATGACCTTTGGCTTGTGTAATGATCCCTCCACTTTCCAAAGCCTCATCAATCATGTCTTCCATCCTTTTTTCTGTCATTTTGTCTCAGTTTTATTTGATGATATCCTCATCTATAGTAAAACCCGGGCAATCCATCTTTCTCATGTGGATCGAGGTCTACATCTACTCTCTCAGCACCAACTTTTCCTAAAACAATATAAATGTGATTTTGGCACCTCAGAAGTTGAGTACTTGGGTCATATTGTTGGCAAGGCAGGTGTCAGGGTGGATCCTAAGAATATTGAAGCTATGTAGGATTGGCCTCGCCCAAACACTCTCAAAATATTACATGGATTTCTGGGTTTAACAGGATATTATCACAAGTTTTTTAATAATTATGGAAAGATTGCAACACCTCTCACTGCTCTCCTCAAAAATTATTCTTTCACTTGGACTCTCACAGCTGATCATGCCTTTCAAACCTTGAAGGCGACCATGTGCACCACTCTAGTCCTGGCCCTTCCTGATTTGACAAAGACCTTTGTCTTGGAATGTGATGCTTCCGGGAGAGGAATTGGACCAGTCCTTATGAAACATGGTCTATATTTATCCTTTACCAACGAACAACTGTCAAAGTGACATTTGGTCCAATCAATCTATGAAAAGGAAACATTGGATATTCAGCATGCAGTGGATATTTGACGCACTTATCTATTGGGGCAGTGCTTCCAAATTAAGAGAGATCATCAAAGCCTCAAGTATTTTCTGGAATAACACCCTTCCTCCCCGGAGAAACAAAAATGGGTGACTAATCTTTTTGGATATGATTACGAGATGATTTACAAGAAAGAAAAATACAATGTGGTTGTTGATGCACTTTCAAGAAAATATGAATATGAAGGGTCCCTTTTTTCTCTCTCCTTCATTGTATAAGATCCCAAAATTTCACATCTAATCCAACAATTGCAGGCCAATTCTCTAGTTTCCCCAAGGTACTCTTGGAAAAATGATGAGCTTCACTACATAGGTTGTTTGTATTTAATGAAAAAATCACAACTCAAATCCATGATACTTTCTGAGCTTCATGCTACACCCATAGTTGGGAACTCAGGGTTTACTAAAACTTATGACCAGGTCAAATGTTCTTTTTTATGGGATGGCATGAAACAAGATGTTTGAAATTTTTTGGTAGAATGTGATGTTTGTCAACAACTCAAGGGTGAAATAGTCAAATCTCCTGTCACACTACAACCGCTTCTGATTACACCTGCTATTTGGAGGGATATCTCTATAGATTTTATTTTGGGATTACCTAAATCAGGCCGTAAACCAGTCATCATGGTGGTCATTGATCATCTTTCCAATTATGCTCATTTTTGTGCTCTTCAACACCCATTTACCACCTCCACTGTGGCTCAAATTTTCATGTATCAAGTCTTCAATCTTCATGGCATTCCTCATTCTATTATTTCTAATCGAGACCCCACTTTCACCAACAATTTTTGTCAAGAACCATTAAGGCTATAGGGCACCCAATTGCATCGCAACACAGATTATCATCCCTAGACTAATGATCAAACTGAAGTTATCAACAAGTGCTTGGGAACATATTTGAGGTGTTTTGCATCGGAAAGGCAAAATCAACAGGATCAATGGTTACCACTAGTTGAATGGTGGTACAACACTTCTTACCATACAACTACCCGTATGATTTATTTTGAAGCAATATATGGACAAAATCCACCTTCAGTTCTCTCATACCCTCCAGGTGTCTTGAAGGTCTAGGCAGTTGACCAAATGCGTACAGCTCGAGAGGCTATTCTCAGTACCCTCAAAGAGAATTTAGTCATGGCCCAGAATCGCATGAAGCAATAGGCAGATGAAGGTCACTCTGAATGTCAATTTGTTGAAGGAGACATGGTGTTTCTTCATATGCAACCTTATAAGAAAACTTCCCTCAAGGTTGACCATTTTCAGAAACTAGCACCCAAATTTTATGGTCCTTATACCATTCTCAAGCGTGTGGGACAGGTGGCCTATTATTTAGCTTTTCCTAGTCATTCTAAGATCCATCCTATTTTTCATGTGTCCTACTTAAAGAAGTTGTTTGGAACTAATTTCCAAACTCAAACTAGCCTTCCCGAGTTGGATGAAGAAGGATCCACTTGGTTTCATCCACAAGCATTTTTGGACCAGTCTGAGCGTCATCTATGTAAGATCACCATCAATGAAGTATTAGTCTAGTGGAAAGATACCACTCTAAAATGTCTAGTAAAATGTCTAATTACATAAATATGAGGAATGTACTACATATTTACTTCTACCTATATTTATGCAAAGAATCGCATGAATTATGGAGGAAAGATTTAAAAAAGTCAAATTCTATGTGGATGGGTTATAACCAAATTAATCTTTGGGTAGTTACAGAGGTATTCTCCAACTATTTATAAGAAAGAAAATTTAATTTAATTTTAAATTTAATTTTCAAAGAGACCTATCTCTTTTTTGGATCAATCTAATATTACTATAAAAAGACACTTGAAAGACACAACAATAGACACACATATTTTTTCTCTCTCGCACGTGGGATAAGTGATCTAAGGAAGAGAATAAGAAGTCGAAAATTTTCGAGTTACTTAGTGATGTTCTAGTGTTTACTAAAGTAATATCGTATATAATAGTAATTACCACTTACAGAAAGTTGTGCTTGTTTAATTTAACACTAGAAAATAAAGATGGTTAGTTGTATGACATCGAGTATATGATGGATGTGTGTTGGTAGTCGTATGACATCAAGTAGATGTTGGATGTGTGATGGTAGTCATATGACATCGAGTATATGTTGGATGTGTGTTGGTAGTTGTATGGCATCGATTATATGATGGATGTGTGTTGGTAGTCATATGACATCGAGTATATGATGGATGTGTGTTGGTAATAGTAGAATACATATGATTTGGAGGGTCACTGTACATAGTTGTTCACAAGATAAACTGATCTCCTCTAGGAGATACTTTTTGTTTTTCTTGTTTCTTGTTCCGAGGAGGTCACAGGTAATAGATCTAATAAGGAGCCATAATGATGTCACAAGAGGAATACATGGAGGGAAGTACCTTCCAACATGATATCAAGGAGAGAAATTGCTAGACATGATGCTCAGAGACAGGAAGTCTCTAGGAGAAATGTACCTCTTAGGACGGGACCATGCTAGATAGTAGAGACAGTTCCAATGATCATGGATACAGTGATTCAAGACTGACTATAGCACAACTATGGTAGATCCAATATTGGAGACAAACACATTATGAGACTAAGAGGGAGCAAGTGTAGCAGTCCCAGTACATGAGTCGAGCCATAAGATGTTGAGGAAGCAAGCATTGCAGCAGTTCCAGTGTATGTAAAGGCACTCCCAGAGAGGGAGGTGGTACTACATCTAGAGGGAGCAACGATTTAGTTACCTCCATAGAAGGAGGAAGAACTACCTTCAGTGTCAGAGGGAGTAGAGATAGAGGAGGAGTCACCTCAAACTATAGAGGGAGTGTTGATGTTTTTCAGCTTCCTGATACATTGTCTTCATGAGGGAACCTCGATATATCAAGTATGGTGCAATATGACTTAGAATGATATGCATTTACTTACGTTTCTCTGGGAAAAGGCATCCATGAATGTAGTGTATGTTCATAACATAATTCCTCATAATACTTTGAGGAACATGATGCCCGAGGAGGCCTTCACCGAAGTGATCCAGATGGATATCGGTGGCCATCCACCTTTTCCAACTGGCTCAAAACAACGTTCTAACATTTTTGGCAATTTACTATTTTTAGCAGTTTTTCGGGTCCTGAACTTCTGGAGCCGTTTTGAGGCCCTAAACGACGTTTTTTGGGGTATTTTGTGCTTGCAAAATTCCATAATGTAATTTTGTCAAAAATGTTGTAGTCCTCGGATAGATCTTTCCAACGAGATATCATATGCCTAAAACGGAGATCGTATGCAAAAGTTACGACCCCGGGAAGTTGATGCACCAACTTACCCAAACAGGGCCCACATGACTTTTGGCGCTTCATCTCCTAGGGTTAGGTTTTTGGATGTCTAGGACTTTTGGCATTCTCGTCTATTGTAAAAAGGCCTTTAGAGCCTCATTATAATTTTCTTCTTGCGAATGCGCGCTGCCGTCACATCTCTTCTCAGAGATAAGCCGCCACCATTCCAGCAAGCTTGTTTCCGCTGCATTTTACAGTTTCAGCTTATTTTGTTATTTAATAGAAAACCAGTTTTACTGTATCTCTGTTATTTTTGTGTTAAGTACCTGCTAATAATCGGTATTCATTTCGTTCTGCTCATAAAATCCGGATCAGTGGTATCAGAGCAGTATGCTCCTTGTCATCTTAGTGCATGTCCCTAACGAGGTCGGAGTACAAAGAATTGGGTCTCGAGCTTGTTTCCCTTGAGGACAGAAGCTCTCGCACGCCCAAGCGACCTCCCATGGCAGGGGAAAAGAAAGATGACGGGACAGGAGGTCCTTTCAAACTGTTGATTGAGGAAGCCCTCACGCAACAGAGGAACGAGATGATGGACAGTTTCGCGCAAATCCTTCGGCGACTACCAACAGGCGAAGCATCTTCTTCGAACGGAGG
>ML779055.1:1881102-1891690 GCA_009831015.1 Picea engelmannii | reverse complement strand
ATGGGGGACCTCAACGCAATGGAGACCATTGCTTCCTGAGGAGGGAGGATTGATCCAGATGGATATTGGTGGCCATCCACCTTTTCCAACTGGCTCAAAACAGTGTTCTAACATTTTTGGCAATTTACTATTTTTAGCAGTTTTTCGGGTCCTGAACTTCTGGAGCCGTTTTGAGGCCCTAAACGACGTTTTTTGGGGTATGTTGTGGTTGCAAAATTCTATAATGGAATTTTGTCAAAAATGTTGTATTCCTCGGATATATCTTTCCAACGAGATATCATACGCCTAAAACGGAGATCGTATGCAAAAGTTACGACCCCGGGAAGTTGATGCACCAACTTACCCAAACAGGGCCCACATGACTTTTGGCGCTTCATCTCCTAGGGTTAGGTTTTTGGATGTCTAGGACTTTTGGCATTCTCGTCTATTGTAAAAAGGCCTTTCGAGCCTCATTGTAATCTTCTTCTTGCGAATGCGCGCTGCCGTCACATCTCTTCTTAGAGATAAGCCGCCACCATTCCAACAAGCTTGTTTCCGCTGCATTTTACAGTTTCAGCTTATTTTGTTATTTAATAGAAAACCAGTTTTACTGTATCTCTATTATTTTTGTGTTAAGTACCTGCTAATAATCGGTATTCATTTCGTTCTGCTCATAAAATCTGGATCACGAAGTGAAGCCTAAGGTTGGACACTTCAAGATATTTGAGTGTCTAATATACATTCATGTACCAAAGGAGAAAAGGACCAAGATAGACCATTCAGGAAGAAAGCATAAATTTGTGGGGCACAATGACTCTTCGAATGCATACCAGATCTATATCCCTGGTCAGAGACAGATTGAGGTGAGTAGGGATGTTACCCTTGAGGAGGAGGTATCCTTCATGAGATCTAGAGGATCTCACATAGAGATTGATAGTGAGAGACAATAAGAGATGGTACCTTCTCTCCCTCACACTCCAACAGATCAAAGGGAGACAATTGAGCCTATTGATCAAATTGATCACGTTGATCCTAAATCTCCATTTGATGTTCCCAGAGATATTATAGTAGGTTGGAAGATACCTACATGGGATCATAAGACTCTGCAGGAGGCAAAAGGACATGCAACTCCTTTTGGTACCTTCTGATTGAGAAAGAGACCTCAAAGATATTCATTTTATGCTGAAACTATAAGCCACAGATCATTCATTTTGAGCCTTCCTGTTATGAGGAGGAAACTAGTCATCCAATATGGAGAGATGCCATGATAGATGAGTATCAATCCATCATGAAGAATGATGTGTGGGATATTTTTCTGAGACCTAAGGAGAAGTCTTTAGTGAATTCCAAATGGATCTACAAGATCAACCACACATTTGACAGGAACATTGAGAGGAACAAAATGAGATTTTTTATTAGAGGTTTCACTGAGGTGGAGAGAATAGATTATGAGGAGACATTTTCTCATGTTGCTCGATACACTTTTATCTGGATGATTATTTCCCTTGCAACATCCATGGGTTAGAGAGTACATCATATGGATGTAAAGAAAACCTTTCTTAATGGAGATATTGAGGAATAAGTATACATCGAACAACCACATGGTTTCATGATATGTGAGAAGCAACCTCATGTGTGCAGGTTGAAGAAGGCCTTGTATGGACTCAAGCAACCACCTCGATCTTGGTATGCGAGGATTGATGTACACTTGATGAGTTTGGGATTCAAAAAAACTATTGTTGATCCTAGCTTGTACTATAAGACTGTTAATGGTGAGTCCCTGATTTTGGTCATCTACATCAATAACTTATTCCTCACCAGTACAGAGAGACTTATTGTTGAATGCAAGTATGTGTTGGCCTCTAAATTTGAGATGAAGGAAATTGGTATGATGCACTACTTATTGGGAATAGAGTTGTAGAAAATAATTGATGAGATCTTCCTGAGTCAGGCGAAGTACACAATTGAGATATTGAAGAAGTTTGGGATGTTGAATTGGAAGCCCATGGATACACCAATGGTGATGAATCTGAAGAAACTAAGTGTTTCTTCTTCCAATTTTGACGAAATTGATCTAACTCTGTATAAACAACTGATTGGATCATTAATGTATTTGTTTAACATTAGAGAAGATATTTTTTATGCAATGAGTACACTTATCCATTTTATGAGTCAACAAAGACATACATACTAGATTGTTGTGAAGCATGTGTTGAGATACCTACGAGGCACAGTTGGACATAGTCTGAGATATAATTCCAGTATTGACATGAGATTTTAGGGATATACTAACTCTGATTGGGTAGAGAATGCAATGGACAGGAAGAGAACCTCTGGGTGTTGCTTCACTTTGGGATCTGCCATGGTTTCCTGGTGTAGAAGGAAAAAAACTTTAGTGGAATTGAGCACCGCAGAAGTAGAGTACATTTCATTGAGTGTGGGAGTCCGTGAATTAGTGTGGCTTTGAAATCTCCTTGCAAATTTATTTGGACATGTGCTAGATTCCACTATTATTCCGAGACATGGTGCAGAGGAAGGAAGTATTGGTGAAGTACCTACCTATAGATGAGAAGGTTGTTGATGTTCTTACCAAACTAGGACGAAGTTTGAGTACTTCCATGATAGACTTGGCATGGAAAAGAATGCCTCCCTCGTTGAGAGGGAGTGTTGATTTTTGCATCTTCCTGAGACATTATCCAATTCATACTCCTATGTGACTGAGTTGAGTTGATCTATGAGGACACTTATCTGAGAAGGGATAAGTGGATTTGGGCTTATCCGAGAGGGGATAAGTGTGTTAATCTATGAGGATACTTATCCAAGAAGGGATAGCCCAATGTCCCTTGTGGAGAGCACATGAGGACATGTCAAGGGATTTGACCTTGACGTCACACACTATGGGGAGTTGACCCTAGTGTTTCTAGAGGGAGTAGCCTCTATAATTCCACATGGGAATGTCATGTGTGAAAAACATTATACATATCATACTCCTCTATGAAATGAGTTGAGTTGATATGCGAGGACACTTATCTGAGAAGGGATAAGTGGGAAGCTTATACAAGAAGGGATAAGTGGGTTTGGGCTTATAGCCCAATGTCCCTTGTGGAGAGCACATGAGGGCACGTCCCTTGTGGAGAGAACATGAGGACATGCCAAAGGATTTTACCTTGACGTCAAACACTATGGGGAGTTGACCCTAGTGTTTCTAGAGGGAGTAGCCTCTAAAAGTCCACATGGGAGTGCCATGTGTGTCAAAAAAAATTCTACTACAATGGTTGTGTACTACTTACTGGTGGAGACTCTATGTCTCTGAACAATAGTTGTGTACTACTATAGTGGTTGTGTACCACTTACAGTGACTATGTGTCACTAGACAGTAGTTGTGTGCTACTAGTAATGGTTGTGTACCACTAGATAGTAGTTGTGTACTATTGTGGAAAGATACCTTCCTAGCTAAGAGGGAGTGTTGATGTTTTAGCATCAAGTGAACCTTCTCCTAGATTGGGATATAGACCAAGGGAGATAGGATACATTTATCATAAAGGTGCACTTGTGGTAAATGGGCATAGGCGTAGTCCTTCCTTGAACATGACAAAGAATAATATGGACTCAAGGTGCTTGAATTTATTTCCACGTGTCAGTTAGCATCAAGCTAACATTTACTCACAGGTGTGTACTTGTGGTGAAATATCATGGTTTGGTCTCTGTCCTAGTCATGGTGATTTGACAAGGAATGATAAAGACTCAATATGATATATGATATTACATGTGGACCCGGAGTGAACCTGATATTAGAGAGAGTTAATTGGCTCAGAGGGAGAGCCACAAAAGGAGTCTCTCCTTGGTTTAGTTAGGGGAGAGACATATCGCAAGAATAGCAGACTAGTGTCATGAGTCTAGGGTGAATTTTGTATACGTCAAAGACAAGCTTGGCATGATGCAGAATGTCTCCCTCATTGAGAGGGAGTGTTGATGTTTGGACAACATTGGGAATAAATTATCTTAGAATAACAATTAATAATATTTTTAGCACTAGAAGTTGACTTAATACTACAATTGAGTCAAGCCTAGCACACCTTGCTTCAAAAACGCTCAATAAGGATTTATATTTTAAGATGTTTGAGACTGGTAGGATCAACACAAAGATAGAGAGATGACTCAAAGTCAGCATCTAGCCATTGGGTATGGAGTCCATTAAAAATAGTAACCATGTCTCAACATTCTATGGGCAACATGTTAGGATAATAGAGCTTAGATCAATTATAATGTTATAGAGAAGTGGAAAGAGATAGTGTGAGAAACAAATTGTAAGACCATTAAAGAGAACCCTGATCTTTAATATATCTAACAGTGGATAAATAACTCAATATTCAGAAAATATTTCTAAATATGAATTAAAGACTCGAATAAGTCTATGGAAAACACTACAACATTCCCGACACTGCAGCCTTCTTAGCACATAAAATGCATACATATATCCTATAGTAGCATAGCATATTCCAGTAGAAGAAAAAGAAAATGATTTACAAATAAATAAGAGAACAAACTGACCATACACTTTATTATTTGCTAACATATTTACATAGAAGTCTTGACACAAGGACAAAATATATAACAGGAATCTCCAATTTGACAGATTGAACCTTAGCTCTCTCTCCATCCCTAAGATTGAATCCTCCACCCCTTTTACGTACGATTTTTCATGAGCTTTATAGATATATGAGATAGAAACTAGATCCTCAAAGATTGGATTTGATCTACTCAAAATAGACATAGATGACACCTCCTAGGGTCGAATTTGCACTTAGTCATATCAACAAGATTACAAAAAATTTGGAAAATCAATCCCATACCTAAAATCTAGGGTTTGACACTTAAAGCATTAAATACGTTCAAATCAAATCAAATCTTTGAGGATCTTTAGAAAAAATATCATCCTTGAACATCCATGTGTCTTCCTGACTTTGTTGGAGATATTACACACTCACTTAGGATTGTTTTCCTAAGTTTGATAGTCCAATGTTGAGAACAATTCCTTAGATGAGAATATTCAATATTCTCTCTAGAGAATATTCCCCTACAAAATAGGGCGTTCCTCTTTAGTTCAGAGTCATTTACACTTAGTTATACTAGTGGAAGTCACTCATGCATGGAAAACTTGGTTTTATCACCAGTAGTTGCATGTGTCTCTCTCCCTTCCACGCATGTGTCTTAGTTAACTAATGATTGCATGGATCAGTTAACTAGGACTAGGTGGCAGTTCACTCCAATGTTTGTCAGTGAGCATCTAGATCTCTCTAGATCACTACTATGACACATTATTTACTCATGTAGCCTATATCTATTGTAAATTATTCACTCTTTGAGTGTGGAATACCGTTAATGAGAATTCTCCCATTCTTTCTCTCTTGCTTCTTCTTTCTCAATTTATATCCACAAATGTGTGTGGTATTTTCTAACTAGATCTATTATGTGCCTATTCAACACAATTACATGGTATCAGAGCTGACATATTGCTAAGAAAAAGCTACACCAAATTATTTTTTGTAGGTACTAAAGATTGAAGAACACAAAAAAAAAGTATTATTCACCGTAAATACTTCTCATCCCTCATAAATATTTGGAATGGAAGCCAAAAATTCTAATTCATCTCAGATGCAGAGGATTGTACCAAATAATTATGGCAAAGAAAGTAGAAATTGATTCCACCTATGATAAAAACGACTTTCTCGATAGACAAGATATGGCCATAGGATTTATCTACTTGTCTATTTATCCAGAAATTCTCCACCAAGTATATGATTGCTCATAAGACTCAACTCCAAATGAATTATGGACCAGATTGGAGGTTCTATTCAGAAATAAAGAATATTGTGAATATTTCATGCAGGAGGTTGAACAGATAGAGCCAGAAGAGAATCCATCAAAAGATCAAACATTTTATTCTGAAGAGTCTTCTACACAAGTATTTGCAAAAAATTGTATTCCATTAATTGAAGATGATGTCTAATCCATTTCAGATTTGTTTTCTAAATTTCATGTGGAATATATATGGAATGCATCTCAGGGGTCACATGGAGACACTTTTCCATGCACAATGCATGCATCTCAGGAGACAAAAAGGGAGTTGCACACATCAGACTCAATTTTGATATATTCTGAGAAAAATTTAAAGAAAAATATTAGATATTTGAATTCCTCTCAGGAAAATATCCATTGAAAAAACAATCGTCTGAAACGGAGTTCAGAAACTGAAGTTATGATCATTCTAAAATCAACGAAATTTCAACATTTTTCCAGAAACGGGCGCACGGTTTTAAAAGTTTCATCCAAAATTTATTTGGATATTCTTCATTACAAGAAGAGAAAGTGGATATGTGTAGACATCTCAATGATGCATCTACTTCATTAGATCCATGCAAACATCTACATATTCAAAAAAATCTTCAACGAGCACAAACTTGCACAGTTGCGAGGTCTTCTTGGAGTGAAGGACAAGGTTTCTTAGAAACTATTTTTTTGTTCCTTCTCATTTTTTTTTATGCATTGTAATTTGAGGGGGGGGGGGTGTTCGCATGAGGTTTTCCCTCTTTAATCATTTTTTCAATGTTTCATTCTTATATTCATTGTACAATGGGTACCTAACATGGCCCTTTTTTTTGGGACCCATTCATCATGTACACCCTAGTAGTGTTCATATGGGGTGTTGGAGATATTATACACTCCCTAGAATTAATTTCCTAAGTTTGATAGTCCAATGTTGAGAACGATTCCTTAGATGAGAATATTCTCTCTAGAGAATATTCCCTTACAAAATAAGGTGTTCCTCTTTAGTTCAAAGTCAGTTACACTCAGTTAGACTAGTGGAAGTCATTCATGCATGGAAACCTTGGTTTTATCACCAGTAGTTGCATGTGTCTCTCTCACTTCCACACATGCGTCTCAGTTAACTGATTATTGCATGGATCATTTAACTAGGACTAGGTGGCAGTTCACTCTAGTGTTTGTTAATGAGTGTCTATATCTCTCTAGATCACTACTATGGTGCATTAGTTACTCATGTAGTGTATATATATTGTAAATTATTCACTCTTTGAGTGTGGAATACAATTAATGAGAATTCTTCCATTCTTTCTCTCTTGATTCTTCTTTCTCAATTTTTCTCTGCAAATGTGTGTGGTATTTTATAGCTAGATATATTTTGTGTAGGTTAAAAACATTTACATATTTGACACCTCATCTTAGCACATGTGGAATCAAACTAAGGGATAATTGTCCCATTTCACAACATATGGTGAATTTATGAAAAATGAGTTGTAAAGACATGTTTGTATCTCCAAAACAATGACACCTGTGTAAAACCTAAGTGAAGATTTTGTATATGAGGTTGTTATTGAGAAATACCTCTTTCAGTTTTTCAAATTATCGTTCCATAGCCTCGTAATATGTGACTAAAGAAGATGAATAAAATAGGCAAATTCTTGTATTTTCCATTCTGAAAAATGAGTTGTAAAGCTCTGCTTGTATCTCCAAAACCATGACACCTGTGTAACAACGAAGGGAGTTTTTTTTATATGTGATTGCTCTTGAGAAATTCCTCTTTCCATTTTTAAAAATATCTTTCCGTCACCTCGTAATATGTTCCCAAAGAAGATGACTAAAATAGGAAAATTCTTGTATTTTCAAATCAGAAAAATGAGTTGTAAATCTCTACTTGTATCTCCCAAATCATGACACCTGTGTGAAAACTGAGGGAGGTTTTTGTATATGAGATTGTTATTGAGAAAAACCTCTTTCATTTTTTCAAAATACCTCTCCATATGGTAATAGTTTGATTTTTAAATCGACTGCAAAAACAATCATTTCCAGAAAATCCCTTTTTTCTGTGTGGAGAGTTGCGGGAACTTCCTGTAGTGACATACAAAAAACCAGTTTTGAAAATTTTCGATGTCTTTCTTCACCCAGTATAAAAATGACCATAAAATGAATAAGCATGATACCTTAGAAACGAGAAACAAAAAGTTTATCCCATACTCCATCATCATAAATCACAGTTTTTAGGATTTGTATCAGAGGTGAAGTTCTCAAACTATTAGATCTCCATGAAAAACAAATGAAGTTGCTTCGACCAAAAAACCCAAAATATTTCTTTTGGTCTTCTAGGATTGAGAGACATTTTTCATTCTCGTGGGCTTATCCCCTTGGTGGCTTGGCACTTAACTTTGATAGCTTGTGGATTAATTGGAGATTGGGCCTGTGGGCCCAATATTATTTTAGCCAAATTTATTAATAAAAATAAATAAAAACCCTACATAAAGGCCGAGGAGAAAAATTGTCTTAAAAAGAATTTTAAATTCAAAATTTTCAAACTTTGGATCTTACCCAAGAGAACCTAAAGATATTAACCAAAAATGTGAATCCCGAGCATTTCCTACCAAAAATTGATGAAGGCACTACCGGAAGTTCTCGCAGTGAAATTGTTTCCTTGAAATATCTCAAGATAGAAAGAGTGCTAACATGGGCTCCAAAGGGGATGGAATGCTCCATGTGAGCTACCAAGAACAATAAGACCTATTCCTTATCCATTGGGATATGGATTCATTCTCCACCTTCCAAACCTTTGCAACTTATTCAAATTCTGAAAACACACTACTGAAAACAAAATATATTGTTGCATACTATAGTCTGCCCATACTGTATAAACTGAATCAAACCAAATTCTTGGAAAGAGAGCTTATTCATCCTACATTACTCTATTATAACCAAATCTCCAATTTTCTTAAGTAAAAAAAAATTTCCATAGAAACCATGAAAGTAGCTTCACAGTTGATAGAATCACATGTCTACAAGTGATTAATGGATAACAACATAGATATAACAACAATCATAAATTCTTTGGAAAACCATACTCACCTTCAAATGCCAGTGACATCATGAAATCTGAAATCTTCAAAGAATTTAAAAATAAGACTCCAACATTAGTGCTACCGGGTCTTCAAAACCAAGATCACAAACCTGTTGATCTTGATGAAATGACTGTCACTGAATGAATTCTCTTTCACTGAGAAAAATGTGACCTCCTTGTTCCTTTAACAACAATAACCCTTTCCCACGACGATCAGGAGAAACGAAATTTCTTTGATCATGCAGTACAAATCCCTAGTCAAAACATGAAAACATATAATCATGGAGGTCATCATAAATAAATAAATACTGTTGATTTCTAGTATGAACATTCATGAGCTTTGGAGCAACAATTGTTTCCTTAACAAAATAATCATGTGACACTTCAATAGTAGGATTAAAAGGGTTCCTAATATGATCAGCTGAAAACCTTCCACAAAGAAAATTATCCTTTGAAAAATGACCCTCATGATCATCCTCATAAACACAATCAACTCTTGGCTCATAAATAGAAAAATAGTTAACTATATTTGTGAATTCACCTTGCTAGTATAAGTTATGATCATATAAATCCGCATTCTCACTAGTACAAAAATCATATTTATCAATTTCAAGACCTAAAAAAGAATTGAAATCTGAAAATGATGCAGAAAATTGTCCCAAATATGACTTTTGTTCATAAACATCCTCCTATCCATATCCTTCTTCCAGTTGATCTACATCCAAATCTGATTTTTTCTACTCATAAGCTTTACTTTGTTCAAAAATTTCATCCCAAAACTGCTTTGGCAACCTCCCATAGGCTCGAAAATTCTCCTTGATCTCCTCAGCATTAGTAAACATTTTTTCAAGGGATGAATATTTCCTCTCTCTAAGATAAAGGAACAACTCATGATGTTGAGCTAGCGTATAATATACCATGTCAGCAGTCTCAGAAGGTCGGATCTCCAAAGGAATACTGCAATAAAAACTTTGAAACCTCCTGTTGAATTTGGCAAGGGCTTCTTCCTTCCGTCTTCTCATACTACTAAGTTCGATCAAATATTGATTAACATATTTGTTTTCACCCCAATATCTCAGGAATACATGATGAAAATAAGTCCACGAACAAATAGAACAAGCCTTTAGATTTCTAAACCATAAAGAAACATCCCCGATCAAATATTTGGAATATAACCTCAAAATAATATCCTCATCTATGGTTTTGAAATTATCAACGAAATCCTCAAAAGATTCCATGTGATTTTCAACTATAATATGATGGTATCCTTTAAACATAGGAAGGTAACCAAATAACATAGTAGGGTAATAATTTAGGATAGGAGGCAACTTGACAGGTTTAAAAAATTCCTTGATTCTTAATTGAGCTTCAGTAGGATGAACACAAAGGTCAATTGGCTGATTGTAAGGTTCAACAGAGACCTCAGAAGGTATAACAACTTTGTAATCCACAGGTTTACAATATGAGTCAACTTCAGGATAAATTGAAACATAGGCCTCTGTTCTATCAATAGGTTCACATGATGGGATAAAATCAAGGTCAATAGTGCATGAAGAGGACAAATATGTTGGATCATGTTGTCATTGATGCCAATGGTTTGATTGATTGATGTCAAGTGATTGATTGATTTCAAAGGATTGATTGATTGATGATTTATGTAATATAATATGTATTGTCCTTGATGAGAATGCATAGATGAAGATG
>ML779055.1:1842524-1874419 GCA_009831015.1 Picea engelmannii | reverse complement strand
GATATATTGCTGATATATGTTGCTGATATGTGCTCACATCTAACTGGTTATAAATGAAAACAATGGGTAATGAATAAATGTTGAATGCTAATTGATGATTTTTTGTGCAAGAGGGAAGTTTTGGGAAAAAGAGCCCCACACTCGTTCACCCCCCCTCTAAGTGTGGTAGGTGTGTCCAACAAAATATTCATTACTCAGGGGAGAATATGCATTTGTAGGCTTAAAATCATCTGAATAAACAAAACATAGGATGATCGTATTTACATGCAAATGGAAAGACATGAACGAAATGATAAAGAAGAACAAAAGTTCATGGAGAAAGATAATGAGTTGATACCTTGTTTTTCCCTTCCGTGCTTTCAATTTTTTGTTAATAGGATTCTTCCTGCAGTGGAATCTTAGATTGTGGAGTTGCCATGTGAATGATATGCATTATGATATATGTTCATTTCTTGTTCACCATCAAGAAGAGAATATGATCAATATCATTCTCCCAGAGAAGATTACTTCGTTGTTTCCGTTCACTGAAAATGGCGCCAAAAGATGTTAGTGCTAGAAGTCGACTCAAGACTGCAATTGAGTCAATCCTAGCACACCTTGATTAAAAAATGATCAATAAGGATTTATATTTTAAGATGTTTGAGAGTGGTAGGATCAACACGAAGACAAAGAGATGATTGGAATTTAGCAGCTAGCCATTGGGCATGGAGTCCATTAAAAACACTAACCATGTCTCAACATTCTATGGGCAACAAGTCGGGATAATAGAGCTTAGATCAATTATAATGTTATAGAGAAGTGGAAAGAGATAGTGTGGGAAAAAAATCTGCAAGACCATTAAAGAGCACCTTGATCTTTAATATATCTAACAGTGGATGAATAACTCAGTATTCAAAAACTCTTTCTAAATATGAATTAAAGACTTGAGTAAGTTTGTGGCAAAGACTACAACATTTCGTACACTACAGCCCTCTCAACAAAGAAAATGCATACATATAGTCTATAGTAGCATAGCATATTCCAGTAGAAGAAAAAGAAAATGATTTACACATAAATAAGAGAACGAACTTACCATACACTTTATTATTTGTTGATATATTTACATAAAACTCTTGAGAAAATGATGAAAGATATAATAGGAAGCCCCAATCTGACAGATTGAGTCTCAGCTCTCTCTCCATCCCTAAGACTAAATTCTCCCCCCTTTTCCATAGGACTTTCCATGAGCTTTATAGATATATGAGATAGAAACTATATCCTCAAATATTGGATATTATCTACTAAAAATAGACATAGATGACACCTCCTAGGGTCAAATTTTCACTTAGTCATATCAACAAGATTACAAAAACGATGGAAAATCAGTCTCATACCTAAAATCTAGGGTTTGACATTTAAAGCATTAAATGCATTCAAATGAAATCAACTATTTGAGGATATTTAAAAAAATATCCTCCTTTAACATCCATGTGTTTTCCTGACTTGACACCTCATCTTGGAATGTGTGGAATTGAACTAAGGGCTAACTATCCCATTTCATAACATATGGTGAATTTCTGAAAAATGAGCTGTAAAGATCTTCTTGTATCTCCAAAACCATGACACCTGTGTAAAACCTGAGGGATTTTTTGTATATGAGATTGTCATTAAGAAAAAACTCTTTCCGTTTTTCAAAATACCTTTCCGTCGCCTCATAATCGGTTCCCAAATAAGATGACTAAAACAAGAAAATTCTTGTATTTTCAAATCTGAAAAATGAGTTGTAAATATATTCTTGTATATCCCAAACCATAACACCTATGTAAAAAACGAGGGAATTTTTTGTATATGAGCTTGTTATGGAGAAAAACCTATTTCATGTTTTAAAAATACATTTCCATCACCTCGTAATCTATGCCCAAAGAATATGACTTAAACAACAAAATTCCTGTTTTTTTTAAATCTGAAAAATGAGTTGTAAATCTCTGCTTGTATCTCCCAAACCATGACACATGTGTAAGAACTAAGGGTGGATTTTGTATATGAGCTTGTTCTTGAGAAAAATCTCTTTCATTTTTTCAAAATACCTCTCCATAAGGTCATAGTATGATTTTGAAATTAACTACAAAAACAGTCATTTCCAGAAAATCCCATGTTTTATGTGTGGAGAGTTGCTAATACTTCCTGTAGCGACATACACAAAACTAGTTTTGAACATATTCGATGCCTTTCTTCAACTAGTTTGCAGCTGAACATAAAAAAAATAAGCATGCTACCTTAGAAATGAGAAACAAAAAGGTTATCCCATACTCCATCATCATAAATCACAGTTTTTAGGATTTGTATAAGAGGTGAAGTTCTCAAACTGTCAAATCTCCCTGAAAAACAGATGAAGTTGCTTCAGAAAGCATATCCAAACTATTTCTTCTGGTCTATTGGGATTGAGAGAGATTTTGAACTCTTGTGGGCTTATCCCCTTGGTGGCTTGGTGCTTAACTTAGACAGCTTATGGACTAATTGGAGATTGAGCCTGTGGATCCAATATTATTCTAGCCAAATTTATTAATAAAAATAAATAAAAATCCTGCATAAAGGCCGAGGAGAAAAATTGTCTTAAAAACCAATTTAAATTCCAAATTTTCGAGACTTTGAATATTGACCAAGAGAACCTGAATATCTTAACTAAAAATGTGAATCCTTAGCATTTTCTACCAAAAATTGATGAAGGTGCTGCCAAAAGTTCCCGTAGCGAAATGTTTTCTTTGAAATTGCTCAAGACAAAAAGAGTGCTAACAAATATAATTATTGATTATTAAATATCATATATGATAAGTAAATGGTATTAATAAATATTTTTTGAATATTCAAGAGACGCATCCTTTCATGGATGGTCACCATATGTTCCCTATATATGGAACACTCATCATTGTAATAATATATTGATCGTATCTCATATGAAGAAAAACAACATTATTCTGGTATTGTTATGGTTATATCATTGTTGTTCTACTATTTCTAACTAAAATATTTTTGTTCTGCATACTATTTTATATCTATAATACTACATCCCACCAAAATTTAAGGGGGTTCTTCCCAAATTTAGGATATTTAATGTTTATTTATGCCCCAAATAGAATTTTGAGAACTTTTGCATTTTAATTCATTTAGACCAATTTCATGTTTATGTCCTAATTATTTTTCCTCAATAATTATTTATAAGGACTTTTAATGTTTTCCCATACTTTGGATTATTTCCTAAAGTCCACACAGATCTGATATCTTCTAAATTTTGTGGCAGAGGATTTGAGGACATACTAAAATGGAACACTATTACGCAGAAAAATCACTCTCTCTTCTTTTGGAGGTGTCATAGATATTTTTAATTGTTCAGTCATCAATTCCCCGACATGCATTAAACTATACAACACAGTCAACCACAACATCCACTCTCATAAATCTTATTTTAGCATGCAGATAGGCAAGAGATAAGAAATTATATCAAAAGAGCTTCAACTAAGACATTCTCTTTATTCTGCTTAAATTTCTCAAGTCACTTTTGTGAAAAATTAAAATTACACAGTTCTAAAACATAGTATAAATTTTTCTCTCATCTAAATACTAAAGAGATTTAACCAAATATAATTATCTAGAAACCAGATAGTGTTGCAATTGCTGAAAGGGGTGCCATTTTCCACCCAATTGTAGGCACAACAACTCCTGGAATGATTTATTGTTGGCCACCCCCTAGCTAGATCATGATGCTCTGAGAGAGACTCTTCCTTCTGTTTAGAAACAACCATGGATGAAGGCCACTCTCCTCCTCCCATAGGAACTTGGTAGATCAGGTTTCTCTCCACTAAGAAAGGGGGTTTGCAATGAGTGCTTCCTCGGTCACTCATCTTCTCTGCAACCCCATTTATCAGCTTGGACTGAAAATGCTACCAGCAAATTCATGTACCCAGACAAATTCATTTTTTAGTTCTCTACAAAACTAGAGCATTGCACATGCTCTCCCTCTTCAGAAATGGTCACCAGACCCATTCCCATTGCCTCATCCTCCTCCGCCCATGAATTTTCCCTTCTTTTATTTCCTTCCTCAACAATATTTCATGGGTCTAATTCCCAATTTTGTGGGTCAGGTCAGGAATTTTTCAGATGGGTACTCTGCCCATCTCCTCATTGACTCTTTCCCAACTACTAGCTTGACTAGTAATTTTTTTTTCTGGATCAGAGGACCGTTCTGGGTCTGAGTAATTTAAATCCAATAGTGTACTGGTCTGGTGGAGTTCATTTCAACCATTGTCAGTTCCCCTTACCATCTCTCTCATATATCATGATCTACCTTGGCAAACCCCTTCAATAGTGGTGCAACACTTTCCATTTTATTTAGTAAAAAATATATATACATTACCTTTTATAACAAAAAGGTTCATCAATCCCAACATTCACACATATTCAGTCTGCCCATAGTCTTTTAGCAGGTTATAGTTATATTTATAATATGGGGGAAACATGGTTATTACAGTAACCTGTGGGTCCAACATTTTTAACCATTGGCTAAGAAACCAGAGATCTTACCTGGCGTGGGCCGCACCAACCCTTAACATAGTTGGATTTTTGGGTGTCTCTTCCCAACTAAACTCACCATAAAAATATTGAACTCAGATCACCTAACAAACAAAACCCACACCTTAATCAATTGAGCTAGGGAGAATTGACTCACCAACAACAAGTTTATGTCACCTATAAAAAACTAAAAACTATATATATTAAAATGTATTAATATATATATATATATATATATATATATAAGTATTTTCAACAAAATGGAAATTTTAGTATATTACAAATTTTAGTATATTACAAGTGATATACTCATTTTATGAGTATATCACAAGTGATAAATCATCTAAATTTGCATACAGTGGAAAACCTGAGGCACTAGACCAATCACCTCAGGAGATATAGCTTATGAGTGGGCTAATTTAGGTCGACGCAGGATGCAATTAACTCCAAAGCCAACACGATCGACATGATTTCAAGAGCAATGTTGAGATCCCCAACCTCCTTACCGGGTTCAATCTCTTACCTCAGTAACAAGTTTGCCCCAAGGGAGCCTTCCATCCCGACCAAGATATCCTCGATGATGTTAATTGAACTTTCTGAAACCATAGTCTCAACCTTAGTCTCAACCTTTTTCTTGAAATGAATGGGTGCATGTACATCCATTCGATCCAAATTAGAGCTATAGGACAATCTCATGGGCGAAGCACGTGATGGAATAGTAGTTGGTGATGCAAACTATAATTTATTCAAAAAAAAACATTGGTGTTTTCTAATCACAATTTGTGGTGAAAAATCAAAAAACATTTGGATTATACAGAATTAATCACAAATTTTCTTTGGATTTTGGAGAAAATTAAACGAAAAATATTGAAAAAAAAAAATATGTAAAACAATTAGACAAAAAAAAATTCCAATGAAGAAGATTCCCAATAGAGATGGTAGAAACTCTTCTTTAATAAAAAATAAATAAATAAATAAATGATTAATCTGTATGGCTATGCAATCTATCATGAGAAAACAGACAAGCCTTTTGAAAAGTGTAACGGTACACTAATAAATTAAATCATCATCTCGCTATAACTAACTAAACCAACAGCAACTAGAAAGATATGTGCAATATTGTACAAAAAAATTCATAATTTTATAATTTCTTTACAGTTTAGTATAACATAAATGTTGTAGGACAACATTTAAAAAAACTTATAATTTGTATACAGTTTAATTACGCCTAAAGGCGTATACCTATTGACAATGGGCAGATTTAATAGGGGTTTAGTGCTTAATAAGTTTTCTATGGATAGGATTAAATATGGCTGGAATATTCTTAGTAGTCACACAAAATAAATGGCTGTGATTTCAATCATTAACTTCCTAGCTATTATAAAGACATCCTTTTATGTGTTTACTATTTTATATTTACCTAATCATATTTAAAAATTACTTTGATAGCTCACTGATTGCCTAGTAAGTGATTAACATAAATTAAAATATTAACACCAGATAAATGAAGCTCAACCGTTTATTTGTTAATCAATAATAAAATTTAATATATTCTTTTAAGGATTCTTTTCATCTTATCAACCTTTCGGCATTAATCAACCACAATTATGTGGCTGTGCTAGTATTAGTATAACATAAATGTTGTATGACAACATTTAAAAATTTTCATAATTTCTTTACAGTTTAATATAACATAAATGTTGTATGACAGCATTTAAAAAAATTAAATCAGTGGTGTTAAACCGAATCTTTATTAACAACTAAATGCATGTGTCATAGGCCTACTGTAGTTAGGCGGTTCGGAGGAACATTATATTTTATTTTAGGCACAGGAAATAACAGCTGGCTTACAAAAATACCCAACCAAAGTTGTCAGATAGTTCGTTATATTAAAATATCTGGAGTATCCGTATAATAACCGCATTCAGCTCTATGAATTACAGACAACCAAAGTCTTTCAAAACGTAAAGTATTAATATTAACAGCTATTCTATCTTTGGAGGTATGAACTGTAAATAGCAGTTCAATTCAGGGATTGAAATGACGATGTAAATTAAAAGACAACATTGCTATTATGGCATTACTGCAACCGATGAAATCTTTGGTATAGTGAATTATTTGGAAAGGTGATGAAATCTTTGTTACAGTGACTTATCTGGAAAGGCGATTTTCCAAGAGCCTCTGCATTAATGCTTCGGATTTGGTCGGTTGCAATTTATTTGATCGGATTTGGTCGGTTGTAAGTTATTTGATCTATATGATTCATTCTTTCTGTTTTTTGAAACAATCCGCTCGTTGGCTTTTCAATTGATTCTGAATCTGGAAATGAGAAGAAAAATATGTTTCCACTGCATTTGATTCCACATGGATTATTATTATTATTATACATTATTATATTTTATAAAAATTTAAATATTTAAAGTTTTAAATTTTTTTATTATATTATATTATATTATTCTATCAATTAAAAAATTTATTTATCAATCAAAATTTAAAAAAATTATTAAAATTGTTGAAATTCAAATGTAAGTGAATTGAATTTTTTTAGAAGATATTTTTATAATATATATTAGAATTAAGTCACTCAAATCAAGGAAACAAGGAATGTAACACAGATTGAAGTTAATTGTGAAATTTCTTTTTTAACATATACATATTATCATGAGGTTGCCTCCGTGAGAAACTTGGTTTACTTTAGGATAGACGTGTTCTAATGTAAGGTCATAATTACAATTAGGAGTAAATAAGAGGTTATTGATGAGATTTCTTGATATATTGGATTTCACATATTTTAAAATTATCAACACAATAATGTCTACCCAAGGGGCTAAAGTAAACTCAACACCATTGTCCTTCATTTTAAAGGGTGGTGGTTCATATACATATGAAGCCTTTACAATATCAAATCAAATAGATGTTGCCAATTTTCCATGTTAAAATTCATCATATAATTTGCAAACTTCAAAAATCAAAAGAACTTACAAACTACAACACCATTCGATATCATTATCATTAGATTGGGAAGAAACAATAATCACTTAACCTAGGGGCTCGTTTAATTTGTGATTGGGCATAAGGAGTTTTAAGTGATGTACTATTAGTGTCAAGATCATAGTCATGATACAAATCATATAATAATAATAATAATAATAATAATAATAATTTATTTTTAAGGTCACGACAAATGGGGTGTATGAGACCCAGATTGGGAAGAAACAATGATCACTTAAGGTAGGGGCTCAAGACCATGTCCATGATACAAATAATAATAATAATAATGATGATGATGATGATGATGATGATAATAATCTATTTTTAAGGTAAAGACAAATTGGTGTATGAGAACCATGTCCATGATACAAATCATATAATAATAATAATAATGATGATGATGATGATAATCTATTTTTAATAATAATAATAATAATAATGATGATGATGATGATGATAATAATCTATTTTTAAGGTAAAGACAAATTAGTGTATGAGAACCATGTCCATGATACAAATCATATAATAATAATAATAATAATAATGATAATCTATTTTTAAGGTAAAGACAAATTGGTGTATGAGACCCCCTCCGTCTACTGATTTGACTGGTAAATTCTACAGAGGTATACATACCTTACCTCCCTTTGGATTTGAACTTGTGACCTATTAAGAGGAATCGCACGTTCTTAACCATTAGGCCCACTAAAGGATACTTGACAATCCAACAATGATCTRTCGACACATTGTTGAACTCTCTTAGTGTTGAAAACATTTAATCTAATGATGGCATCTCTAAAACCTTGCATTTCAAGAACAATAACATAACCATGTTGATCACTATCAAGAAAATTGAACTATTATAATTTAGTCTTTCTATAGACCAATATTTAAAGAGGATCAAGATTACAAAGGGATTTATTCCAGGGATGATTTTAAGGATGGAAATTTATTTTAAAATGTAAAAACCTTGGTGAACCTTACTAATCCTTCATATTCCAATTATAAATGTTTGGTGATATTTTTGTAAAAATATTCAAATTTCTAAGGATTTTCTATAGTTTTTATAAAATTTTGGTGATTTTTAAGTTAAAATAATTGTATCCTATAGAATTTGGGCGAATCATTTTTAAAATAGCGAATCTCATTTTTGGAAAAACAATGGAAAATTAGCCCATGAGTGAAATTTAGCCCCTAAAATCATCCCTGAATTTATTCCAATTCATTTGTCTTGATTAAGATTCCACAATTCTATAATTCACTCTAGTTGCTAGTTTCTATGATACAATGTCATTGTGAAATTACTCATAACTAGATTTATTGAATTGAAATGTTTTATGTCTCACAAGTGTTGAAGGTTTAAATTTAGTTTAGTTGTGCAACACCCTAATTGGGTTAGTCATCTATGTAACTACTAAGTATTGTTGTAACTTTTGAGATTAATATGATTATGAAAATTTTATTTCCCATGAAGGTTTTTTCTAGTTGAAAATGTTTCTTTGTTACTTTAATATGAATATTTTGTTTGATATTGATGTATAATAAATAATAAATACATTTTCAAATTACATTTGTTAATTTGCCTTTTTATAGCCCACCATAATATCATTAGGAATCTATAGATTTTCCTTATTTTGTAAATTAAGTTCACTCCACTATGAAATCACTTAGGATTGGCCAGTAGGTTCCCCTGTTAGTCTAAAACGACCATAGATAAATGTTAATACAACCAATTGATAGATATATTTGGTATCATAGTAGTTTATTCCATGGAAGAGGTTGGATGGTGAATGCTTGACCCAGATTTTATGAGAAGAAAGAATGCATACAGAGTATTAAAATATGCTTAACATAGAATAACCGATATACAGTAAAACTGGTTTTGTATTAAATAAGGAAATAAGATGAAACTGTAAAATGCAGCGGGAAACAAGCTTGTTGGAATGGTGACAGCTTATCTCTGAGAAGAGATGTGACGGTTGCGCTCATTCGCAATAAAATGGTTACAATGAGGCTCTGAGGGCCTTTTTACAATAAACAAGAATGTCAAAAACCCTAGACATCCAAAAACCTAACCCTAGGAGATGAAGCGTCAAAAGTCATGTGGGCCCCGTTTGAGTAAGTTAGTACATCAACTTCCCTGGGTTGTAAATTTTCCATACAATCTTCGTTTTAGGCACACGATAGCCCATTGGAAAGGTTTAAGCGAGAAGAAAAATTATCGACTGGCATAAGTCAGTGCCTTTGCCAGTCAGCTGGGCCCCAAATCCCCAAATAACGTCATTTAGGGCCTCAAAACGGCCCCAAAAGTTTGGAACCTGGAAAATTGTCGAAAAACTACCAAGGTAGAAAATTGTTTTTTGAGTTAGTGGAATAGGTGGGTGGCCATTGATATCCACCTGGATCAATCCTCCCTCCTTAGGAATCAATGGTCTGCATTGCGTTGAGTTCCCCCATCATATGAGGAATTTTTTGTTGAATTTGGCCCCAGGTGAGCCACTTTTCTTGGTGCAGGAGCTGCCCTGCTTTGACGACTTAATAAAGTTGGATCCTTTGTTGTCGAGTGCCCTTGATCTGTGTGTCCACAATATGATCACTAGATTCTTGTTGCATACAGTCATGGTTGAGCTCTATTGGTGTCCAATAATGGTGGGAAATATGGCTGAAGGAGAGACACATTGAAGACTGGATGCAGACCAAGGAAGGGGGGAATGTTGAGCTCAAAATCATTGTCACCCATAGCCTTGGTTATGGTGTACGACCAATAACGGAGTGGGTGAAGCTTCCAATAGGGCCCTGTAAGGCGTTCTTTTTGCAAATGCAACCAAAATTTGTCGCCCACTTGAAACTTATGTGGCACCTGATGTTGATCATGGCACTGCTTGTACTTGGCATTAGACTTCTGTAAAATATCCTGAACCTATTGGCGGATGTGCTGGATCCACTCAATGAACTGGGTGGCTTTGTCAACTTCTGGTGGAGTAGGGGACGATTCGGTCGAGGTGGTCGTCAAGGGTAGTGAAACATCCATGGGTCCCAATGGTTGGAATACCAACCCCACCTAAAAGGGGATGTGGCTAGTTGAGCTATACAAGGCTCAGTTGTAGCTATGTTGGACATAGGAAAGACTCTTATCCCATGTGCAGGGGTGTTTTTAATTTTACATGCACAGGATATGTACGACCATCTGATTGGCGACCTCAGTTTGGCCATCTATCTGGGGGTGGAAGGCAATGGATTTGGTGAGCTTGGTATCTAGCAGTGACCAAAGGCTCGACCAGAATGAGCTGAGGAACCGACTATCACGGTCTCAGATAATGGTTTGTGGGATCCCAAAATGTACCCATACTTTTTCAAAGAAGAGCTTGGCGGTGGCTTCTGTTGTGATGTTCTTCTTGCAGGCGACTAGAATCACCATCTTGGAAAAGCGATCAACGACCACAAAAACACATCTTGGTGGACAAAAGGCAAGACTTGTAGTCCATTGAGATGGATTTCCATGGCCTGTTAGGAGTACGCAAAGGGGTGTACATTCCCTGTTTCTTAGTGGTCGGTTTGGAAATAGCACAGGCAGTGTAGGACTTGATATACTTTCTGACATCCTATCGAAGTTTCGACCAGTAGAAATGTTTCTACAACACTGCCACTATCTTTTCAATGCCAAAGTGTCCTTCCACCTGACTGTAGTGAGCTTCTTAAATCAAATTCATGTGCTCTCTTGATGGAACGCATAGATGGCCCATATGACACAATATCTCATGTTGAAGATGGAAATTAGTGACTACTGAGATGGTTACCAACATTTGGTAGGTGGTGGAGAATCCAAGGTCTGTCTTATATAAGTGGGGCCATCCAAAGGTCTCTTGGCCGCAAGAGTCTAGCATTATGGTCAGTTTCATGACTAGAGGTTGGTTGAGGCAGTGAGAAACTCGGTTGGTACTTCCTTTTTAATACTTGATGCTGAGGTGGAACTGTTGTAAGTATGTTGACCACTTCTGATGGCGGTCATTCTGCAATTTTCCTTGGGTCTGCATGAACTGTAGTGGCTTGTGATCAGTGTGGATGATTGTCTCATTCCCAAGAATGTAATATCTCCATTGGTGACAGGATTTCACAATGGAGTACATTTCTTTTTCGTAAGTAGGGTACTTACGAACAACATATGATAGTGTCTCACTATGATATGCCATGGGGTCGTTGTGTTGAGTGACAACGATGCCCACAACATACTCTAAAGCCTCTGTCTCGATCTCAAAGGGATGTTGCAGGTCCGGTAATGAAAGTACTGGGGATGAGCACAAACGCTTATTCAAGTCACCGAAGGGTTATTGTTGGGATAGGCCCCACATAAATGTTTCCTTACTTCCACCCCTATTTACTTGGATGAGGGCCCATGTGATATGAGAGAATCCCAACACGAACCTGCGATAGAAATTAGTGAGGCCCAAGAAGCTCTGAAGTTTAGTGAGTGTGGTTGGGGTTGTCCAGTCATGGATGAACTGGATCTTGGTTGGATCCACATGCACACCATGTTGATCAATGATGTAGCCTAAGTAATGGACCCTGTCCATGATGAAGGATATTTTTTCCAAGTTTTCATATAGTTTGTGCTGTCGCAGGGTGTGCAAAACCTGTTGAATATGCTGCAAGTGTTCCTCTCAAGTCTTGATGTAGATGAGGATGTCATCCATATAAATAACTACAAACATATTGGTGAAATTTCGTAGGATATCGTCCATCATCCTCATAAACGTTTCTGGAGCATTTGTCAAACCAAAGGGCATGACCAACCATTCAAAAAGACCTTCTTTTGACTTAAAGGCAGTTTTCCATACATCTGTCTATTCTATTGGGACCTGGTGGTAGCTAGACTTCATATCAATCTTACTGAAGTATTTGGCCCCCGTGAGATGATCAAGGAGATCGTCGATTCAGGGAATCGTGTACCGGTTTCAGACTGTGATTTTATTTAGGGCCTGATAATCAATGCAGAGTCACTAGGTCCCATATTTTTTCTGCACCAACACCATTGGGCTCCCACAAGGAAATGAGTTGGGGAAGATGTGCCCCTTGTGGAGAAGTTCTTGGATATTCCTCTTGATCTCCTCTTTTTCTATCAGAGAGCTGCGGTAGATTGGCCCATTGGGTAGCGATGCACTTGGGTTCAGATCGATGGGATGCTTGACCTAGCAGTGTAGAGGTACCTCGGTAGGAGAGGAGAAGATATCTGAGTATTCTTCCACAACCTTATCCACTTGATTCTGTTGTGTGGAGAGATCGACCGTAGAGGCCCTGGATGTGGCTGCGATATTTCGCTCACTCTAAGAGCGAATCACGAAGAAGAAAAATTTCCAGGTTCGAGAGATGACCTTCCTACATTGCTTGGCAGATATCAAGGAACTATCACTAGGAGGGACTTCCTCGGGTATCCTGTAAAATTACTTGTTCAAAGTAATAATAACACTATGAGGCCTAGACGCATATACAACATGATGTTTCCATAAAAAAGGTTGGCCCAAAATAACATTACGAACTTCAAGAGGAGCAACATCACACAATACCTCATCTTTGAAGGGCTTGATGACGTATGATAGTCGACACTGTTGGCTGACGCAAAGATCGCTTCCTTGGTGGAGCCATCCAATGGTGTAGGATTGTGGGTGTGACATTTTGGGAAGGGCTAGCCGCTTGATGACCTCTGCTGAGATGAGGTTCTTCTGGTTACTGCTATCAATGATGAAGTGCAGTGATGTGCCTTTTACCCACATCTATGAATGGAAGAGGTGCTCTCCTTCTTTTGGCTCGTCTAGTTAACCAGGATGGAGCTTGGTGGTAGCAACGGTGGAACTGGGTTCCGCATCAATGATCTATCTTCCCCTTTCTTGTTCTGACTCAGAGTCAGAAATCGCATCTGATTTAGAGGCTTTCACTTCAGCCACTAGCAATTGCTTTGAGTGACAGTGAACAAAGTTATGCCAAGGGATCTTATGGAAGTCACACCACTTCCCGATATATTTCTTTGTCTTTTCAGTGTCCTTATTTGCTTGCGGCTTGGACTAGTTGTCATGATATTGTCCATATTTTCTCAGTCCTTTTCTTTATGGGTTGGGGCCACCCTTTCCTAGATTTTACTATGAGGGGTTCCCAGGCCCAAATTTCCACGTCTTTTGTTTAAGCTTCTGCTCGATTTTGACGACATATCGGTAGGCTACGCCCAAGGATGAGATGTCCAGAAATTCCATTTCGTTCTGGATCTATCTATGAAAAGAACCATGATACTTGAGAACCAGATGTCGCTCTAAATATTTGATACCCAGCTTGGTGTGCAAGGTATGGAAGATATTTGTGAACTTTAGCACTGCTTGGTCTCTTTCTTGCCGCAGTGTGGTCCATTTGGTATACAAGTCGTCATAACTTTCGAATGGGTAGTATTGTTCCTTAATAGCATCCCAAGGATTCCCAAGTGGCTGCGACTGTCAATAATGAGGGTTCATCTTTTTCCTTTTGCTCATAGAAATTTTCCCACCAGTATTTGACATGGGGAACGACTTTGAGGAGTGAAAAAGTAATTTTTTCTCTATTCGAAAAGTTATGGACATAAAAATACCCTTCTAGTAGATTCAACCACTTGTCTACAACATCTGCGTCTATCTGACCTTAAAATATAGTAATATCGAAGTTGATTTGTACCTTGAAGGGGGTGTCGCCTCCGCTCGAGGAAGATGTGTCACCTGTTGGTAGTCGCCGAAGGATTTGTGTGAAACTATCCATCATCTCGTTCCTCTGCTACGTGAGGGATTCCTCAAGAAACATTTTGAAAGGATCTCCTGTCCCATCATATTTATTTTCTCCTACCATGTGAGCTCGCTTGGGCTTGCGAGATATTTTTTCCTCAAGAGAAAAAAGCTCGAGACCCAATTCTTTGTACCCTGACCTCGTTGGGGACATGCATTAAGATAACAAGAAGTAGACCGCTCTAATACCACTGATCCATATTTTATGAGAAGAATGAAATGAATACAAATTATTAAAAGATGCTTAACACAGAATAATCAATATACAGTAAAATTGGTTTTGTATTCAATAAGGAAATAAGATGAAACTATAAAATGTAGTAGAAAACAAGCTTGCTAGAATGGTGGTGTCTTATCTCTGAGAAGAGATGTGATGGTTGCGCTCATTTGCAAGAAGATGGTTAAAATAAGGCTCTGAAGACCTTTTTACAATAAACAGGGATGTCAAAAACCCTAGACATCCAAAAACCTAACCCTAGGAGATGAAGCGCCAAATGTCATGTGGGCCCCGTTTGGCTAAGTTAGTACATCAACTTTTCGGTGTCGTAACTTTTGCATACGATCTCCATTTTAGGCACACGATATCCCATTGGAAAGGTCTCACCGAGAAGAAAAAATTTTGACTGACCCAAATTAGTATCTCTGGCAGGCACCTCGGCCCCAAATCCCCAAATAATGTCGTTTAGGGCCTCAAAATGGCCCTGGAAGTTTGGAACCCGAAAAATTGCCGAAAAACTGCCGAAAACCTGCCAAGGTAGAAAACTGTTTTTTGAGCCAGTGGAATAGTTGGGTGGCCACCAATATCCACCTGGAACAATGCTAGAAGTTGGTATCATACAAGTGGATAATCTTTGTGGGTAGCAATAGAAACCATTTAGAGAATGAATGAATTAGAAGAGCCTATGATTAGAGAGGAAGTTCAAATCATAATTGAAGAGGGGGGATTTAGGTCTCCTCATGCAAGATTGATGATTGTAGAGCATGAGTTCTCGTCCCTTTAACAAAATATGCATCAATAATTGTCTAGTACTATGAGTTTGACTATCGTATATTATATGGTAAATATTGTTTTCCACCTCCACCCATTGCAAATTCATCTATTAGTAGATGGAAATACCTTCCAATATTATTTCCACTACATAGCTAGTTCAAAACCATTAAATTATATACCTATCTCAAGCATGGTGACTTTGACAATCATGACCATCCAAACTATAACAATGTTTCAATCATTGTTTGACAACGAAATAAACTTTTAAAATGGAGACACGGATAGAGATTAGTCCATTTCACGGATCACTTATTTTTGAATGGTTTGAGGAGTATTACATAATATAGAGATTTGTAGACTTGCATAAGGTGTTCATTTTAAGTGGTAGGAGATATATTTCTATGGCGGGATAATTTCTTGATTCATTAGCCATTTATTTTTCTTCATATCTTTGCTCATTTTAGACCAAGTAGGATATATAACAAATAATCCTACAAAATTTTGATTTTGAGCCAACCATACAAAGTAAAGGAGAACTAGAGAGTTCTCTTATGTTGTTGTGGGTTATATAAAGGGCACAATTAAATGTAGACTAAATGTTCATCCATTATCTATTATATATCAACAAAAACACAATATTCACATGAGACATCAAAGAAACATTTGGTAAATGGAGAAAACTAGCACAATGAATCAAACCTTATCATATTAATCTTAGAAGTTACAACAATGCTTTGCAATTACAAAGACGATAAACTCATTTGTGGTGTTGCAGAACTAAACCTTCAAGCCTTGTGAGAGTTAATGATTCGTATGTGAAACCACAAAGGTGTCTCACACTTCCTATTAGATATGAGGATATAAATTTCATATTTTACATATTTATTAAATGTAACCCTTTGAAACTCATATGTTCCTTGATAATTTTGTTATGTAGTAAAAAGACAATTTGTAGAGAAATTTTCTACCTTTCTAGATATGTATTTTTCTTTTTCTTTTTTCCTTAGAAAAGGAAAAAATGTAATTTTATTATATATATCAAGATTAAATAATTAATCTATGTAAACTAGATCCCAAAATAGAACCAATTTATATTCAAAGACCACATCCTCAAATATCACCTATAGAAAATATAAAAACCTCATAATGGCCACTAGATCCCTAGAGAAAAATGGATTGACTATCCAACAATTGAATTAGTAAAAATTGGGGTGTGGGGTTTGGGGGTAATTCAAAAGTATGGATGGCCATAGATTCTTGCATGTTACAAACTCCCTACCTTAACTCTCTACTAGTTCTGAAGAAAATTGAAGATAACCCATTGATTAAAAAGACAAATGAAATAAAGGATACACAACACATTACCCAATTTACAAAATGAACATTAAATCCAATATCGATCAACATCTTCATCATACATAGACAACAAATTTAGAAATATATAACTTTATAACCATTGAAGAAATATTCTTTCTTTTTATTGAATGAAGCCCCTCTTAGGCTACCCCTATGGCCTCATGAATCTACATGCCTAAAAAAAACCAAACTAGTCATTTGAAATAGATTTTGATAACAACTTCTCGACTCTCAAAGAAATAATTTTATAAATACATTCACATAAAGCTATGGGCATGTACTGATAAAAATAAACATGATTATCATCCTTTGGAATAGACTATTAAAGTAGAGTTTAAGGATGATAGTATTTTACCAAACACTTTATATTTGATTAAGTCTTCCTCCATAATATTATATAATCCCAAAACTAGTTTGATGTACCACTAATTTGATGTTGGCATGTTTACATGAAGAGTGTGCTTGTCATTGATGGAAAGAACAACAACGATGATGGAAAACAGAAAAGAAGCGATGATAGCACTGGAATAAGTCCTCTTCTATGAAGACAGAGCTCAGGAGGAAAAGAGAAGGCAAGACCTTTCAATCGGTTTCGCAGGAGAAGGTTCAGAGGGTGAAACCTTTGAATACTTAGAAAATCTTCTAAGTCGAAATAAATCGTAAGATCAGGAGGAGGAGCGACAATGGCCGTCAAATTGAGCACTGTGAATAATTTGGACCCTTGGATCAGAGTCCAGATAGGAGGAATGAGAGCACAGAGGAGGAGAACAGATCTCAGGCGTTAGATCTGAGTGTGTGGACCAACCATCGTTGGATCCAGATGTAAGTGCATAGGCTTTAATTCTTTTAGAGTGCACAGGAGAAGAGAAAACTCGCGAAGTCTAAAATAGCGAGGCAATCCTAGTTGTTGTTGCTGAGAAGGACACATGGCAGAAGATAAGAAAATTCGCAGAATCGCGAGTTGGAAGAACTGCATCAAGTAGCCCGCAGACATCACGAAGCATGAAGTAATTCTGGACCGTCGGATTACAGAGGGTTGCAGACTGTTGATCTGGTTCGGAGTTCAGGAGTTCATACTTCGAAGAATGGAGGCGAGCTAACTCTTGAGATCGCAAAACATGAAGTCGTGAAGCACCTTTTTGATTGGCATGTAATCACAACCAGTGGTCACATCAACAGATAATAAGGGAAGGAACTAGGGTCGCTAGGATCCACTTTGGAGATCGGGATTTGGGAGAATCAAGGTGACTCGTAGCAGAATATCTGATGTACGAAGTCATGAAGCACCTTCTTGGTTGGTGAGTGGTCACAGCCAGTGGTCACGTGCAGAGGAAACTAGCACCTGGTGCTAGTTCGCGTGGGTGAAGTTTGCAAGGAGCTTCTTTGCGAGGACCTCCTGTAACTGATAGACAAGCTCAACTGTAATAGAGAAGACGAAGGGTCACACTTCCAAAGAATCCAAAGAATCTCAGGATAATGACCATGGATGATGAACAGACTCAGGATAACCATAGAGAAGACAAAGAGTTGCGAGTATTATTTTCCAGAGGAATTGGCGTGATAAAGACACGTAGAACAGAAAAGAGTCGGTGCTTTTTCATAGTTATGCATGTTGGTAGAAGGTGGTTGTGAGTAGGATCTGAAGGGTACAGAAGAGGCACAATGCATAGAATGCAGATGGTGCACAAAGCATAAAATGTAGAAGAAAACTTGAACAGAGAGGCAGTGGTGCGAAGGAGGAGAAAGAGCGCAACATAGAAGTAGAATTATGCAGAAGTCACAGAGCTTAGAAGCTGAAGAAGGTAGAGGAGACATCAAGATGTAATAGATCAGATTAGAGACAGATCAAGTAAGTAAGTTTTATAATCAAGGTGGTAGGGTGGTTCTAGGGAGGAATGTGGTCCTCTGTTATTCAAGTCGGTGCTTGAATACTGGGAGTTGGTGCTTCCATCTAGTTGGTGCTAGAGAAACCTGGGAGTCGGTGCTTCCATCTAGTTGGTGCTAGAGAAATCCGAGATTTGGTGCTCTTTGCAAGTTGTAGCTTTCTATTAGAGGTTGTAGCCTCATATTTTTGTTGGTGCTCAAAGATTGTGGTGTACATGAAAGTTGGAGCTTGATCGACATCCTAAGAAGAAGAGGTTTTCTCCCTTTATGGGTTTCCTCGTGAAAATCAATCTCTCTATATATTTTGTGTGATTGATCAAATATTATATATCTATGCATGTTAAGTTATCAACAACACATTAAATAATAATCTAGAAAGATTCAGAAAATAACAAGAAAAGTTTCAAGATTATATATATAACTGATTCACCCCCCCCCCCTCTCAGTTATTTTTCCAACAATTGGTATCAGATCTAGTGCCTTTGATCAAAGGTAGATCCATAAGCTTGAACATGACTAGTCATGAAGGAAGTTCAACTAATAGAGCCCCTTTGTTTGATGGAAAAAAATTTGCCTTCTGGAAAATCAGGATGAGAACATATTTAATGTCTTTGGGTTCTGATGTTTGGGATGTCGTTGAAACTTGATATGTGAAGCCTGTAGTCTTGGCCTCAAAATATGATAAGTTGGAATTTAGATTTAATTCAAAAGAAATGAATTCCATCCTCAATGGACTTGCAGAAGCCGAGTTTGTCAAAGTCATGCACTATGATTCAGCAAAAGTTATGTGGGACAAGATGATAAGTAGTTATGAAGGTAATGAAAAGGTGAAAGAATAAAAAATTTAGACTCACTGACTGAAATTTGAGGAGTTAAAGATGGATGAAGATGAAACTATCAGTAAGTACTTCTTACATATAGAATAACTTGACAACACTATGAAAGGTCTAGGTGAAATGATAGATGAATCTTTTCTAGTCCAGAAAATATTAAGATATTTTCTTGATAGATTTAACTCAAAGGTATCTGCTATAGAGGAAATAACTGATCTCTAAACGTTGACACTAGATCAACTTATTGGAACCCTAACTGCTTATTAAATGAGAATCACCAAAGGTAAATCCACTACAAGAGAGGCATCCTTTAAAGCAGAGAAAAAAACAGACTCTGATATAGATGAGATTGAAGAAAATTTTGTGAGAATATTGACGAAAGGATCAGGCAAATACAAAGGTAAACTACCCTTCAAATTTTTCAATTATGGTAAGATAGGTCATTTTTCATCTAAGTGTCCTCACAAAAGAAAGGATCGGACATATGGCGATGAAGAGAAGCACAAACACAAAAAGGTCTATAAAGAGAATACGTTTAAGAAGAAAATCCTTTGTGTAAACAATGATGATGATCCTTCAGATGATGAAAACAATGACTCTTCTATTGAAAGTGAAATAAATGATCTCATGCTAATAGATTTAGAAGACCTAGACATCGAAGATAGAGGAAGTGAGTTTGTTGATTGTGAAGAAGTAGTAGATCTTGAAGGAGAACTTGTGAGTGTCATGGAAGAGATTGATAGACTCAGAGAAAAGAAAAGAAAACAAAAACAGTTACTTCTCAGGTATGAGAAAACATACAATGAACCATCTAAATAAATTTCTCTGTTGAAGGTTCATATAGAAGAAGATAAGAAGATTCAAGGCATCCTCAAACAAGAATTGAAGGAGGCCAAAAAAAAGGTGAAAAATTGGAAGCTGAAGTAGTATGTGTCAAAAAAGATCTAGAGATATTTTAGGCCCTATATCATCAGAATTTGACAAGTATTAAAGCATCAGAAGGATTAGCCACCATTTTGAATTAGCAAAGGAATCCAAAGTTGAAAACTGGTTTGGGTTATGAAGAGGGATCAAGTAGTGGTTATCCAAGCAACAAAGAATCCATCAAGTTTGTCAAATCTACAATCATTGACAACAACAAACCTACAGAAACAAAGGAAGATAATCAGCTGCCAAGGAAGACTGAAGAAAAAGTTACCAGAATGGAATCTATAGAACAAAGAAATAATACACCCTCTACTCAAGGAAATCATCAGCATGAAATAAATCAATCTGCTCAAAGAAGACAACCATTTTCTAGGTACAAAGATTTTTTCTATGGATATTTCTTTTACTGTTCTAACTTTGGCCACAAAGATGTAAATTGCTCTTTAAGATTTAGACATGAGCAATCAAGACACCCAAGGAATAAATATCTACCACAAAAAAGAATGAGACAACCAAGTAACAAACAACCAGAGAATGCAAATCATGTGATGGTTGGGAAAAAGACGCGGATTAAGCATAACAATTGTTGTGATATTTTATTCAATGAACCAGAATGTTACATCTACCATAATTATGTACATAAAGTTGTAGACTGTCGCCTAAAGAGCTATAAGCCATATTCAAATCACAGAGCTGAAAACGTCGAGGTTTGGAAGAAGAAAGAAGATAACAAGTGTGGTTTAGTGTTATCATCTCAAAGACAAAAGAACCCTTGGTATATTGACAGTGGATGCTCCAGTCATATGACAGGTGACAAAATTAAGTTCCTATCACTCAAAGAAAGTAAATCAGGAAATGTGACTTTTGGAAATGATGCTCCAAGAAAGATCAGAGGTAAAGGTCTAGTAATCTTAAGTAATGGAAGAGGCAAAGCTCAAGATGTATTATTTGTTGATGGGTTAAAGAATAATATACTTAGTGTCAGTCAGGTGTGTGACATAGGATGTGAAGTCACTTTCACTGCCAAAGATTGCAAAATAAAAATAGTGAACACAGGAGAGTTGATTGCAAAAGGGGTTAGAAATGAAAACAATGTCTATGTTTTGAAGGAAGATAAGGAGGAATTTCATTTAAGCAAATTTGATGAAAGTTGGTTATGGAACAAAAGGCTTGGACACCTGAATTTTGATCATATTTTCAAGCTGAATAATGAAGGTGTTGTGAAAGATCTTCCAAGAATATCTAAGCCTCATAACTCTGTATGTGAATCCTATCAAATGGGGAAGTTGACTTGTGCTCAATTCAAATCGAAGAGTTTCACATCTTCAAAGAAACCATTTCAAATTATCCATATGTATCTGTGTGGACCATCATGAAAGGAAGGAACTAGAGGAGAACGTTACTTTATGTTAGTCATTGATGACTTCTCTAGACTTACGTGAGTTTCATTTCTGAGAGAAAAATATGATGCATTTGAGAACTTCAAAATGTTTAAGGAGTTAGCTAAGAATCAGACATAAAGGAACTTAAAGGCAATTCGCTTAGACAAGGGAGGAGAATTTTTTTCAAGAGATTTCAAAGAATTATGTGACATACATGGAATTGAAAGAGAATATACTATTCCAGGTACTCCTCGACAAAATGGAGTTGTAGAACGCCAAAATAGATCAGTTCAGAAGATGGCAAGGGATATGATGAGTGAAAGGGGAATTTCACAAACCTTCTAGGTGGAGGTTGTTCACACGGTTGTTCATATTCTAAACAAAGCGCATCTAAGTCCGAACAGTGATAAAACTCCACATGAATTTTGGTTTGGTCGACCTTCATCAATAAAGCACTTCAAAGTATTTGGAAGTAAATGCTACATCAAAAATAATGATGATCATCTGGGAAAATTTGATGGTAGATTTGATGAAGGTATATTGTTAGGATATGCAATGAACAATAAAGGATACAGATGCTTTAACAAAAGAATGCATAAATTAGTAGACTGTATTGATGTTTGAAATGATGAAGAATCTCTTGTAAACGATTAACAGAGAATAAGAACCGAGTCAGATGAAGAAGATGATGAGAATAATGAAAATGAAAATGAAGAACAAAAAATCTCAGAGTCACAAGAAGATGATGATTTGGGTGGAGAAGAGACACCGAGACAAGAAGAGTCAAGAAAACAATCAATATCAAATCCTTCCTCCAGAATTACTCAATCATCCTGCAAGTCCGATAATTGGTGAGAAAGACAAACATGTACAAACCAGGAGAAGGATAATCAAAGACACCGAGCAATCACATATAGCCTTCATGTCCATGGTGGAACCCAAGAACTTTAATGAAGCCAATAAAGATGTAAATTGGTTAAAATCAATGAATAAGGAACTCGATCAGATTGAAAAGAATGATACTTGGGAACTTGTTCCTAGGCCAACAACTAAAAATGTAATAAGATCCAAATTGGTCTACAAAAATAAGATGAATGAGCAAGGAAATATTGTAAGAAATAAAGCTAGATTGGTCTGCAAAGGGTATGCTCAAATAGAAGGACTGGATTTTGATGAAACATTTGCACCCGTAGCAAAATTAGAAGCTATTAGAATGTTTCTTGCCTATTTTTTTCATAAGAAGTTTAAATTATATCAAATGGATGTCAAGTCAGTGTTTCTAAATGGAGATCTAAAAGAAGAAGTCTAGATGGAACAACCATAGGGTTTCCAAATGTCAGATAACCCTGACTTTGTCTGCAAGCTGAAGAAAGCCTTATATGGGTTGAAACAAGCTCCTTGTGCCTGGTATTACAGACTAGATAAGTATCTTCAAGACAAAGGGTTCAATAGAGGAACAATTGATTGCAATCTATATATCAAAACAGAGGATAATGATTTGTTCATTGTGTTGGTCTATGTAGATGACATCATCTTCAGAAGTAATAATGCTTCATAGGTACAATGGTTTGATTCTTCCATGAAGTCTGAATTTGAAATGTCTATGATAGGGGAACTGCCATTTTTTCTTGGTCTGCAAATTACTCAGAGGTCTGAAGGAATATTTATTTCTCAGGAGAAATATCTAAGAGAAATGTTGAAAAGGTTTCAAATGGAAGATTCTACCCCTGTGAGCACACCTATGGTCATTGGATGCAAGTTAAGAAAGGATGATGACTCACCTGATGTTGATCAGAGTTCATAAGGTCTATGATAGGCAACATGTTGTACATCACAACATCTCGTCCAAACATAATGCATGTTGGTGGAATGCTAGGAAGGTATCAATCTACACCTAAACAGAGTCATTTGATAGTTTTCAAAAGAATATTCAGATACTTGAAAGGAACAATGAACTATGGCCTATGGTATCCTAGGAATCATAATTTTCAATTATCAGTCTATTCAGATGTTGATTGGGATAACTTCATGGATGAAAGGAAAAGAACGAGTGGAGGTGCATTCTTCTTAGGAGATTCTCTTGTAGCATGGTTGAGAAAAAAGCAAGGTTCCATTTCCTTATCGACTATAGAATCTAAATACATTGCAGCTACCACTTGCTATACCCAAGTATTGTGGATGATTCAGACACTTGCATACTTGGAAGTAAAGTATACTTCACCGATCCCAATTCATTGTGATAATACTAGTGCAATTAGTGTGTCAAAGAATCTTGTATTTCACTCCAAGACCAAGCATATACCCATCAAGTATCACTTCTGGATGGAACAGGTAACCAAAACCGTTGTTTCTTTGCATTATATTCCATCCAAATATCAGATTGTTGATATCTTCACTAAACCAATTGCAAAATATCAGTTTGAGTATCTACTTTAGAAGTTGGGCATGCCCCTGTTATCAAGTTAAAATAGTCTATCTGATCAGAGGCAGAGTGGTCATAATATATCTAATCAGGGGGAGAGTTATTATTGTATCTATGATCAGGGGGAGCACAACATCACTCTCGGTTTTATTTGACATTGATTTCAAAGGGGCAGAAAAAGGTGTGGTCTGGATGCTACAGTTGGAGGTCTAAGAAGAATAGTGCAGCCTTTTTGGGTTGCCATAAATGCCAAAGGGGGAAATTGTTGGCATGTTTACAAGAAGAGTGTGCTTGTCATTGATGGCAAGAACAACAGTGACGATGGAAAACAAAAAAGAAACAATGATAGCACCGAAAGAAGTCCTCTTCTATGAAGACAAAGCTCAAGAGGAAAAGCAAAGGCGAGACCTTTCAATCGGTTTTGCAGGAGAAGGTTCGAAGGGTGAAACCTTTGAATACTTAGAAAATAATCTAATTTGTAAGAAATCGTAAGCTCTGGAGGAGGAGCAACAGTGACCGTCATATCGAACACTGTGAAGAATCTGGACCATTGGATCAGAGTCCAGACATGAGGAACGAGCGCAGAGAGGAGGAGAACAGATCTCAGGCATTAGATATGAGCACGCGGACCAACCGTCATTGGATCCAGAGGTAATTGCACAACCTTTAATTGTTTTAGAGTGCACAGGAGAAGCGAAAACTCACGAAGCCCGAAATCGTGAGGAAATCCTAGCCATTGGTTTGAGAAGGACATGTGGTAGAATATAACCAGATTTGTAGCATCATGAATCGAAAGAACTGCGTCGAGAAGACCACATACATCGTGAAGCACAAAGTCACAAAGTAATTTTGGATCATCGGATCACAGAGGGTTGTAGACCATTGATCTTGTTCAAAGTTCAGGAGTTCAAACTTCAAAGAATGGAGGAGAGATAACTTGCGAGATCACAAAACACGAAGTCGCGAAGTGCCTTTTTGACTGGCGTGTGGTCACAGTCAGTGGTCACATCAGTAGAGAATAAGGGAAGGAGCTAGCGTCGCTAGGCTCCACTTCAGATATCGAGAGTTGGGAGAATCAAGGTGAATCACAGCAGAATATTTGATGTATGAAGTCGTGAAGCGCCTTCTTGGTTGGCGAGTGGTCACAAACAGTGGTCACGTGGAGAGGAAACTGGCACCTAGTGCTAGTTCACGCAGGTGAAGTTCGCAAGGAGATTCTTTGCAAGGACCTCCTGTAACTGACAGAGAATATCAATTGTAATTATCAGAGAAGCTCAACTGTAACAGAGAAGACGAAGGGCCGCACTACCAAAGAAGCCAAATAATATTAGGATAATGACCACTGATGATGAACGGACTCAGGATAACCTCCAGATAATATGAAGAGTTGTGAGTATTATTTGGCAGAGGAATTGGCATGATAAAGACACATAGAATAGAAAATAGTCGGTGCTTTTTCATAGTTATGCATGTGGGTAGAAGGTGGTTGTGAGCAGGACCTGAAGGGTACAGAAGAGGCGCAACGTATAGAATGAAGATGGTGCACATAGCATAAAACGCAAAAGAAAATCCGAACAGAGAGGTAGTGGTGCGAAGGAGGAGAAAGAGCGCATCATACAAGTAGAAATATGCAGAAGTCACAGAGCTTAGAAGCTAAAGAAGGCAAAGGAGACATCGAGCTATAACAGATCAGATTAGAGACAGATCAAGTAAGTAAGTTTTATAATCAGGGTGGTAGGGTGGTGCTAGGGAGGAATGTGGTCCTCTGTTATTCAAGTCGGTGCTTGAATACTGGGAGTTGGTGCTTCCATCTAGTTGGTGCTAGAGAAACCTGGGAGTCGGTGCTTCCATCTAGTTGGTGCTAGAGAAATATGAGAGTTAGTTCTCTCTGCAAGTTGTAGCTTGCTATCATAGGTTGTAGCCTCGTATTGTTGTTGGTTCTCAAAGAATGTGGTGTACATGAAAGTTGGAGCTTGATTGACATCCTAAGAAGAAGAGGTTTTCTCTCTTTATGGGTTTCCTCGTGAAAATCAGTCTCTCTTTGTATTATGTG
Source organism: Picea engelmannii (assembly GCA_009831015.1). NCBI lineage: Eukaryota > Viridiplantae > Streptophyta > Pinopsida > Pinales > Pinaceae > Picea > Picea engelmannii. Next base: position 1,848,241 of record ML779055.1, on the reverse strand, counting down.
TGATTGATCAAATATTGTATATCTATGCATGTTAAGTTATCAACAACACATTAAATAATAATCTAGAAAGATTCATAAAAGAACAAGAAAAGTTTCAAGCTTATATATATATAACTGATTCACAACCCCCCCCGCCCTCTTAGTTATTTTTCCAATAGTTGACCCATGGCGCTTATTCTTTTGAAACTTATGCATAACCAACTAAATTTTATCCTTGTAAATTTATCCTAATATCCTATGATTTTCCTCTTCATACACCAAGCTTGGAAATAATGTATCCATCTTGGAAACCTCAACTATTATCATGAATTTTTTATTTATAAATATTTCTAAAATAATTCACTCCCAACTAAGAAATGTCCTAAATAATAGAGGCCAACTATCCATCATTATTTATCATCTACCTAAATTGTCATTCACATTTTTTTTCATGTTTTTCAAAATTGAGAAAATATTTTGTATTATCATCTCCCTTGGACAACCATAAGGCATGTCTCTTCAACCTCCAATTTTCCTCCTTATCAACCAATTTTATTCTTCTTTTTTGATCCAATACCTTTACCTCATTTAAAAAAAATTCATCAAGAAACCTTTCCTTCTCCTTATTATACATATCCTCCAACTAAGCTTCCACATCCACTAACAATCGATCATCCTTCAACCGTTTCTTATGAGCCAATTTGTAGATCATTTCTTGAAACTCTTTAGAATCCTCATAGACTGCAATGTTGCTAATGCTAGAGAAGAGTCATACAAATTTTTCCATGCCTCATTTAGCATCTCTAGGTATTCATCATCCTCTATCCAATTTGAATTGAATTTAAATGGAATCAGGGGTTTTCCCCATTTTTTTGCAATCTCCATATAAACACGAATATGGTCATACTCTCCACTCAAACCAACCTGTTTCCTAATTGAATCTTCTACAAAATCATCACTTACCGAGAAATGGTCATGCCTCTTATCCATTCCTTCGTTCCTAGTAAACATACTCCTCCAAGTGGGTTTCAACTTTATTGGCTCTATGTCATATAGACATAGATCCTTTAGTTTTCTCACAAAATACTTAAAAACAATATCCATATTTATATATGTACCCCATATCTCTAACCTTCATGAATAAATTCAAATAACCATAAAAAATAAGAATCCTATGTCCAAGAAAACTTTAAAAAAAATATACAATCCCAATATACCACCCAGTCTTCATAAGATCCATATATGTTAAGAATTGTAAATGCTTCATCAATATTCTAAGCATAAATAAAAATACCTAAACCTAAATCAAAGGAAAATATGTTAGTGCATTTTATAACTCTTTTCCTCTAGTACAAAATCAATCCCCCATAATTATTTGTAGATTCCAAGTGGTAAAAATCCCAATGAGCAAGAGTCTTATCTAGATCATTGATACATTTTTTACAATACATTTTTTACAATCACCCATAGTCTCTTGTGGTAAAAGGATGTCCAATTTATGCATGTCAACTAATTTAAACAAGGCCTATTTCTTCAAGGGATGTCCTAATGCTCACACATTCGACATCATTAACATAATGAACCACACCCCCCATGGGTATAATATACCATAAGGACCCCATATATAAGATCTTGTTTACTCACCAAAAACATCTTTCTTATCCTTCTCCTTTGTCATGGACATAAAATACTTCCTAACCCTCCTATATCACGAAGGACTAGAGAGATTATTCATCCCCATCCCACCCTTTACCCCATGGTATACTATATTTTCCCCATATGATATAGACCTAATGAAATATGTGGAAGAACCCTCTATACCCCCTCCATTCTCCATGGAAGATTTTTTTTTATTTAAAAGGCTATTATAATTCAAGATATTGGAAACTAGGGATAACTTATTTTCTCCCTCAATAAATATCTCTCTGACGGTGAGAGATGATAATGCCTCATCAAATTTTTCATGAGGACTCATAATTGAGGTACTTATCATACTTGAAACTATACCTAACTCACTCTCGTCCCTTGAATTAACTAAATTTTCAAGAAAAAACATGAGAGGTAGCTAGATTATTCTTACTTAATAATATGAAATCATGTTGATGTAGAGGCCTTTTTTGGATTCCCTCGGAGGAATTCTCTTGATGAAGGATGGACATAGAGCTAAAGGGATTCTAATTATCATTGGGTTTTTAATATTCTCCACTAGTCTCCATAGTGACTTCTAGAATCAATTGAGAATCCTTATCCTCTTAATCCATATCAACCTCCTCAAAGGATTCACAACTAACATCTCCCATGACCCTATCAACCTTATTAACACTATTTTTGACCTAGTCCTTATTATGAATTTCAATTTCACAATTTTCCACTAGGTGACTATGTCTATAACATCTAAAAGGAATTATAGAATAGTCCAAAATATGAGAATTAGAATTAGGACCCCTTTTAATGATCAGTTAATCCCTCCCTTAGGTCTAGGTCAATTAAAATTCTTCCAATGGTCATAATACATGTCTCCATAATTTTCATATCTACCTCCATGAATGCACCAATAGAATTTATTATCTCCTTGAAAAATCCCAAAAAACCAAAATTCCAAGGGTAACATAGGGAGTTTCATCTAAACTAGAACAATGTATGATTTATTAAGTTTAACATGATCAAAATGAGACTATCTATTTATAACTAAAGGGTTCATATCCTAGTGCCATATTTTCGTTTGAATATTTGTCACTTCTCCAACATTCTTAAATATAAAGGCCATGCTTCACCACCTAGCAAAGAGATGAAACTAAGGCCAATAACGCAAAATTGGTTTCGAAGCCCGACTGATCCAATTTCTAATATTTTTTTGCGCACATCCTTTGGCCTTGAAAATGACCCAACAGAGCTTGAAATGGTAACCATACAAATTTATGCATCGTTATGTCATTCCCCAACACCAACTAGATAGAGCTCTGCTTCATCCTCACACACCTATTTCTTCTCTGTGGGTAAGGAACAAAACTACTTCATTTCCTACTCCCCTTTATACAAAAAACCCTATAAGGACTCTTTGGTACCACTTCCACTTTATAAAAAATAAGGTTTAAATCATAGAACCGATCTGGAATAACCCTATACTCCAAAGATATGCCTCCACCCAAGGTTGCCAAAGTCTTTAGCGCAAGGTCTTCACCATATGAAGAAAGGTTTGGAGAAAAGAATAATTCTTGACCTAAAGTTGCATGCCTAACAAAATATGAATAAATGGTCAAACAAGAAGGATGAAAGAAATCACCTTTACCAAAAAACTCTGTAACATCTTGCTCTTTCGCACACCTACTGTGATTTATTCTTGAGGACACTTGTGTGCAAGTGATCCAGTTCAGTATATGATTGACTGCTTCGCTTGTGGATTATGATGATGAGATTGTGATTTATGATGTTGTGTTATGTTATTATGTATAGACATGTGCTATTGACTGGTTTCTCCTGAGTGTGCAGGACTCTTGACATATTGAGGATTCCTATAGAATCGATGGACCTCCTTGGTCTATGGATAGAGTGAGGGAGTGGACTATATATAGTTTGAGTATTTCTGTTATTACATATGTGACATATGAATGGAATTTTATGATGTTGTTTATGGATCACTGACATGTTTCATTGATTGATGCAAGCTGACGATTGCTTGCTAATCAGACTCACATTTGGAGTAAAAGGGTCACACACGACAACCATAGATATTGAGGGAGAGGTGTGGCAGTAGCCCTTCCACATCTTACTAGCACTCCCGTCGTGGCTCGAACTGTAGGATAACGATTACCTAGTTCGAGAGATCCACGATGTCATGAGGGCAGACTAAGACAGTCGCTCACGAATATTCTAAGGGGTGCACAATAAGGTAGGATCCTTATTCCTTAGAGACCCTTAGTCTCCCACAAGGTTGCCTGACAGAGTATTGACTCAAAGAGTTAGACGTCTACCAAAGTCATTCAAAAGGTGAGTGGCACCCTTCAAGCAAGTAGTGCGTCTTGAAGGGCACGTCGCATAAATGAACATGAATGAAGGCAAGTGACACCCTTGGAGAACGTAGTGTGTCTTGAAGGGCACGTCACAGTTTTTAACATTGGTGATTCAATGAACCTAAGTACCTAGAAAACAATATCTTATTTTGACCTCGTCAGCCTTAAAATAAATGTTGCATGAGTAAAGTTTAATAATTATAAAATTTCCCTTAAAAAAAACAATTTTTCTAAGCCTAGTTGAAATTATAGCATAGGTTTAATTGGGGTTTAAGGACTAAAACTAATTAATCAATTAATAAAGGGGGGATGAAGAAAAATCAAATTTAAAAATTAAAGGAAAAAAAATTTATCCAAAAAATTTAATTGTTGGCTATGTGAAAAACTTGCTAATTTAGAATTTAGACCAAAAAAGGGAAACTTAAATACAAAAGGAATGTGGAACATAGAAGGGAATATAGTCTAGAGAACTTTCCTAAAATGAACTCAACTAAGCTTTAAGAAATGCGTCATTCATTAAGGGAATGTGAGGGAATAAAGGGACATCGAGGAGCGTTTTTAGGAACGCTTTTAGGTGGGTGAGGGAAATTTACAATTTAATTTAATTAATTAAATGAATTTATGATGCAACTAAGGGATCATGTGACAAGTGTACGATGGAGAATAGTCCTAATAAAAATTTAACAAAAATAATTTAATGTGCATTTTGGCAACTAGTCACTAAGAGAACTCTATAAAAGAAATGGCATAGAAGGGGTATATATCACGACTGGTATGCGTAAGTTTATGCTGCCAAATTTTTCTTGACTGGTTTTTCTTGTGGGAGTCGGGATTCCGAGCTCGAATGGAGAGTTGTATATCAACCTTGTGAGGCGAGTTGGGAGCTAGCTTATTCTCTGGTTTGTGTGTGTGGCCCCTTTGCGGCTCGAGGGGCTAAGGGGGAAGAAGAGTACCCCTAGTATTGGCTGGGAGGTACCGATGAGGTCATCACAGTTAGCAAGCGAAAGCCAAAATAAGCGCAAGTTTCAGTGAGAGGAACTCCAACTACAGTGGAGTCTCTTCAAGTCTTCATTGGCGGTTACAGTATTTTGATTAAGATTTTCATTTAACAGTGGAGTCTCTTCAACTCTTCATTGGCTGTTACGGTATTTTGATTAAGATTTTCATTTATATTGAGTTTAAATTGTATATAGGTTAGAATTGTTTTGTGAGTTGTCCTAGTAACCATTGTAGTTTCCTAGAAATCCCCCCCTTAAACTCTCATAATTGTTGATATGTATATATATCTACACGACCATGTGATCAAGGGCATGGCAAGCAACTTCATATCCTTCTGTGTCTTTAATAAATTGGTATGGATTTAAAGTGACTATGAAAATTTATATGGGCTTCATTATCTTTGTATGTTTTTAATAGTTGTATGGGATTGGGTGTGTCTTTAATAATTTGTTGGGCTACAATGCCTCGTTTAGGTTTAAAAGGAAGCATCCAACTGTATCTCTGGAGTATTGTGCCAATATTTAAATCCAAATGGATTTTCCTTGCAGTGTTGTTGTCGATGGGATACTTACTTCCTTATCACGTACTGGCTCATGGAAGTGATGATCATGGTGATCAGAGGCCCAATTTGAGAGCGAGAGGTTTGATAAACATAAATTGAGAGAGCATCCATTGCACAGGAATAACACATAAACAATAGATTTTATTACTGCTATGAAACACAACACA
>ML779055.1:1774321-1785152 GCA_009831015.1 Picea engelmannii | reverse complement strand
TAAAAAAGTAGTTTCTATTCGGTCAAATCTGCATGCAAAGTAGGCCCTAATTTGCTAGTCCGTAGGGTTTTTTTCCCAACAACAGAATTGGGGACCGTACTGGGGAGAATACTCTTTAGGGTTCCTGGATTTATTTAAGTTTTTTGGGTAGTTTAAAGACTAGATTTTCTGTTTTTTCTTTGCCTATCTTTTCTTTTTCTGTAAGGTCTGAGCTAGCAGAGAGTCTGGTTTTCCATACTATCTTTCCCTGACTTTTGCTTGACTGTATTTTTCGGGACACACAGAGGTACACGCGGCCTGCAAAAGGCCTGAACACATGTACCCACGCCCTATCCTCTGACAGCTCGTGTGTGAACGCTAGTTGTAGAGATAGCAATAGCGTGTAGGAGTTCAGAGAACCTTAGAGGCAGTCCTCCTCTTCCCTGTCAGAATTACACATTCTGAGGGGGTTTTCTGGAATCCTATCTGAGTCTTGCTTGTTAACAGTCCTATCTCAGATTTTTTTTTTCGCCTTATTATTCCTTGCATTATTTGTTTTTACTATTAGAAAGAGCATCCAAGCCTTCAAGGGATCCTGGTTATCAATACCATAGGCCTCTTCCTGGTCTGGACTGTCCGCTTTCATATTTTTCCTTAGAATTTAGATATACACACAGCCTATACAAGGTCAGCCCGCGTGTACACGCTTTATGTCTCTGTTTAGCACGCGTTTGCATGCGTGCTGTTTTAGTGACAGTCGCATGCCTGTACATGCTACTTTTTGCTCAGGGTGGGGCATTCATCCCCTCCTTTGATAAGAAGTATTCCTCTCAGGTGTTTGAATCTATGTTTGAACAATCAGTAGCTTAGGTTTCATCCTACCCTTAGCCTATTTTATCTCAGTTAAAAGTTGACAGAAAAATAAAAGAAAGAAATTTTGTTTTATGGTTTTTAGACAAGCGTGAGAGTCATTGTTTGTTCAATTGCCTTTGTGTGATTCTTCAATCTTATTCTTTGCGATCTGCGCTTTAATACATAATTGTTTTTCTTGGTTTTTTGCTTGTTGTTATTTTCCCTTTTTTGCTTTACTAGCACTTAAATAAAATAAAATAAAATCTCTTTTCATTTTTCTTCTTTGGTTGAAGAGTGTGTTTCTGCATCATTAGCTAGGGAAAAGTCTTTTATTTCGTAAGTTTTTGCAGTTCACTTAGATCTTAGGTAGCTCGTAGTCGAGCGAAATTCCTTTGAGTTTGCTGTCCAAAATCTTAGAAAAATAAAAAATCTTTCTTTGTGAAAAGTTGTTGAAATTTTTCATTTAGTAGAAGTTTTTTTTGTTTCCAGCTTTTTCATTCATTTTTTCTTTCGTTTTTTACACGTCATCATTTTTACCCCCATACCCCTTGATGTAATATAAATCCATAAAAGCAACACTAATTTTAAAATCTACTAGACTTTTATGTTTGTAGGGTTCACAAACTAGTTCAGGACTAGGGCCTTGGATTAGGTTGGAGAGGAAACTCTTCAAGACCATTCAAAACCAAACGTTAGAGTCTAAGATAGGGAGTGTCTAAGTCCAGTTTCGTGGAATTTATCCGGGACCCCCCTCTAACACAAGGGATAAACATGAGGTCGCGTGCGGAAAGGTAGCGAAGATAACCCCTCCAATGTCAGACCAATCGTAGTGGAGAACACAAATAGAGGGCTTGTTTTGGGATTTCGTCGTTTGCATTTGCCACGGGGCTTCGTGGGTCTCGAATCCATTTGAGGTCCTCAGTTGTTTTCCTGATCATTTTCTCTCGATACCCTTGACAGGTTTCGGGCTTGATACCCTGCTCATTGTGGTCTACCCGACTTTCGACTGTACCCAGCTGGTGACTGTTCGCGTACTGGAAACCTAGTTGCCACTCTTTTTAGGGACATACACAGGTGACTGCTGGGGTATACCGCGGTATCTAGGATAGACATTGGGACATGCTTTGCAGAGTATACTCGGAGGGTGCTTCCGTGTTCGAGTTGCACTTGCACCAGTAAGTTTCTCTAGTGTTGGTTGTTGTAACTGTTCTTCCAAATAGTTTAGTGATTGCTTGTCTTATCTCTTAGGGGCTTCTTTTTAGTCTGTGTTACTTTTGAACGTTTAGAATACCTTAGCGTGTCTTGGATTTTCTCACACAGTGGAGGATCCTGAGCTCCACCGGTCACAAATGCTTCTTGGCCTGCCGCCGGTTACACAGGAGCCACCCCTGCCACCATTAAGGACGAAGCTAGACCAAGAAGGGTCTTTTGAATCGAACGGGTTACAAACCTTTGTGCCCGAACAACTCCCGGAGGAATCAACCATTTTGGACCTTGAAAAATCCGCTCTTGGCTCAGTTTAAACCCCAACCACTAATATCTTGGCACCGTTTATTGTACCAATCCAATTTCACGAATGCCAGATAGTGCCTCACATAGCAATGGAAATAAATGATGTTACTTCTTCTTGGAATTCTTCAATTCTCACCACAGTTGCTACCACAGGAGAGTCATATCCTAACCTACCGTCATTAGTCTGATCCACCATGGTATCGGCCGCAACTACGTCGCACAGTGGACCAAACCCGTCTATGGCAGCGGCCACAACCCCCTTCACACCTAGTGCGACAGGCCCTCCGTTCTCATATGGGATGCCTAGTTCGGGTACAAGTCTTGTACTAACCTACTCCACTTTACAAACTTCTGGTTTGGGGGCAGGGAGCTCTAATGCTCCTCTGCAAGGTCACCTTGGGGGCACTCCTATCCCTTTTAACACTTTTCCCTATGCAGGAGGTCATATCCCTCCTTCGTCCCCTTCGCTTGGTGGTCCGCATCAATAGTCTGCCAGGCAACCTACACACACTAGTTTATTTAGAGCGGGGAGTCAAGGAACACCTTCTCACAATATGCTGGTAGGTTCGACACCGTTTTCTTGGAACGAGACGTTTGGCAACACCACATTCTCATTATCCGCTTTTCCGACTGGGCACAACCCCATTTTTGGACAATCTACTCCTACGCAGGGTACTATTCCTGCACAGAGGGCACACATAGGAAGATCTTGGAATTCAGGAAAAGGATCTGTTCCCTCCTTCGGAATGTCGTTCTGGGGTAATTATTTCCACAGTCAATGGAACCCTGGACAGACTACTATGCCTCTCCCTGCAGGACCGACATGGGGTAATCCTTCCCAAAGTCCTTCGAATACAATGCATGACCAACACTCTATGTCCTTTATGGGAAATCAGCCGATGATGTCTCCACAGATGCAAAATCCTTACGTTGGTTAGGGCCATGGTTTCTATCAGAATCCGGGCCAGCAGTAAAACGTTTCCTGGCAACCTGGTGCCAGTCAAACTCCAGGACCCTTTTTCCTAGGTTATCAACAACAACCCAAACTATCATTCCTGGCGACGTTACACTTGCCAGATTTGACAAGGTTGTTAAATGATTCTATTTGTCATGATCCACATTGGCCTCCTATGCCGACGAAGTTTCCTTTGGACATTCCAAAGTTCGAGGCCAAGCCTAATGAAGATCTAGGTGATCATGTGACTACCTTTCATCTTTGGTGCTCATCTAACTCATTGAAATATGACTACGTACAGTTGCGATTGTTTTAACGTACTCTTATTGGGAGTGCCACAAAATGGTACATCGAGCTTGATCGCTCAAGATACTCTTCTTTTGGCGAACTGGCGATGGCCTTCCTTAACCATTTCCAGTTATCTGTGAGATATGACGCTGGCACAAAGCTGCTCACCAATTTCGAACAGACAACAACGGACCATATCTCTGATCATATCCGAGAGTGGAGACGCCGAAAGAGTTTAATCAAAGTACCAGTCCCACCAGCATTCCTCCTTGAGTGGTTCCTTAAGTCTTTGGTCCCACAGTTATCCAAAGACGTCGTGACATTCAGAGTTTTCTCCGAGGAAGATGCCATCATGAGGGCTCAACAGTTTGAGCTCATCTATTCTCAGTCTAGTTTATTATACAACATCTTTCCAGATGCACCACGTTCGATACTGGATAAAACTAGACAGAGAGATGGACCACATGTCGATGGTATTGTTGGTTCAACACAAACCAAGCCCACTAAGAAATTGACAAAACAGTTTCAACAGTTATCCATACAACACACAATGGCCAGCCAAACTACTGCTTTGGCTGCTCCCCCTACCCAAACATTGAAAGTACACTCCGTGCAGTCGACTAACCCAAAGGCCACCCAATATCCTGAAGAGAAGAAAAAAAAATGAAAGAAGGGTAAGGGGGATAAAAAACCCACTGATAATGCTGGCGGGGATAACACGGAAAAACGGAAGGTGAGGTATCCATGCAACTTGTGCGTGGAAGACCACCCGACCCATCTTTGTTCTCGACTTGCAGAGGCCCAAAAGTTTGTCACACAACAACAGCAAGGAGTGTTGACTAATCCCTTTCAACATGGGCAAAATCTCACTCAAGCCTCTACAAGCACAGAAGGGGGCAGCCAAGAAACCTACCCGCATCCAAACAATCCCTCATTTGCGAACGTATATATGGTTAGGGGTGATGCTTTCATATCAACTAGAGCGCACAACTATAGTAAACCAAGCACTTCGGAGAAGGGTAAAGAAGTTGATCTCCCATCTCTTCCTTTATAGATTGAGAAGACGTTGGGAGAAATAATGACACGCATTCCAAAAGGTGCATTTAAAAAAGCTTCTCACAACCCAAACGCAAGGGCCGCCTAGAATTACTCTGTGGTGGAGAATTTATCACAAACCCCTTGTGTGATGTCTTCTTTGGAGGTCCTCCAAAGCTTCCCTGCTCAGAGGAAAGACTTGTTAACCTCTTTGGGCTCTAGTGAGACTTGTAATCCGGGCATCATCATGTTAGATACGACTGACTTAAAACGTCATCTGCCTTACCACGTAGCGTTTCAGATAGTAGCGGCTCATCCCACAAAAAATTTTACTCGGAATATCTTCCACATGGTGGTCGGCGAGGGCGCCTCGACATGCGTTATGTCATTAGCATGTTGGAAGGCCATTGACCAGCCCGTTTTGTCTCCATCACCTACTCTCACTGCTTTCGACGGTCGTTCGTTCCGACCACATGGCATCGTTCTTTCTTTCCCTTTGCAGTTAGGAGGGAAAACCATATGTGTCGAAGTAGAGGTAGTCGATGCTCCCCTCGACTATAACCTCTTGTTAGGAGGGAGTTGGAATTATGCTATGCAAGTTGTGGTTGCTACATTTTTTTGAGTCTTGTTGTTTCCACATGAGGGTCGGATAGTGACCATTGATCAACTTTCTTTCTCCAGACCTAACCCAGCTTTGGGGGCATCCACGGTCCCGATTATTGATAATCCTCAACCAAGTGTCGTTAATGTAGGAGTGGGTTTGTGCCTATCCTTGATGGGTACCTTCAATTTCCCACCTCCTCACGGCGATATCAAATTTATATCTAATCGCCATAAGGTTGAGATTTTTCAAGTTTCGTCGTTCCGCACGACTTACTTTGAGGATCCTTGGATTCTTCCTTCCCCATCAGCCACGATGGATGAGACAGAGCACTCAGGCATGTCCATGCCCTTGTTTGTCGCTGAGGTAGCGTACTCTTTAGTCCAACAAGCTTCAACTAACCTTGATTCGACTCCTGCACAAGAGTTAGATCCACTTCTAGAGCCTATTTGGGCTCAGGGTTCTCTCACTAACGTCGATTCGTTAGACTTAGTATTGCCTTCTGACGATGCAGTAATCGAAGCAATGACTAGTACGGATAAACCTTGGGAAGATCTTCATCACAGATCATATTTTCTCCCAGAGTTAAGCCGAATCGAAGCAGGAGAATTCACTGTTACCATGACGGGAGATCAACCATGTCCTATTAATCTCTTAGCTATGCATGAAATTTATACTGAGGGAAATATGGCGACTATCGCTGAAACTATACCCATTAACATCTCCTGAAACCCTGGCGTCGTGGAGAATGTCTTTGTCAGAGCGGATTGCTCCCCCGAAGAAATTCAAACTTACACGGATCTTTTCAAAGAATTCCGTGACATTTTTGCCTGGTCTTATGAGGAAATGCCAGGTATCGATCCGAAAATAGTTGAACATGAAATCACAACGTATCCTGATGCCAAGCCTGTTTGACAAAAACTTCGTCCAGTCAATCCTAGGAAAGCAGCAACCATCAAGATTGAGGTTGAGAAATTGCTAAAGGCAGGTTTTATTTATCCTATCCATTTGACTCAATGGGTGTCAAATCCTGTGCCAGTCAATAAAAAACAAGGCACAATTTTTCTATGTACCAATTTCCATGATTTGAACTAGGCATGTCCCAAAGATAATTTTTCAACACCATTCATTGACCAGATCATTGATGAATGTGCCGGTTTTGAAGCCTTTTCTTTCATGAATGGATTTTCGGGATATAATCAAATCCAAATAAAACCTGAAGACCAACACAAAACGACATTCATTTGTCTGTGGGGTACATTAGCATATCGTAAGATGCCTTTTGGCCTTAAAAATGTTGGAGCCACATTCCAGGAGGCCATGTATTTTTCTTTTCATGACCTCAAGCATATAGTTGAGGCCTATCTATATGATTTAGCATCACGCTCTCGCAAGCGAACGGATCATCCCACACACCTTAGACTAATCTTCGAACGTTGTAGCTACTTTAGGATTTGCTTGAATCCAAACAAGTGCAACTTCTGCGTAACGTCAAGACGTTTGTTAGGTTTCATCGTATCAACAACAGGGATCATGGTTGATCCTCTTAAGGTGGAGGCAATAATCTAGTTTCCCCCCCCACGCATAATCCTACAACTTCAAAGTCTACAAGGCAAGGCGAACTTCTTACGACGCTTAATCGCCAACTATGCCAAAATCACCAAGGGATTTATGCGTTTACTAAAGAAAGACGTTCCTTTTTCCTGGGATGAAGCTGCTCAATGCTTTTTTGACACATTAAAACATGCCCTCACAACCGTACCTCTGCTACGGCCACCTAACTATAACAAAGATTTCTAATTATATCTGGCTACCGCAGAGTCAACCATTGGCATGGTTTTAGTTCAGGAAGATGATTCGTTCTCAGAATACGTGATCTATTACCTAAGACGAGGTCTCGTAGGACCAGAACTCAATTATTCTCATATCGAAAAACTTGCGTTGGCAGCAGTTCATGCTGTTCAACGGTTCCGTCACTATGTTCTGTTTCGCAAGACCACCATCATTACTGTCGTGAATCCATTCCAGTACATGTTGACACGACGAGTTATAGGCAGAAAAATCAGTAGATGGATAGTCATCCTCCAATAATTTGACTTAGACTTCATTTCAGCAAAGTCCAAGAAGTCATTGGTCTTCGCAGAGCTTATTTCGGAACTTCCGATTGATTTAGGTGATGTTATGCTTGAGGAATCGCCTATCCGGGGAGATATGTTTTTGATTGCATCTTTAGACCCCTGGTACGGAGATATACTTATCTATCTCCAGACTTTGAAATGCCCCACCTCTACTTCTCGTGACGAGCGTCGGCAGATATGCCATCAGGCTAGGAATTATCTCATACTCAATGATACATTGTATCAGAGAGGTGTAGACTGCATCTTACGTCGATGTCTCACTCATGAGGAGGCCATCATCGTGCTCAACGATTTCCATACTTGAGCTTGTGGCGGTCATTTATATGGGCTGGCAACAACCCAAAAGATTCTACGAGCAGGTTACTTCTGGCCGACACTTATCAATGATTGTATCGAATCGGTCAAGAAGTTCCATCCGTGCCAAATCTTCTCTCGGAAGATGAGGGCACATCCCGCTCCTATGTTTCCTGTTATCACAGTTGGTCCCTTCACTAAGTGGGGGATTGATTACACTACATGAAACCCCCTGTCAACAAGGGGGCACTGCTATATCATCATAGCTGTCGACTACTTCACTAAGTGGGTCGAAGCTATGCCAACATTTAAAGATGATGGAGAGACTGCAACTCTCTTCTTATTCAACCGGATCATAGCAAGGTTTGACATCCCGAGAGAGATTGTCACTAACCATAGCAATCACTTTCAGAACCAAATGATGACCGAATTAACATCAAAGATTGGGTTACGGCAGGAGCATTCATCACCTTACTACCCCCAAGCCAATGGGCAGGTGGAAGCTGTAAACAAAACTTTTAAGACTATTCTACAACGAACTATCAACTCAGCCACGTCAAATTGACATTTGATGTTATACTTGTCATTATGGGCTTACTGAACATCTGTTAAGACTGCAACCGATTTCTCGCCTTTTCAACTCATTTACGGACTGGAGGCAGTATTGCCCATCGAATGTCAGATCCCATCTCTCAAATTGGCAGTACAGTTATTGCCAAACACTTCTCCTCTTGAAGAACGGTTAGTACACATTGAGCAGCTCAATGAGCAGCGTTGCGATGTGGCCCTGGCCAACGAAACTCACAAACATAAGGTCAAGTGTCAGTATGATAGGTCCGTTCGTCCTCAGATTTTCTCTGAGGGCGACCTTGTCTTGGTCTATGACCAAGATAAGGACCCCCTGGGGGTAGGAAAGTTTAAACCCATGTGGTTCAGACCCTTCATTATAAAAGATGCATTAAAAAGGGGCGCTTATCGTTTGGTTGATTTTGAAGGGAATGCTTTGGCGGAGCCTAGAAATGGGCTCTACCTCAAGAAGTATTACTCATAGACAGGTCACTGTGGGTAGCTTTTTGTAAGATATGTATAGTCTTTGTACTATTACTTTTTAAGTTTTATGGACGTGTCATTGATGTTATCTTTCATCAATATGGAAGATGTCAAGTGATTCCGAGGTGTTTGTTGGGTATGCAGACGGTGCTAGTCGACACACACAGAGGCTTGCCTCCGCAGCTTGGGTAATCTTTACACCTCAGAGCCAGTTGTTATCTTCCAGAGGTATATGCTTAGGTGACACCACAAATAATGTCGTCGAGTATAGTGCAGTTATTGAGTTGCTTCGTGACGCCTTGTCATTGGGTATCTCTCATCTCTGGGTCTATCTCGACGCTCAATTGGTTGTGTCACAGCTAAACAGAGTATACCGGGTTCATGATCCAACTTTACACTGACGATTCCTTAGGGTACATCTCTTAGAACGAAACTTTGATTATATTACATATTTTCATGTTCCTAGGAGATTAAACCAAATTACAGATATTCTAGCTAATCAAATTTTAGATTGACATATTGCACACATATGAAAGAACATTGACATAAACATGTAAATACATTTTTGCACACAGAATTCACAAGACACAAAAGATAAAAACCATATATAACATTATAAAATAACCAGAGTACATGGATGGACCCAAGCGCCTAAAAAATTGGAATAGTAACGAGTCCTCAGTCACCGGGCTTATTCCCTCAAAATATATATACAAGTAGGTTCTCGTGGCACATAAAAAATCTAAGTAGGTTCAGGGCCTATGGGCCCTGTTATAATCATCCACAGCACGGGCTAAATGCCTAAACAATCGGACCCATGTCCGAGGTGCCCCCACTACATGAGGCTGCATGGATGGCAGCAGGTCCTCTATCTTTTCCATCGGGACTATGCGAGTGAGCGCAGTGAAGTTTCACTCAACTCATCTAAGGACCCTCTTGGCCTCTCCAGCTGGGAGGTTCCCTGCTACTGTTGCTCCCCTAGTGGTGGCAGCCACAACTTCTGACCGTGGACGACGCCTATTCCGTGCATAATCGATAGGTCGCATGGGTCCCACATCTGCATGCAACAAACGTTTATCGGTCAAATACTCTGGCATACAAAAAATGATATATATAACAAAAATTACATAAAAATTACATATGCAAACAAAAAAAAAACTACAAAGGTGGAGACTTACCCATCTCCCCTCGCTCCTCACCAGGAGGCACGGGTATCTCAGGATCTCTAGAGAAATCTATCCCTGCATATGGGTAGTCCTCAATCACAGGGATCTGTCGTGACATCCATGCAAAGAAATCATCGTCGAAGGAGTCAACAGTCCTTCCACCACCCTATCGCGATAGTAATACTGCCCATCTACACACTGCAGGGAATGAGGCCTGATGTCCTCATACTACAACCCGAGGACTAAAACTCGAAACTCTCTCAAAACAGAATGAACACAAGATGGTCCCGAACCAAAAGTTCCTCTGGGTCCACTGTCGGCAATCTGTCAATTTCCTCTTCATGCACTCGAGCAGTGTGTTACTCTAGTCAAAAATCTGTGCATTCAAGCACTGGATGGCACATTTCATCTGTGCGCGAGACGCCTGATGCAATGCTGTTGAGCTGGTAATCCGCCCAATCAGTAACAATATAGTCTGTAGCACTAAGCTAGTAATCTTACTAATAGGTACCTGGGAGCCCACATGGTCAGTCCCAGCCTCACAATGCTCGGCTATCAGTTCCGAGATCTTGCTCGGTCCTACAGGAAACGTCTGGAAGTTGAATGGTTCCCCTCTCCTTGAGAGGCCAGTCAGAAAGTAGCTATCCTCGGTGGTGGGCACCAGTGATTGCCCCTATAGCATAAAAGCCTCTGCATCAGGGTGCCAGTAGTCAATCAAGGCATTTAGTAGCCTTGGTTGTGCGCGCATAAATGGACATAGAAAGAATTTTAGTAAACCACATTGCATTAACACGACCATGACATTTGGATCTGCTGCAACCAACTCACTGATTGCCTCATGCTCCCTTTCCCTCCACTAGACATACATCCTACCAACACAACGAGGTGAAGGAGGGTCAGTACTTGCTTTTGGTTTGCTTTTCACTACAAAAGGGGGGGTACACATGAGCTGTAGAGGCGA
>ML779055.1:1761201-1772442 GCA_009831015.1 Picea engelmannii | reverse complement strand
AAAGATTGGTAATGTATTTCGGCCATCAGATGCTCTTTTGACCTCACACATTAGGGGGCATATGTTATAACCCTAAATTGCACCAAACTTGCTTACCTGGCATCAGGCCAAATCATATCCTTTATTTTCCAAAAATCTGTTGAACAACGCTTTGAAAATCCTCTTGTGTAGAGGCCCACGTGCTCTAACCCATTACTGCATGCGTGTACAGGTTGGCTGGCTCACAACAGCCCGTGTGTACCTACCAAAGCACGAAAAAAGGAAAGTTGTCGACGGAACAAAAATCTATTTGTCAGTTAACTGAAACTCCCGACCATGCATGGTCGAGGGTTTGTCCAAAACCCTAGCTCCTTCTAACCTATAAAAGAAGGGGTAGGGGTACCATTTGGAGGAGGAAAAAATATAGCGAAGAAACTCTGCCCATTTACGTAATCCATTGTCCCAACCCTTTAGCCTCTCCTCATGCCAAAGGAGATTTAACGCAAAGCAGTTGAAGGATAGAAGAAGAGGAGCCTAGGATTAGGTTCAAGGAGCAGTGGCCGGTCTCAACTTTTGTAAGTTGACTTATTTTAAATAATAAAGAGAATACTTTTCCTGTCCCAATTCATGAATTGTCTATGGTTTGATTAGTTTATGCTTGATTTCTAACCCTTGAGTATAGAAGTAGCATGCATGCATAGTTGTTGTTTGTGTTGAGTGCAGGTCATCTTTGCAAGGAGCATTGCGAACAAGTAGTCAAACACAATGGAGGATCGACATCGAATGCCGGTAATAAGGTAGGTGGTCCTTTTCCATACATTTACCGAGAAAAAGGGATTTAAATCTTGGGATGTAGGTAAAAAAGTAGTTACTATTCGGTCAAATCTGCATGCAAAGTCCGACCCTAATTTTCTAGTCCGTAGGGTGTTTTTCCCAACAACAGAATCGACGACCATACTGGAGAGAATACTCTTTAGGGTTCCTGGATTTATTTAAGTTTTTGGGTTGTTTCAAGACTAGGTTTTCTGTTTTTTCTTTGCTTGTCTTTTCTTTTTCTGTAAGGTCTGAGATAGAAAGGAGTCTGGTTTTCCATACCAACTTTCCCTGACTTTTGCTTGACTATATTTTTTGGGACACATAGAGGTACATGCGGCCTGCAGAAGGCCTACACGCGCGTACCCACGCCCTATCCTCTGACAACCCACGTGTGAATGCTAGCTGTAGAGATAGCAATAGCGTGTAGGAGTTCATAGAACCTTAGAGGCAGTCCTCCTCTTCCCTGTCAGAATCACACATTCTTAGGGGGTTTTCTGGAATCTTGTCTGAGTCTTGCTTGTTCACAGTCCTATCTCAGATTGCTTGTTTTTTGCATTATTATTTTTCCTTCCATTATTTGTTTTTTCTGTTAGAAAGAGTATCCAAGCCTTCAAGGGATCCTGGTTATCAATACCAGAGGCCTCTTCCTGGTCTGGACTGCATGTTTTCATATTTTTCCTTAGAATTTAGATATACACACGGCCTGTAGAAGGTCAGCCCGTGTGTACACGCTCTCTATCTCTGTTCAATACGTGTTTGCATGCATGTTGTTTGAGTGACAGTCACGTGCTTGTACATGCTACATTTTGTTCAGGGTGGGGCAGTCATCCCCTCCTTTGATAAGAAGTATTCCTCTCAGGTGTTTGAATCTATGTTTGAACAGTCAGTAGCTTAGGCTTCATCTTACCCTTAGCCTGCTTTTTCTTCGTTAAAAGTTGACAGAAAAATATAAAAAAAAATAAAAAAATGTTTTATGGTTTTTAGACAAGCGTAAGATTCATTGTTTTTTCAATTGCCTTTGTGTGATTATTTACTTTGATTCTTTGCGATCTACACTTTAAGCAAGAATTGTTTTCTTGGTTTTTTGCTTGTCGGTATTTTCCCTTTCTTGCTTTACTAGCACTTAAATAAAAAACAAATCTCTTTTCATTTTCTTCTTCGGTTGAAGAGTGTGTTTTTGCATCATTAGCTAGGGAAAAGTCTTTTATTTTGTAAGTTTTTTGCAGTTCACTTAGCCCATAAGTAGCTCGTAGTCGAGCGAAATTCCGTTGAGTTTGCTGTCCAAAATCTTAGAAAAATTAAAAAATCTTTATTTGTGAAAAGTTGTTGAAATTTTGCATTTAGTAAACAAATTTTGTTTCCAGTTTTTTCATTCATTTTTTTCTTTCGTCTTATACAAATCATCAGTTTCACCCTCATACCCCTTGATGTAAGACAAATCCATAAAAACAACGCTAATTTTAAAATCTACTAGACTTTTATGTTTGTAGGGTTCACAAATTAGTTCAGGACTAGGGCCTTGGATTAGGTTGGAGAGGAAACTCTTCAAAGCCATTCAAAACCAAACATTAGAGTCTGACATAGGGAGTGTCTAAGTCCAGTTTCGTGGAAGTTATCCGGGACCCCCCTCTAACACAGGGGATAAACACGAGGTCGCATGCGGAAAGGTAGCGGAGATAACCCCTCCAAAGCCAGACCAATTGTTGTGGAGAACACATATAGAGGGCTTGTTTTTGGATTCCATCGTTTGCATTTGCCACGGGGCTTCGTGGGTCTCGAATCCGTTTGAGGTCCTCAGTTGTCTTCCAGACCATTTTCTCTCGATACCCTTGACAGGTTTCGGGCTCGATACCCTGCTCATTGTGGTCTACCCGACTTTCGACTGTACCCGCCTGGTGACTGTTCGCGTGCTGGCAACCTAGTTGCCAATATTTTTAGGGACATACATAGGTGATTGAGGGGGTATACCGCGGTACCTAGGACAGACATCGGGCCAGTCTTTGCAGAGTATACCCAGAGGGTGCTTCCGTGTTCAAGTTGCACTTGCACCGGTAAGTTTCTCTAGTGTTGGTTGTTGTAACTGTTTTTCCAAATAGTTTAGTTATTGCTTGTCTTATCTCTTAGGGGATTATTTTTAGTGTGTGTTACTTTTGAACGTTTAGAATACCTTAGCGTGTCTTGGATCTTCTCACACAGTGGAAGATCCCGCGCTTTTCCAGTCATGAAGGCTTCTTGGCCTGCCACCGGTTACACTGGAGCCACCCCCGCCACCATTAAGGCGAAAGCTAGACCAACAAGGGTCTTTTGAAGAGACCAGATTACAAACCTTTGTTCCCGAACAACTCTCGGATAAATCAACCATTTTGGACCTTGAAGCAACCGCTGTTGGCTCGGTTGAGACCCCAACCACTGATATCTTGGCACCGTTTATTGTACTAATCCAATTTCACGAATGCCAGATAGTGCCTCACACAACAATGGAAAAAAATGTTGTTACTCCTTCTGGGAATTCTTCAATTCCCACCACAGTTGCTACCACCAGAGAGTCATCTCCTAACCTACCATCGTCGATCCGAGCCACCATGGTCTCGGCCTCAACTACATCGCACAGTAAACCAAACTTGTTTATGGTGGCGACCACAACCCCCTTCACACCTAGTGCGACAGGCCCTCCGTTCTCATATAGAATATCTAGTTCAAGTACAAGTCATGTACTAAACTACTCTACTTTACAGACTTTGGGTCTGGGGGCAGGGAGCTCTAGCGCTCCTCACCAAGGTCACCTTGGGGGCACTCCTGTGCCTTTTAATGCTTTTCCTTACGTAGGAGGTCGTATCCCTCCTTCGTCCCCTTAGCTTGGTGGTCTGCATCAACAGTCGAAGCCTACACACACAAGTTTATTTGGAGTAGGGAGTCAAGGAACACCTTCTCACAGTATGCCGGTAGGTTCGACATCGTTTTCTTTGAACGGGACGTTTGGTAACAACACTTTCTCATCAACCACTTTTTCGATTGGGGGAAACCCCATTTTTGGAAAATCTACTCCTGCGCAGGGTACTATTCCTGCATAGGGGGCACACATAGCAAGACCTTGGAACTCAGGACAAGGATCCGTACCCTCCTCCGGAATGTCGTTCTGGGGTAATTCTTTCCACAGTCAATGGAACCCCGGACAAACTACTATGCCTCTCCCTGCAGGACCGGCATGGGGTAATCCTTCCCAAAGTCCTTCGAATACAATGCATGCCCAACACTCTATGTTCTTTTTGGGAAATCAGCCGATGATGTCTCCACAGATGCAAAATCATTATGCTGGTCAAGTCCATGGTTTCTATCAGAATCCGAGCCAGTAGCCAAACTTTTCCTGGCAACCTGGTGCAAGTCAAACTCCAGGACCCTTTTTCCCAGGTTATCAGCAGCAACCCAAACTACCATTCCTGACGACTTTACACTTGCCAGATTTGACATGGTTGTTAAATGATCCTATTTGTCACGATCCACGTTGGCCTCCTATGTCGACAAAGTTGCCTTCAGACATTCCAAAGTTCGAGGCCAAGCCTAATGACGATCCAAGTGATTATGTGACTACCTTTCATCTTTGGTGCTCTTCTAACTCGTTGAAAGATGACTCCGTACAGTTGCGATTGTTTAAACGTACTCTTATTGGGAGTGTCGTGAAATGGTACATCGAGCTCGATCGCTCAAGATACTCTTCTTTTGGTGAACTGGCGATGGCCTTCCTTAACCATTTCCAGTTACCTGTGAGATATGACGCTAGCACAGAGATGCTCGCCAATTTAGAATAGACAACAACGGACCATATCTCTGATCATATCTGAGAGTGGTGACGCTGGAAGAGTTTAATCAAGGTACTAGTCCCACAAGCATTCCCACTTGAGTGGTTCCTTAAGTATTTGGTCCCGCAGTTATCCAAAGACGTCGTGACATCCAGAGTTTTATCCGAAGAAGATGCCATCATGAGGGCTCAACAATTTGAGCTCATCTATTCTCAGTCTGGTTTATTATACAACATCTTTCCAGATGCGCCACGTTCAATACTGGATAAAACTAGACATAGATTTGGACCACATGCTGATGGTATTGTTGGTTCAACACAAACCAAGCCTGCTGAGCAATTGACAAAACAGTTGCAACAGTTATCCATACAACACACAGCGGCCAGCCAAATTATTGCTTTGGCTGCTCCCCTTACCCAAACGTCGAAAGTACACACCATGCAGTCAACTAAACCTAAGGCCACCCAACAGCCTGAGGGGAAGAAAAACAATGAAAGAAGGGTAAGGGGGATAAAAACCCCACTGATAATGCTGGCGGGGACAACACAGAAAAATGGAAGGCAAGGTATCCATGCAACTTGTGCGTGAAAGACCACCCGACCCATCTTTGTCCTCGACTTGCAGAGGCCCAAAAGTTTGTCACACAACAATAGTAAGCAGTGTTGACTAATCCCTTTCAACATGGACAAAATATAACTCAAGCCTTTGCAAGCACGGAAGGGGGCAGTCAAGGACCCCCTCCATCTTCAAAAAACCCCACGAATGTATATATGGTGAAAGGTGATTATTTTCTAGCAACTAGAGCACATGCCTATAGTCAACCAAGCACTTCCGAGAAGGGAAAAGAAGTCGAACTCCAATCTCTTCCTCTACAGATTGAGAAGACGTTAGGAGAAACAATGACACGCATTCCAAAGGGTGCATTTAAAAAAGTTTCTCACAACCCAAACGCAAGGGCCGCCCATAATTACTCTGTGGTGGAAGATTTATCACAAACCCCTTGTGTTATGTCTGCTTTGGAGGTCCTCCAAAGCTTCTCTGCTTAGAGGAAAGCCTTGTTAACCGCTTTGCGCTCTACTGAGACTTGTAATCCGGGAACCATCATGTTAGATACAACCGACTTAAAACCTCGTCTGCCTTACCACATAGCGTTTCAGATAGTAGTGGCTCATCCCACGAAAACTTTTACTCGAAGTATCTTCCGCACGGTGGTCGACGAGGGCACCTCGATATGCATTATGTTGTTAGCATGCTGGAAGGCCATTGGCCAGCATGTTTTGTCTACATCATATACTCTCCTCACTGCTTTCGACGGTCATTCGTTTCGACCACATGGCATTGTTCCTTCTTTCTCTGTGCAGTTAGGAGGGAAAATCTTGTGTGTCGAAGTAGAGGTAGTCAATGCTCCCCTCGAAAATAACCTCTTGTTAGGACGGAGTTGGACTTATGCTATGCAAGCTGTGGTTGCTACAGTTTTCGGAGTCTTGTTGTTTCCACACGAGGGCCGAATAGTGACCATCGATCAACTGTCTTTCTCCAGACCTGACCCAAATTTGGGGGCATCCACAGTCCCGATGATTGATAATCCTCAACCAGGTGTCATTAACATAGGAGTTGGTTTGTGCCCATCCTTGTTGGGTACCTTTGATTACCCACCTCCTCATGACGATATCAAATTTATATCTAATCGCCATAAGGTTGAGATTTTTCAAGTTTCATCATTCCGCACTACTTACTTTGAGGATCCTTGGATTCTTCCTTCCCCATTAGCCACGATGGATGAGACAGGGCACCCAGGGATGTCCATGCCCTTGTCTGCTGCTGAGGTAGCATACTCTTTAGTCCAACAAGCTTCAGCTAACCCTGATCTGACTCCTGCACAAGAGTTAGATCCACTTCTAGAGCCTATTTGGGCTCAGGGTTCTCTCGTTAACGTCGATTCGTTATATTTAGTCTTGCCTTCTGACGAAGCAGTAATCGAAGCAATGACTAGTCCAGACAAACCTTGGGATGATCTTCATCACAGATCATATTTCCTCCCAGAGTTAAGCCGAATCGAAGAAGGAGAATTCACCGTGACTATAACTGGAGATAGGTATTTTCATACTAATCCCTTAGCTACACACAAGATCTATGCTGAGGGTAATATGGCAACCATTGTTGGAATGATACCTATCAATATCTCCAGAAACCCTGGCATCATAGACAATATTTTTTTTGGAGCATACAACTCCCCCGAGGAGATGCCAGGCATCGACCCACAAAGAGTCTATCATGAGCTAATTTTGTTGTTTTTCAAGCTCACTTTGAGATCTGAAAACAACATCCAGCGAGACTGCATTTATGCTTTTCGATCTCATCCGGATTAACTGAGAAAAGTAACCATTAAGGAGTCTTCTTTAAGCTCTTTTCAGACTCCTTAAAAATGAAAAGATTGCCGAGTGACCTTGTTTCTTCACACTCATTAAATTGGTCCAGAAGAACGTTCCTTAAACGGGTCTCCTTTTAAGCCCTTTTCAGACCCTCTAAAAATGAAAGGATTGCCGAGCGATCTTGTGGCCTTTCATGCTCGTTAAACTGAAATTTGAAGTCACGTCTGTCTAGCAGTAGATTACCCATTTTTCGGTCCGGACGGTCAACTGTATGAACAAAGGTATACTCTATAGAACTTTCGTTCTTTAGAAGAGTACTCTTAGGTATGATTTTATCCCTTTTTCGGGCCTGAGTGACTAAACTTATGAAAAAGAAATCCCCACGGAGTCCATAGTTAAGCTCTTTTCAGACTCCCTAAAATTGAAAAGATCGCTGAGTGACCTTATTCTTTCACACTCGTTAAATTGGTCCAGAAGAATATTCCTGACGAAGTCCATAGTTAAGATTTTTTCAAACTCCTTAAAAGTGAAAAAATGGCCGAGTGATCTTGTCCTTCTCACACTCGTTAAAATGGTTTTGAATCGACGTCTAATCGGTGTTAGTTTACCCCTTTTTCGAACTGACTAAACTATTTTCGAAAAAGGTACCCCAGTGGAGTCTCCTTTTATGTCTTTTCAGACTCTCTAAATATGAAAAACCACCGAGCTTACCTTCTTTGGGCTCGTTAAACTTACATCGAAGGACGTTACCATTGTGTGTTTTCTCAACCACATTTGCATACCTTATCCACCAACCTTGTGACAGTTTGCTTCTACGTCTTAACACCTTTGGCCATCGGAGGATTTTTCCCGAGTATCATTTCACCATAACATCAGTCTTGTCCTTGTGCCTTGAGCTTGTATGTTTGCAATACTCATTCCTCCATTGTAACGTAATATTCTTTTATTCTTTTTCCTAAATTATCGAAAAGAATAAAAAAATCAAATATACCCCAAAAAGAGGATGGGAAAAGTATTTTCTTTATTGGCAGCATAATGAGTCGCCCTTGGATAAAGCACATATGTCTGTTTGTTCATCAGACTATGGGATGTAGTACGACCTTAGGAAGCTTTTCTTGCTATATAGAGTTGTGTCCTCCACCATTTGGTTATCCTTCCAAACATATGGAGAGTTTGCATTAACTCCTGCTTCGTAGAATTATAATTAACATATATGCTGCCTAAGTCTCATCACGTGTCGTGCTATTTTCCAAGGGAAGTTTGTCACTAAGCCTAAGTCGGCCCCTCTGCAATATGTCTCTTGTCCGCATACCTGGCCATCTTGAACGTCCAATCAAGTCCTTGTTCGAAATCACTGAAGGCTTCAGTCCGATCATCAAGATTATCAAGTCCATGACCGAAGAGCCGTCGAAGACCTCTGGGTAGTGCTGTTGTACACTCATATTACACTCCTACCTGAGTTTTAGAAGATTTTGAAGTTGTTGCTCGAGCTCTGATGTCTAGCCATCAGGCTGAATCATCTTCTGGAAGATGGATACTCTATATCTTTCTGATTTCGAGATGTAGCTCCACTGTGTATTATTCGCGACTACTCTTTATAGTTATTTGACATGGATCTACAGTGTATTTGATTGGTAGCCATGGTTCTATTTTATCCCGAGCATGGGTATGCCTGCCTCGGTGAGACATTTTTTATTTTGCAGACAACACCTCCTGGTTCCAGATACTTGGGCTCAATGGTTCGGCACATCAGTAAATATTGGTAATGTATTTTGGCCATCAGATGCTCTTTTGACCTCACACATTAGGGGGCATCTGTTATAACCCTAAATTGCACCACACATGCTTACTTGGCATCAGGCAGTAACCAGTCGGGGGCATCTGTTATAACGTCGGAAGTACACACCGTGCAGTCAACTAAACCTAAGGCCACCCAGCAGCCTGAGGGGAAGAAAAAACAACGAAATAAGGGTAAGGGGGATAAAAACTCCACTGATAATGCTGGTAGAGACAACACAGAAAAACAAAAGGCAATGTATCCATGCAACTTGTGCGGGGAAGACCACCTGACCCATCTTTGTCCTCGACTTGCAGAGGCCCAAAATTTTGTCACACAACAACAGTAAGCAGTGTTGACTAATCCCTTTCAACATGGGCAAAATCTAACTCAAGCCTCTGCAAGCACGGAAGGGGGCAGTCAAGGACCCCCTCCATCTTCGAACAACCCCACGAATGTATATATGGTGAAAGGTGATTCTTTTCTAGCAACTAGAGCACATGCCTATAGTCAACCAAGCACTTCCGAGAAGGGAAAAGAAGTCGAACTCCCATCTCTTCCTCTACAAATTGAGAAGACATTGGGAGAAACAATGACACGCATTCCAAAGGGTGCATTTAAATTTTTTTCTCAAAACCCAAACGTAAGGGCCGCCCAGAATTACTCTGTGGTAGAATATTTATCACAAACCCCTTGTGTGATGTCTGCTTTGGAAATCCTCCAAAGCTGCCCTGCTCAGAGGAAATCCTTGTTAACCACTTTGGGCTCTACTGAGACTTGTAATTCGGGCACCATCATGTTAGATACAATCGACTTAAAACCTCGTCTGCCTTACCACGTAGTGTTTCATATAGTAGTGGCTCATCCCATGAAAAATTTTACTCGAAATATCTTCCGCACGGTGGTCGACGAGGGCACCTCGACATGTGTGATGTTGTTAGCATGCTGGAAGGCCATTGGCCAGCCTGTTTTGTCTCCATCATCTACTCTCCTCATTGCTTTCGATGGTCATTCGTTTCGACCACATGGCATCATTCCTTCTTTCCCTGTGCAGTTAGGAGGGAAAATCATGTGTGTCGAAGTAGAGGTAGTCAATGCTCCCCTCGACTATAACCTCTTGTTAGGACGGAGTTGGACTTATGCTATGCAAGCTGTGGTTGCTACAGTTTTCAGATTCTTTTTGTTTCCACACGAGGGCCGGATAGTGACCATCGATCAACTGTCTTTCTCCAGACCTGACCCAACTTTGGGGGCATCCACAGTCCTGATGATTGATAATACTCAACAAGGTGTCATTAACATAGGATTTGGTTTGTGCCCATCCTTGATGGGTACCTTCGATTACCCACCTCCTCACGATGATATCAAATTTATATCTAATTGCCATAAGGTTGAGATTTTTCAAGTTTCATCATTCCACACTACTTACTTTGAGGATCCTTGGATTCTTCCTTCCCCATCACAACCACGATGGATGAGACAGGGCACCCAGGCATGTCCATGCCCTTATCTGCCGTTGAGGTAGCATACTTTTTAGTCCAGCAAGCTTCAGCTAACCTTGATCCGACTCCTGCACAAGAGTTAGATCCACTTCTAGAGCCTATTTGGGCTCAGGGTTCTCTCGCTAACGTCGATTCGTTATAGTTAGTCTTGCCTTCTGACGAAGTAGTAATCGAAGCAATGACTTGTCTAGACAAACCTTGGGACGATCTTCATCACAGATCATATTTCCTCCCAGAGTTAAGCCGAATCGAAGAAGGAGAATTCACCGTGACTATAACTGGAGATAGGTCTTTTCATACTAATCCCTTAGGTACACACAAGATCTATGTTGAGGGTAATATGACAACCAATGCTGGAATGATACCTATCAATATCTCCAGAACCCCTGGCGTCATAGACAATATTTTTTTCAGAGCATACAGCTCCCCCGAGGAGATGCCAGGCATCGACCCACAAAGAGTCTATCATGAGCTAACTTTGTTGTTTTTCAAGCTCGCTTTGAGATCTGAAAACAACATCCGGCGAGACTGCATTTATGTTTTTATATCCCGTCCGGATTAACTGAGAAAAATAACCATTAAGGAGTCTTCTTTAATCTCTTTTCAGACTCCTTAAAAATGAAAAGATTGCTGAGTGACCTTGTTTCTTCACACTCGTTAAATTGGTCCAGAAGAACGTTCCTTAAACGGGTCTCCTTTTAAGCCCTTTTCAGACCCTCTAAAAATGAAAAGATTGTCGAGCGATCTTGTGGCCTTTCATGCTCGTTAAAATGAAATTTGAAGTCATGTCTGTCCAGCGGTAGCTTACCCCTTTTTCGGTCCAGATGGTCAACTGTACGAACAAAGTTATACTCTATAGAACTTCCGTTCTTTAGAAGAGTACTTTCAGGTATGATTTTATCCCTTTTTCGGGCCTGAGGGACTAAACTTATGAAAAAGAAACCCCCACGGAGTCCATAGTTAAGCTCTTTTTAGACTCCCTAAAATTGAAAAGATCG
>ML779055.1:1711277-1752000 GCA_009831015.1 Picea engelmannii | reverse complement strand
ATTTTCCTTTCTCAAGATTCTCAAACAGTGGACATGCATGTGTTATAAAATAATAAATTATTTTTCCTTTTCAAGATTCTCAAACAGTGGACATGCATGTGTTATAAAATAATAAATTAATTTTACTTTTCAAGATTCTCAAACAGTGGACATGCATGTGTTATAATTTTATTGTCCATACTTTTTCCAAATTTAACCTATTTGATTAAGATTCAAAAATAAATTATTTTAATTCTTTGTCTTAACTATAAGTTGCATTCATTCAAATCATATAGACTTAGTCATTCAATTTTGGAGTTTCAATAATTTTGAGGTTATTTTAGTAAAATTTGATTAGAAAATATACCTGTAAAAAAAGTTTAGACTACCTCTTAGTTCAATTTGTTGGTATCAATATTTCCAAGATATTGTCAAAAATCCAAAAAGTCAAGCATTTAGACTACCCCTTAGTTCAATTTGGTAGTACCAATATTTCCAAGATATTGTCAATGATTTGACACATTCTATAGGTCCTTAGTTCGATTCTCATGGAGATAGGCACACTAAGTTCATCTCACCTACTTTACATTGGGTATTATCTTCAAAATAGGAAGTTCCTAGGTGTTTCTCTATTTTTAATTTCAGTGGTAAGTGACTCTCAAAATGAGATGCTAGATCTTGTGTGGAAAATTATTTCCCAATATTATTAATCCTAATTCATTGAGCATTTATTAGATCCAAATGAGAATTTAGGCTTTTAGTTACATTGCTTGAAAAAATATTCTAAAACTTTAGAATTCCATGACCATAAGCTAAACACGCGTTTACAAATAAATGAGTAATCCTAACATCTTCAAAGTGAATTGGGAAACTCATTACAAATTTAGAATTACCTTGTAGTGACTCCAAACATTCCCTATAATACACAAGATAGGTCTTAAGTTTCTAATGAGAAGTACTGGTTAGAAATTACGAAAATTCACATTTCCATCTTATTAACTAAAATTGTATTTTCCATTCTTGTAATGACTTTTATGAAATATGTTTCCTCAGATTAAAAGGGAAAAAAGGTGTGGAATATGCTTCATACATTAATGCACAAGAGAAGAATGTGTAGAAAAGAATTCGAGAAGAATATTGCAAACAATTGAAATAAAAATATAAACCATTAACAACATGGTTTTCCGAGGAAAAACCTTCCAGGAGAAAAACCCCACACTCGAAAGAAATCTTAGTGTATTTATCAACAACGAACAATGGTTATAATACTCTTTCATAGTTGTGCTCTTGATACGAGTAATGAGCATCAAGCTCATTCTTTCTTGGACTACATCATGTTACATCATGCACTCCATACTACACCGACCACCCAAGCCTCTATGGGCCAACATGATGAATCTAACAATGGAGTATCCAAATCCGTTAGATAGGCTTCATCATATTAAATACCATGGGTTATTATTTTATTTTGACTTGGACTCTGAGCTCTGAGCTCTGCAAAATGCAACTTGCAACCTTTGAACTAGGAGCATACCTTGTTTCCTTAAATGGCGACCACTTTTGGAGGTGGCGCCACCTCTTCCTATAGGAACATGGTGGCTGAAAATATCCACACACCTTCCCATATGAACTCTGACCCTTTAAAGTTGAGATCTGACCCAAATCTACTGAAGACCAAGGCCAACTCTGATTCCTCAAGCCCAATGGAGGAACATCAGGAAATTTCCCATCCCACATCCCTTATGAATAATGAACATGACCAAAACCCTAATATTTCTACTTGTATTCTCTAAGCAAAGGAAATTACGCACTATGAGATCCAATTCTCAGCAATTGCCTAGCACATACAATATATGCATAATCATTCCATGATTTATAAATTCATGGGATTATGGCCCTTAGAAAAGGCCCTCCTCTAGTGGATCAAAACCCGATGGAAGCCCAAAGGAAATGTGGATATGAAACTTGGATTGAAAGGATTCTTTACGGACATATTCAACCTGACTGAAGACCGAGAAAGAATATTTCAGAATGGCCTATACTTCTTTAATTCAATGGGCCTTTATGTTCAAATCTAGAAAGAGAATTCCAGCCCTGAGTAAGAGTATTTTACGACGACCCCGGTTTGGATTAGTTTGTACTCTCTTCCACAAGAATATTGGCATCCTAAGATATTAGAAGGCATTGGCAACATGCTAGGCTCTTTTTTCAGAATGGAAGATGCCACCCATCAAGGAAGGTACACTTCATATGATAGGATCTGTGTGTATCTTAATGTTTCAAAGTTGTTACCAGCCTCAATAAGCCTTAGATTTAGGGATAATGAGTGGATTCAAACACTCAATTATGAACATATAACCTTCTAGTGTCTCAAGTGTCATGCCCATGGACATGTGTTTAGGGATTTCCCTCTAAATAAACAGGTGGAACAAACCAAAGGCCAACAAGGAAAAGATGCATAAGGATTCAAAAAGGTCCCAACAAAGAGAAAGGTCCTGTGCAAATTAACTCCTTAGCCCAATCCAAAGGGACCTACAACCATCAATAGATTTGAGAAACTAGCGACAATTGAGGAACAATAGAGTGAAATGCAAACAATGATGCAACAAATTCAACTAGAACAGTCCCAGATTCAATCTAAAGATCCTATAGGAAAGGAGACCCCAAACCTAGATCTATATCAAGAAAGCAGTACAATCAAATACCATGATGTGGAAATGAATATTTTAGAGGAAAACAAAACAAATTAGGAAGATAATGATGAAATGGAACTAGAAGGTTTGGACCTCCAAAGCATAGCAACAACCCATGCAAGACAAGAAGTCCACTCGATCCCAGAAAATCAAATCCAACTCCTAAAATCAGTGTCTCTCAAATTGAAGCACAAGGAAAAAGTCAGAGTCACTCAAAAAGGTAAGAATTCTACAACCTCTTCTCTTGGCATAAAGAATCATTCATCAAAAGAAACAACCAAAGTCACCAAAGAGGGAAAAAAAGAGGAAGGTTTTGAATAATGTTTTTTACAAGAACTAGGTGAACTCTTAGTCAATTTGGGAAGAATTAGAAGTATGGTGGAAAAATTCTTGTCGTAACCTCCCCATTCTCAATGAAATTCATCACTAGGAATAGAAGAGGCCTTAATGGCCCAAGTAAACAAAGATCCTTAAAAAAATTGATCTCTGAAGAAAAACCATCTATAATAATGATTCAAGAAACCAAGTGTTTGTCAGAAACCATTGAAAATATAGCCTCAATATGTTGGAGAGTTTGTATTTCATTAGATTTGAATGCAACTAGAGCCTCAGGTGGCTTGGCTATCCTTTGGAACCCCTCATTTATCCTCCTTAATCAGTTCTTTTCCAACCACCATTCCCTTTCTATTGTCTTCCAAATAGTGGGTTCATATTAGATAGGTATAGTTTCTAATGTATATGGCCTCCAACCCCGTCAATATAAGCTAGCATTTTTGAATTGTCTACACACCCTAGCTCCGATAACTTCTCCCAACCTGTGGATCTTAAGAGGAAATTTCAATATAATTTATTCTCTCTCTCAAAAACAAGGGAGGCTCAACCACTTAGATCAAGATTAAGAAAGGTTTAAGGAAACTCTTCAAACCCTCAATATGGTTGACTATGAAACCATGAATGGGGTTTTTACATGGAACAATCATGGGAGAGATCCCCATCAAATTGATTCTCGTTTGGATCGGTTCTTGGTCTCATAATCCCTTCTTCATCTCAATTATGCATTTGAGGCCACTATCTTTCCCTACCAGGGGTCAAACCACTGTCTGATAAGCTTAACGATAGACATCCAAGAAAGTCCAAAAAATCAACCCTTTCATTTCAAACCTTTTTGGCTAACTATTCACTCTTTCCAGGAAAAATTTGAAAGTTGGTGGAACTCAACATAAATCAATTCAAGATCACCAATGTTCTTCGTACAGTAACACCTTAAAAATTTAAAACAACAAATTAGAAAATGGAACAAAAAAGAATTTGGGAACATATTCTCTTGAAAATCAAAGTTGACAAAGAAAATGAAACATATACAACAAGATATGATCACCAAAGGTCGCACAGAATATCTAATAAAAGAGGAGATACAATTAAAATCCCAAATCTCTATTCATGAACATCTGTGTCCCCAGAGTCCAATGGTTAAAAGAAGGGGAAAAGAATACAAAGTTCTTTCATGATTCAATGTTGCAAAGTCACCTCCCCGGATGGGGTGTTAGTGGGTTCCTCATGGCGACGGATGGGAGAGGACACAGTCCGATGCGACACGGAGCCATGTGATGGGCTCGTGCCATAGGCTGGTGCCGTCCCGGGCGATTAATTGCATTTAAGTCATGGTAATGGTCGAGGTAATGAGAATTTACGCCACCCTTTGCTCCTCCGCAGTTTGTTCTATGGCTTGGCTCGTCGTTTTGGTCATTACACCCTGTATGCGGTCTGAGGGGCTCCTCCCTTCACGGCGCAAACAGGACCAGGCTCGCTCAGCTATTGTCTCCATAGTTTTTCTGCACCTCTGGTTTAACCTCGTCTAGACCCGCCCACCTGCACACATGAAAGAACGGCTTAGAGGAAGGCCGAAGAGGGGCTCCCCCTGGAAGCCCCGTCGACCTCCGGTCTCGCCTTCAGTCTCCCCTTTGACCTATTCATCCTCCCATCCTCAAACTCTTTCCACAACTGCCACCCCGCCACCTTCGTAGTCCATGCTTCTTCGCTCCACGGCCACCCCGCCACCTTCGCAGTCTATGCTTCTTCACTCCATGGCCACTATCCCACGAGGGTTGGCCTAGATTCTGCGATGCCCTCAGGACCCCCGAATGCAATTCAAAGCGACAATGTCTTTCCCTGGACCCTCGATAAATTTGAGTAGTGCACCACCGGCATATAATGACTCTAAACGAGCGCGCCTCCAACCCACGGCCCACCTCGACAGTGAGCACTTCAGGGATCGACTGGTCATCCTGTATGACTTAGTTTTTGAGCTTAGGAAGGAGGTCGCGGACCTCAAGTATCATCTGCAGACTACAGAAGAAAATGTAGCGACCTTCCTTCATCTCCTCTCGACTATGCACTCTGAGCTCTCCTCGGACCCAGCTGACTCTGCTCCAGGGGAGGTACCTGATACTGTTACAGGTGTAGGAAGGGATAGAATGCAGCGACCAGCAAAAGCGAAGTAGGAGGAAGCGGAATGAAGAGGCCAAGCTGAGGAAACAGAGCATGACAAGAAAAAGAAAAAGCACTGGGACGACCAGCCGACGTATATCGAAGAAGAACCGTGGACAGAGGACCTCTGCGCCACGTGAATAGGCTATTTGCCAGGTGTTTAGCTCTTTATTGCTATTTGTCAAGTTTTCTTAGGTTCATAGTTTAGATGACAGTCAGTATGAACTTTGTTTTTCTACTGGACCAATGACAATCTTAAACTTGTGAATTGGGGGCTGGCTGGACTGGTTTCCCCTTTGTTGGGGTAGTCCAGTAACTGCAGCCAGTATGTTGTTGTATTTTGACACTTTTATCAGCTTTAGCAGGATCTTAATATAACATATACTCTTATTTACAAAAAATGTTGCAAAGTCACCACTCTAACCAAATTACATCGATTAGATATGCTCAAGGGAAAAACCTAAGTAATAAAAGAGACATGGAGACAAATTTAGTTTAATACTACAATGATCTTATGAAAGAACCACAAGCGAACAAGAAATCAACAATAAATAAAATTGGTAAGAATATCCCTATGCTGGTAACCAAAGAGAAAAACATAGCCCTGATGATAGAGATCTCACTTGATGAGGTCGAACAGATAGTCATGGAAATTCCAAAAGGTAAATCTCCAGGCCCATATGGTTTTACAACTGAATGTTTCATGCATGTTGGTATGTGATAAAATAGGAAGTGTGGGAAGCTGTGGAAGATTCCAAGAAATTCCTCAAAGTCCTCCAAGCCTTGAATTCTACTTTCCTAACCCTGATCCCCAAACAAGATAAGGTGGAGGATCCCAACAAGTTTATACCTATAGGTCTATGAAATTTAGTCTATAAAACATCTCCAAAGTGATAGCAAACAATCTCAAGCCCCTCCTCCCCCTCTTAATTTCCTAGGAATAATCAAGATTTGTGGAAGGTAGACAAATCCTAGAAAGTATAATCTTGGCCCAAGAACATATCCATTCCATAAAATCTTCCCGAAATCCTGGTTTACTAATTAAATTGGACCTGGCTAAAGCTTATGGAAACCTTAGTTGGGATTATATTTCAAGCATCCTTTTGGCTTTTGGATTCTCCCCTATTTGGATTAAATGGATTATTTCCTTGATATCTACAACCTTCTTTTCAATCTTTCTCAATGTCTCGCTAACTTCAACCTTTTCCCCTTCTTGGGTTATCCGTCAAGGAGACCCTCTTTCTATTTTCCTCTTTATTATCATGGCGGAAGGGCTTGAAAGATCAATTCAAGAAGAAGTGGCTCAAGGGAATTGGAAATGCCTCAATATCCATCGCGGGGACGAACCAACAACTCATCAACAATTTGTGGATGATACAATGCTAATGGAAACTCCCACCATAAGAGATATCCTCCAAATAAAAAAAAGTGTTAGAGGAATTTTTAAAAGCTTCAAGAATGTTAATCAACCAAAGGAAGTCACAATTGTTTTTCTTCAACACTCCTCCATAAGTGAAAAAATACTTGGCTGACACCCTATCCTTCTCGTGCAACTCTCTTCCAATAAAGTATCTAAGGGTCTCTCTGGTTGAAAACTCCCTAAATAAAGTTACTTCGGACGACTTAGTAGCCACTCTCAACAAAAAATTCGATAATTGGGCCTTTAGATCCTTGAATCTGGTGGATCACCTAATCTTTGTGAAATCATTCCTCCAAATTATCCCCCTCTATCATTTCTCAATCCTAGAGGCCCCAAAATTCGTTCTGAAAGGGATAAGAAATATCCGGAGATCCTTTCTTTTGGGAGGCTCAAAGGAAAGGAAAAAATTGGCTCTAGTATCCTGGAACATGATATGCGGGCCGAAGTGGGAAGGAGGTCTAGGTATTCGAGATCCTAAAGTTCTGGGCACAATAATTATGGTGGAACTGGCTAACAAACCAAAAATCCCAATGGGCTCGACTACGGAAGGAGAAATATGCTAAGGAAGAACAGGAAGAAATCTTGATTAGAATGCAAACGACTTTGCAGGGATCTCGAATATGGAATATGGCTTAGCACAGTCGAACTCTGGTCCAACAAAAATGTTTCTGGGAAATTCGAAATGAGAGGGAGGGCCTCTTTTCGGAAGACGTGTGCTAGCAATGACTGAAATGGAATGAACAGGAACAACTTACAGGAATAAAGGAAGCAATGTTAATCCAGGGAAAAAACCAGAGTAGCTCATTATTAGACCCCGACATAATAGCACCACAAATGGCGCAAATGGATCCCTAAGGAAGAATGGTTGGGCGTCCCAGATCAAGAGACGAAGGGGTATTTTTGGAATAACTTAATATCCAACAAAATCCCAGTTAGAAATGAGCCGAAAAAACTACACTCGGGTTGGACAATGAAAGGATCCTTCTTAGTCAAAGAGGCATATTTGTTGGCAACATACTGCCAAAACCTTCCCAAGAAAAAAAATTTGCAACGTATTTGGCAACAAAATCTTAGGCCTAAAGTCTCTATATTTTTATGGTGGCCAACCCAAAACAAGACTCTCACCTAGGAAAACCTTTGCAAGCGAGGTTTCACACGATCCTCATGATGCATGTTTTGTCAAGCTCAAGAAGAAACAAATGAACATAGTTTTAACTCCTTCCCTTATGTGTAATATTTATGGAATAAAAGAGAGACCCTCTTCAGGATGATAGGATGTAACCGAGACTCGATTTTTTCTTCCTTTGAAGAATGTCCCAACTCCATTACCAAGAATCCCACTGTCAACTGCCTTTGGCAGTTGCTTCCAAAGTTCTTTGTTTGGGAGACATGGAAAGAACATAACAAATGTATCTTATGAAATGAGTCGAAGCCCTCAAAAGTGACTCGAGATTCAATAATCAAAGAAATATAGGAAACAATTTTCAGTCAACCTTGGAAAGAATAAGACTGGTAGAAAGATCGATATGAAAGAAATATATTGAAAGAGCTAGCAATTTCTTATGCCTGCGCATTGGTCGGACATATCTCGGTTGTTCCAAAGGTTTTTCCCCTTTAGTTTGGTCACCTCCACCTCAAGGATTCATCAAAATGAACTTTGATGGGGCATCAAATGTCAACCCCATTCCGACGGGTCTAGATGGGGTTTTTTGAAACAGTGAAGGGAGGATCCTTAGAACTTATGCAGGTAAACTAGGATTCACCAGCAATAATGCAACAAATATCTTATCTTTAGAAGAAGGACTTGGTATAGAGAAATACAATTATTATAACCAATTCATAGCATAGGGGGATTCCCTCCTGGTCATAGACATGATAAAAATAATCCAACGGGGAACAAAACTCTCAAAACTAGTCTTTAGCTGACATCTAGAAGCATCATAGGAGAGGGTTTTGAATTAAATGAGAACTATACCAATCATAATCCCTAGCCACATGAAGAGGTCAATGAACAAGATAGCGGATTGAATAGAAAATGAAGGGATAAATCTCTGAAGTGATAGGTGGGTGGAGGCATGGGACCCTACTTCTACCAACATGTTGGAATCCACTTATCAGGTCTTGGACAAGAATTATTGGACTCACCCGTATGGGGTGTTAGGGATGAGAGGAGGCGAAAGTTTTGGCTTTGATATCGATAGGGGAAGTAGGGAGTATAAATTTTCACCCTAGTTGGCAGGCTCACCACAGGTGCGAAGACACGACGACATTAGGATTGAGAGATGGAGGGATGATATTTTACCATGGATGTCATAAAGAGGGAAGGTTCATGATGACTAGTTGGCTCGCAGAGTGAGATGCAGTAATGGTCGAGGCCAACAAACTTCCTTTCCCTCAACGAAGTACAAACACCTCAACGACTAGATTAAATGTGGATACAATTATGAATTCACACTTCGAGATCCCACATGTTGGAGTCCATATGCCATCACATGGAAATGATGGTTTATGGCACACATTGGAGGTGAGCCATGCCCTCAACTATAACATTATGTTAAATGAGGAAAAGTATGGAGCTAATATCCAGGAATATCTGGAAACCCTATGACTTCATATTCTCTGAAGCCGATGGGGCCTCAGGTGGGATTTCCTTCCTATGGAACTTGAGCAAACTCAAAGTGGAGCTGATATAGTTAGAAAAACAGGATCATAGAGCAATAAAATAAAACAAATGTGGAAATAAAACAAATGTGAAAATAAAACACAGAAGATACACAATACAATATAGACACAGATATACATGGTTCATCTAGTGTGGGATACATCCACAAGAGAAATTTATAGGTCCTTCCTTTATCATTATCCATCAAAATGAAGGGATACAACCTACAACACACCTGTTGTAACTTCCTCTTCTTTCTCTCACAATATCCTCTCTTACAATACAATATTTACAATAATACACAATTGCAATACAATTCTTTCATAAGATAGGGTTTCCTTCTAGGGAAAAAATCCCTAACATAAATTCTACTGTCTTATCTGCGACCTTTTAATGAATGGTCTAGATTGACTACGAAATTACAATATTTGAATTGCAAAAAACAAAAAACAAAAATCAACAGTTTATTTGACCTACATATGAATTAGGAGGATAGTCGGGCTCCACAACTAACATATATCCCAATATAAAAGGATAATAACCATATCCTACAAGATCCTAGGATCGACAGAACAAGGGATAGTTATTGAGGTCTACAGACTGCAATCCCCGGCTGACAAGAAATAATTCTTGAGAGAGATATTGACTTTAGGAATAAACATGAAGGAGCAACAATGGATAGTTGGAGGGGACTTCAATATGATAACCTCCTTAGAAGATAAGAAATGGGGTATTGGTCACATGAACTTTGAAGACCAAACATTCAACAAATTAATTGATCAATTGCGCTTGATAGACATCATCCTGTCAGAAGGTCTGTTCACCTAGAGTAATAAAAGTGGAGGGAAGCATCACATTTCAGAAAGCCTCGACATATTCCTGGTCTCAAAAACCTTATACCAAACTAGGAAAGCAGTAGGGGGAGAGATCCATCCTAATCATAGATCTTACCATTGGCCCATTTATTTGAAATGGCTAGACGTGCTTTGCCCCCCCACCAAACCGTTCATATTTTATAAATTCTCAACCCGACACCCATAATTCATGCAAAAAATAAAAGAGTGGTGGGGATATGAACAAAATTTGTATGAAACAAAGATGTACCAGTTCCAATAGAAGTTTAGACATATCAAAACTATCCTAAAGAAGTGGAATAAAGAGGTCTTTGGGAGCATCTAGGAATACAAAAGAAACTTGGAGGTGGAGATGGAATGAGTGTAGGGCCAAATCAGCCAGGAAGGTTAGTCAGCATAACTTGAACATATGGAGTTGATCCTAAGAAGGGAGCTAGATGAAAGAGACCAACAAGAGGAAATAATGTTCTGACAAAACTCGAGGATGCTCTAGCTCAAAAAGGGAGACAATAATACCAAATTTTCCCATCCCCTCCTAAAGCCCAAGAACTAGAATTGGATCCACTCTTTGAAAACAAAATAAGGGGTGATGGTTGAAAGGAATGAATACATTGAATAGAGTCTCATAAATTACTTCCGTGATCTTTTTTCTGAGCCTCCTCAAGACAGGAGGGCAACCACCGATCTCATCAAAAAATCTATTCCAAATTTGGTCTCTGAAGATCATAGCAAAAGCCTTCTAAGAGAGGTGACTCTAGCGGAGGTGGAAGCAACTCTTAAAGAAATGCCACAGGGGAAGGATATTGGGCTGGATGGCTTCACAAAAAATTTCTTCCAAGCTTGTTGGATTATTATTGGCAAAGATATTTGGGTAGTGGAAGAATCCAGGACCTCTCAAACAATCTGGAAAGCATTCAATGCAACCTTCACGTATTTGATCCCAAAGAAAAAGGAAGATAACTCGACAGATAAGTATAAAACTATTTCCTTATGCAATGTTGTGTACAAAATTATTACAAAATTCATTTCTAATAGATTGAAGCTTATCCTACATGAAATTATCTCCTCAGAACAAGGGGGTTTCATAGAAGGTAGGAAAATTTTGTATGGTATTGTAATTTCGCACGAAACCATACACTCTCTACAAAATGGGAAAAAACCTGGGATGCTCCTAAATCTTGACCTATATAAAGCTTATGAAAGAATAAATTGGGACTTCCTAAGAGCCATTTTGGGGGATTTTGGATTCGATCCTTCCTAGATTCATTGGATCCTAAGCCTAACTTCCTCATATTTCTTCTCTATTTTGGTAAATGGATCCCCCTCTCCCACCTTCAAAGCTTCTTGGGGGTTAAGGTAGGGATATCCCCTATCCTCCTACCTTTTCATTATTCTCATTAAGGTATAGGGAGATTCTTGAAGAAAACACTTAGGGAAGTTCACCTGAAAGGTCTCGTCATTTCCCCTCATACGAATCCCCTGTCTTATCTTCAATTTTTTTTATGACACCCTTATCCTAGGTAAGCCCATAGTGCGGGAAGCCAAGGCCATCAAGAAAATTCTATATGTCTTCCTCACAGCCTTAGGCATGCAACTCAACCTAGAAAAATCCAACATTTTCATCTTTAACACCCCGAACATCGCTCAATAGAGAATTACCATAATTTTGGGCTTTCAACGATCCTCTCTTCCCTCACGATACCTTGAGGCTTCCCTTCTGGAAAAATATCTAAGAATTCTAGGATTGAAGGAGCTTTTGTCTAAAATGGAAAATGAGCTCAATAACTAGACCCATAGATTCCTCTCTTTTCTGATAAGAATTTTGTTAATCAAGCCAGTTTTAATGGCTATGCTAGTTTATCTATTCTTAGTTCTCGTAGTTCTTGTGCACATCTTTTATAAAATATGATCCATATAGAGAAAATTTCTATGGGAAGGAATGAAAAGAGAAAAAAATGGGCCATGATATCTTGGGATAAATTGTGTGAGACAAAATCCATGGGAGGCTTAGGACAAAAAGATCCCTAGAGGTTGGGCCAGGCCCTGGAAGAAAAAATCTTATGGCAATGGATCAAAATCCCAAAGGCTCTATGGGAAAATATTTTGCAGGGGAAATATTGTAGAGACATCACCCCTCAAGACTAGATTAGAATGGAGGGAGATAGATTGGGCTTGATAATCTGGAATTATGCTTGGAAAAATCGGGCGCTTGTGAAAAATCAAATATTTTGTGAGATACATGATGGCCATTTGGCTTTTTTATGGGAGGATGCATGGGAGAAATGACCAACACTAATTTAAGATGAATGACTACACACATTCAAAGAAAAGATGATCGATATAGGTTGAACGAAGGTTTCTCAATACTGGGAGGAAAATCAACATCCTATCATAAGTAGAACAAGATCCTAGATATAGCTAGTCGTCTTGCCAATAGAATGGAACAATCCACATCACCAGGTCAAGGAGGATATTCTCAAGGACTACCCCCCTCCCCTCGGGTAGGGCCATTTAATCCTTATATGGGGGAGAAATGGGGACGTGAACTTCCACATAAAGGAAGCTTACCAAGAAGCTCTGGGTCTTGGGAATGAACCCAAAAGGATAGTCTACACCAAAGTCTGGAATTCTCAACTTTGCCCAAAGTTTCCATCATTCTATGGCTAGTGGTAAATACAAAAACTCTAAAATGGGACCAAATCATTAAGAGAGGGCTTAAAAGCCCTTCAATCTACCTCTTGTGCTCTCAAGAATAGGAAAACATAAAACATATCCTTAATTCATGCTCAATAGCCTCAAAATCATGGGACATAGGGGCCTCAATCGTCAGAATCTTAGACCAAAAATGACAGGATATCATAAATACAATTGAATATTCTAGAATTGATTCTTACCAGAATGCAATCCTGAACTGAGCTTAGACTCTCTTCCTAGGATTCCTTCTTTGTAATTTATGGGAAACAAGAAACAAAAGGATCTTCCAAAACCAACCTCCCTCCGTGGATCATATTTGGAAAGGGGTCCTAAACAACATAAGAGGAACCATTTATCAGGTACCATGGAAGGAAGAGGACCTGATAGCCATGGGAAGTGAAAAATCATTGTTGGCCATGTGGAACCTCGACCAAGGGAAGCCTCTTCTCTCACAATAAATTAACCAAAGACCACAACAGGCTAGCTGAGTGACATGGGAACACCCCCCTAGGGATTCCTGAAGATGAATTTTGATGGGGAATCTAGGGGAAACCTAGGGCTTGGGGGAGATGGTGGAATTTTTAGGGATGCCCAGGTAGAAATTGTTAGCCTATACAGTATCAGATTAAGGCTTACCACCAATAATGGAGTAGAATTAGTTGGATTTCTAGCGGGTCTGCAAATGGAAAAAGAGACGGGGTATTTGGTGATCATAACATAAGGAGAATCCCAAGTTTTGGTCTATGTATTAGGAAATATCATCAACAGAGCCTCCCCGGACAAAGTATTCAAAAATTGGCGATTTTTGCAGGGCTTGTGGAGGTGGCTCTCGCCATATGTGAGACGTCAACGATAATCCCAATTCATGTCAGGAGGCAAGCCAACACTGCAGTTGAGTATCTCTCCAATGTGGTAGTGGGATAGATCCATAATGCATCCCAAAGGTAATGACACAAAGTCAGGGTGGGATATCCCCTTGATACCCTCACACATCTCAATTACCATTACAATCAACTGCATGATAGGATAGGGGTGAAATCATAAAGTTGGGTAACACATTTGTGAGAATCGGGTTTCCAAAATTCCTACTAACATTGTTTTGGCCGAACTAATAATTATTTCGTCCGAAAGACACATCTTTTCAGTCAAGCCTTTGGATG
Source organism: Picea engelmannii (assembly GCA_009831015.1). NCBI lineage: Eukaryota > Viridiplantae > Streptophyta > Pinopsida > Pinales > Pinaceae > Picea > Picea engelmannii. Next base: position 1,738,051 of record ML779055.1, on the reverse strand, counting down.
TCAAATCAAACGGTACCATGACAATGGCCTCGACTTTCGTGTACCATATTAGCAGGATGATTTTTTTTTTTTTCGGTAAAAATTTTCGGCCAAAAGTTGTTTCGATCGAAGGAATCTTTCGGTTGAAAAGATTTTTCTCCCTAAAAACAATTTCAGCTGAAAAACCTTTTATATATTACCCTCACACTGCTCCATTCAGATTTTTTCCGAATTGTAGAAAGAGATTGGTGGTTGATAGGTTGGTGTGGACGTTTTCATTGGTGGTTAGAGTTGGCAGTCGTAGCTATGGGTGGACATTGTTGTTGGTCGTTGGTGTTGGCGATTGTAGTTGTTGTGGGTGGTTGTTGCGAGCAGTTGTTGCTGGCAGTTGGTGTTGGAGGTCATTGTTGTTGTTTGTTTCCGTTGGTCCAGGTAAACATATCCCTGTCCGATTTAAATAATTCATAGCTTGTTTTACAGTTTTTTAGGATGTTGACAGGGCCGTATTCGACCTTGTCAACCTAGTTAAATTGTCATTATACGATAAACAAGGATCACCTAGAAGGTAGAAAAGTAAGATATAAATATCTTAATAAACTAAGTATATGTTGGACTTTTTTTAATATATCTAAATGGTTAAGTTACAACTTATTTTTTTTGCTAAAGTCATTTAAAATTCTCACATAAATTTAATTATAAAAAAATATACTTTTAAAAATTTATTAATCAATTTTTAATAAATAATTTTTCATTATTATTTTGACTATTAAATCACAAAGAAAATGTATTAATTTATCTCTATCATATTTATAATTGAAATCACAAAGTAAATGTATTAATTTATCATTATCATATTTATAATTGAATTGTAAATTAATTTTATTCAATTTTTTGAAAATGAAATAAATTGAATTACTTTAGTCTTCATGTTATCATTATCATCATCTTCACAATTAAATCACAAATTAATTTTTTGAAATTGTAAATATGTTTTTAATTACACAAAAATGTTATTTCTTTTTTAATATAAAGTTGTATATGTATAGGATTTTCTTTTGCGTCACTTCTTTATGAGATATACAGATTTATTGAATAAAATGTAAGTATAAAGTTTAAAATTAGATTACCTTGTTTCTTCCGTACTTACATTTACAAGTATACAGTTTAAAACTGATTACCTTAAGTAGGTTGATAGGGTCGAATACGACCTTGTCCATGTACATGGACATGCCCTAATCCGGGCCTGTCCCTGTACATAGTAGGTAATATAAATGAGCATATATACATTTCTCAATCAATTATAATATGTTCATAATAGTAACCTATCATTATTTATAAAAAATTTAAAAAAATTATATCAATTATTATATAATGTTTTTTATATAATAGCAATACCATTTATGTAAATTTACATAAATGCCCATCCCCAATACCACATAGCAAGTATGAAATCCCTTCAAATATTAAAAAAAAAAACTATCAACATAGAACATTCTCTGGAAAGTGGAGACTTCTAATGAAGTACAGATGATGAAGAGAGTAAAGCCTGATACTGTGGTCTTTTCACAGTCCAACAACTACCAATTTACTCTGGTTATTATTTTCATTAATAGGATTTATATCCATGTGAGACACATAAAAATCAATGGGCACATGTCTCACCTCTATTTTCAAAGAAATTGAGACATAAACTCTGGATATGCACACTCTCTCGATAAATTTTATGAACATGATTATCATATATAATATATTTCCTAACAGCCAAATCTAAGAGAAAACAAACCATACAATAATTTTCTAGTGAACTTTGCTTGGGATAGAGAGCACCAAAAAATTTCAAAGCAATAGAGACATGGCATATGCCTACTTCCATGGGCTTCTCCACTACACTAATTGGCTAAGAGTGATGGAAAAATAATCCAAGTTGGGAACCATGTCCATTGATATGTATATATAAATCTATATCATTACAGTTTGAACTTTTATGGTTTATAGTTTAAAAGTTGATCAAAATTCCATTGTATTCCCGTATTTTTAATATATTTTTTAAAAAAAAAGGGGAAATATTATAATATCTTTTGGATTAGTTTTGTTTAATTTAATTTAAAATTTCATGTGACGCATACCCAAATTGGTGGTCATTACAGAGGTAGATTTGGGGTAGATTTTCATTCTGAGAAGTATTGTTATTAAATCATTAAAATGTTTTAATGATTAAGGAATTAATTCATTTGTTTTAACATTTTTTTTCTATGGTAGAATTTGGGCCTATCCTTGTGCATAGAAAGGGAAAAATTCAGCCATGTCCATGCACAGGGACAAAACAGAATAAGGCCTTGTCCATGCACAGGGACATGGACGAATTCGACCCTTTCCATTCGCAAGGACATGCCCGAATAAGGCCCTGTCCATGCACAGGGACATGGCCGAATTTTGTTGGTTGTGGAGCCTGATTATCTTCCTGATTCAGAGGTCTTTTGTTTTCAGTCGTGTTTATACCCCATGAAGTATTTACACCCCAGAAGTATGTACACTCTTCCACACAGGGGAATCAAGAAGGGGGTTTCCCCCTCTGTGGGGTCTAGGGGCGAAGCCCCTAAAGGAAAAATTGACTTGTAAATGTATATTGTAATTTCATTGTAAATCTGGATCGTTTATTATAAGGTCACAGATCTAACGGTAGAAATTATGTTAGGGTTTTTTTCCCTAGAAGGAAACCCTCTGTTATGAGGGAAATGTATTGCCGCTATGTATGATAGCGAATATTGTATTATGAGATTAGAGACTGTGAGAGAAAGAAGAGGAAGTTACAATGGGTTTGTTGTAGGTTGTATCCCTTCATATGTTGGATAATAATAAAGGAAGGACCTGGAAATTTCTCTGGTGGATGTAGCCCACACTGGGTGAACCACGTAAATATGTGTCTCTATTGTATTGTGTATATTATGTGTTTTGTATCCACATTTGTTTTATTTTATTGCTACATGGTCCTGTTTTTCTAACAACTGGTATCAGAGAGATAGGTAACTCACAGGAAAAGAGGGTTCTGGGTTCGAGTGGGAGCAATGACGGAAGATGGAAAGTTTAGGGTTGAGAAATTTAACGACCAAAACTACCAGTTATGGAAGATGCATATGGAAGATTATTTATATTATAATGATCTATTCCTAACATTGGGTGGAGTAGAAAATAAGTCGATCACCATGAAGGATGAAGAATGGGAGATTCTTGACAGAAAGTCTCTAGGAACGATACTGCTGAGCCTGGCAGCATCGGTTGATCCATATTTTATGAGCATGACTAAATGAATATAGATTATTAACAGATTCTTAACACAAAATAATAGAGATACAGTAAAACTGGTTTTCTATTCAATAATGAAATAAATTGAAACTGTAAAATGCAGCGGAAACAAGCTTGTTGAAATGGTGGCGACTTATCTCTGAGAAGAGATGTGACGGTTGCGCTCATTCGCAAGAATATCATTACAATGAGGTTCTGAAGGAATTTTACAATAAACAAGAATGCCAAAAACCCTAGACATCAAAAAACCTAACCTTAGGAGGTGAAGCACCAAAAGTCATGTGGGCCCCGTTTGGGTAAGTTAGTACATTCACTTCTCGGGGTCGTAACTTTTGCATACGATCTCCATTTTAGGCATATGATAGCCCGTTGGAAAGGTGTCATTGAGGAGATTCATTTTGGGACCTCAATAATGCATTTAGATAATATTGATTTGGGACAATTCCAAAAAAACTTCATTTCGGCCCTCAAAATGGCCCCGAAAGTGAAAACTGTTAAAAATAGTAAATTGCCAAAATTGCCAGAAAACTGTTTTGAGCCAGTTGGAAAAGGTGGGTGGCCACCGATATCCATATAGATAAATCCTCCATCCTTAGGAAGAAATGGTCTCCATTGATTTGAGTTCCCCCATCAGATGAGGAAATTTCTGCTGAATTTGGCCCTGGGTGAGCCACTTGCCTTGGTGTAGGAGTTGCCCTGCTTTGACGACTTGATAAAGCTGGATCCTTTGCTGATGAGTTCCCTTGATCTGTGTGTCCACAATCTGATTGTTGGATGCCTATTTGATGCATTCGAGGTTGATCTCTGTTGGTGTCAACTGTTCTGCTACATCTGAGGTGTCCAATAATGGTGGGAAATAAGGGCGAAGGAGATCCACGTTGAACACTGGGTGAAGGCCAAGGAAAGGAGGAATGTTGAGCTCAAAAGAATTATCCCCCATGGCCTTTTTGATGGTGTATGGCCCATAACGGAGTGGGTGAAGCTTCTGATGGGGTCCTATAAGGCATTCTTTTTGCAAGTGCAACCAAACTTTGTCTCCCACCTGAAACTTATGTGGCACCCGATGTTGATCATGGTGTTGTTTGTACTTGTCATTGGACTTATCTAGGATATCCTGAACCTATTGGTGGATGTGTTGGATCCACTCAATGAACATGGTGGATTTTTCAGCTTCAGTTGGAACAGGAGATGAGTCGGTCGAGGTGACCACAAGGGGAAGTGCAACATCTATGGTACCCAATGGTTGGAATCCCAACCCCACCTGAAAGGGGATGTGGTTGGTTGAGCTATGCAGGGCTCGGTTGTAGCTATGTTGTACATAGGGAAGGCTCTCATCCCATGTGAGAGGGTGATTTGAATTATACATGTGAAGGATATGCACAAAAATTTGATTTACGACCTTGGTTTGGCCATCTGTTTGGGGGTGGAAGGTCGTGGATTTGGTTAGCTTGGTGTCCAGCAGTGACCAGAGGCTCGACCAGAATGTGATGAGAAATCGACTGTCCCTATCTGAGACAATGGTTATTGGGAGTCCAAAATGTACCCAGACTCGTTCAAAGAAGAGCTTGGTAGTGGCCTCTGCTATGATTCTCTTCTTGCAGGCAACCAGAATCGCCATCTTAGAAAAGTGGTCAACAACCACATAAACAAAGTCATTTCCCCACTTGGTGGATGGGAGGCCCGACATCTAGTCCATTGAGATGGATTCCCATGGCCTGTCATGAGTATGAAGAGGGGTGTACAGGCCCTAATTCTTAGTGGTTGGTTTGGCAATAACACAGGCAATGCAGGACCTGATATACTTGTTGACCTCATGTCAAAGTTTCGTCCAGTATAAATGTTTCTGTAGCATCGCCACTGTCTGTTCAATGTTGAAGTGTCCTGCCACCGGACTGTAGTGGGCTTCCCAGATCAACTTCACTCGCTTGCTTGATGCAACACAGATATGGCCCAGATGACACAACAACCCATCCTGAAGATAGAAATTATCGACAACTATGTTTGCACCCAACATTTGGTAGGTGGTGGTGAAGTCTGGGTCTGTCTCATAGAGTTGGGGCCATCCAGAGGTCTCATGGACGCAAGAGTCTAGCACTTTGGTGAGTTCCATGAATGGTGGTATACTGAGGCAATCAACAACGTGATTGGTGATTCATGTTTTATACTTGATGTTGAGGTGGAATTGCTGCAAGTATGTGGACCACTTTTGATGTCGGTCATTCTGCAATTTTCCCTATGTCTGCATAAACTGCAGTGACTTATGATCAGTGTGGATGACTGTCTCCTTCCCAAGAATGTAATGTCTCCACCGGCGGCAGGCTTGCACAATGGAGTACAATTCTTTGTCATAAGTAGGGTACTTACGGATAGCATCAGATAGTGTCTTACTATGATAGGCCACGGGGTGGCTGTGTTGAGTGAGAATGATGCCCACAACATAGTCTAAAGTACCTGTCTCAATCTCAAAGGGATGTTGCAGGCTAGTAGTTAAAGTATCGGGGATGAGCATAAGCGCTACTTCAAATCATCGAAGGCTTGTTTGTGGGACCGTCCCCACACAAATTTTTCCTTACCACCACCCCTGGTGATTTGGTTGAGGGCCCATGCAATATGGGAGAATCCCAACACAAAATTGCGGTAGAAATTGGCAAGGCCCAAGAAGCTTCAAAGCTCAGTGAGTGTGGTTGGCGATGGATAGTCACGGATGAATTGGATCTTGGTTGAATACACATGTACACCATGATGATCAATGATGTAGCCTAGGTAATGGACCCTGTCCATGCCGAAGGAGCATTTTTTCAAGTTGGCATATAGCTTGTGCTACTGCAGAGTGTGCAGAACCTGCTGAATGTGCTGCAAGTGCTTGACCCAAGTCTTGCTGTAAATGACAATGTCATCCAGATACACCACTACAAAATTATTGGTGAATGGTCGTAGGATGTCGTTCATCATCCTCATGAAAGTGGTCGGAGCATTTGTCAAACCAAAGGGCATGACCAACCATTCAAAAAGGCCTTCCTTTGACTTGAAGGTGGTCTTCCATACATCTGTCTGTTCTATTGGGACATGGTGGTAGCCAGACTTCAGATCAAACTTACTGAGGTATTTATCCCCCATGAGTTGATCAAGGAGGTCGTCAATTCAGGGAATTAGGTATCGGTTTCTGACTATGATTTTATTCAGATCCCAGTAATCAATGCAGAGTCATTAGGTTCCATCTTTCTTCTGTACCAGCATTATTGGGCTCTCACAAGGTGATGAGCTGGGACGGATGTGCCCCTTGTGGAGTAGTTCTTGGATTTGTCACTTGATCTCCTCATTCTATAGAATAGAGCAATGATATACTAGCCCATTGGGAAGCAGTGCACCAGGGTTCAGGTCGATGGGGTGCTTGACCTGGCAGTGTGATCAAAATCTGGGCTAGGGGTCAAAATTTAGCTCCAAAATCAAATTTCTCGGAATTGCCTCAAAACGAACGGGTGTGTAGCCCTCATCGTCACAAACCCAACGCAACTCGTTTGGGTTCAAATAGACATTGGATGAGAGAGATATCACGATTTGTTTGAATCGCCAAACATGTAAAAAAAATGAGTGTCGACTGTATAGTCTGTACGGATGTTGATGTGGCATGTCCGTACAATGATGTGGCAGAGCTAAATAGGCAGGGCCATATGACATGTGGCGTGTGCTGAGTTGGCAGTTTGGTCGAATCAATTTGTGACACGTGGCATTTAATGGGCAAATGGTGTGGTGCCACGTGGCCCAGTCATGGGCTGCCACGTGGCACCGTTGTAATTGGTTGTTGGTTCAAAAGATTATGGAGTCCACCTGACTCAAACATTGGGCCTCCTCTCCTGTTCAAAGCTTTAGCAATGGCCGCCCGAACAGCATACCACACGGTGGTCCTTATATAACATATGGGTTTAATTGTATTTAAAATGAATTAAAGTGTGAGTTGGGCGCGTCCAGGCTGGGGCTAAGCCCCAGCCCCCGGTTGCACACTCCACAACATATGACCATACAGTGGGATTCCTGACCATGGAGTTTTGGCGTGCACCTTTCAAACGATTATCCCCAGTTGCATGCATTATCATATGACCATGGAAAAGCACGCATGGATTTTGGATTTGGTATTACAATGGAGTTAGCCCCTGGTTTTATATGTTTTAACATATGACCACACATGGAGAGCACGGAGTTTGATTTGGTTTAAATGGTTATACACCCGCCACTTGTCATTTAACCATTCGGCCTTGGAAATAGTTAGCCCATGGTTTCGGGGAGTTACCCATATGACCTCGGCCTTAGCGGTTAGGGGCTGGTGCGCCCTAACTGTCCTACAATTTGATCGGTTTTTCGGTTACGCGCCGGTGGTAGGTTTTAGCATGATTTTGAGCGTGTTCTTCATTGGGCCACACAGAGGTGCGTTTTGGCGAACCAGAGACAACAAGCTTGAAGGAAGAGAATGGCAGGAGGCCTATCTTCTTCATTTTTTGGCCAAATGAGGTGCCGAAAAAGCCCAGCTAGGGGTTTTGGATGTTCTGAATCCATTGACACTGTTTTCAAAGCCATTTGAAGACTTCTTTTGTAGGTTTTTTAACCATTGAAGTTTCAGGAAGCTCCAGGGAGCTTGAAGCCCTCATTGTTTGAGGTCATGCTCAGATGAGCCTATGTTTGTTTTCTGTGATTGAATAATCATTTTTGTCTAATTATTATGCTTTGAACACTTTGGGATAGGTTTCAGATCCATTTGAGGACTTTTATAGGTGTTTTTTCCACAAAGAATCTCAGGAAAGTTTAAGGCCACATGTAGAAGAGGTCATGCCCGAATCAACCATGATCCGTTTTCAGAGTTCTATTAGTCATTTTTAGCGTTTTTATGTATTATGAACCCAATGGTATAGTCAGTATTTCCATTGGAGCTGAGCAACATCTTGTAAAAGAATCTTTGACAAATTAATCCCAAAGAGCCAAGTCCATTGATGGAGGCTCAAGGAGATGTAGCCCAGAGAGGTGTGAACTCCTTTATCATGTTGTTCTTGTTGTGAGTGTTTGCTGGTTATTATTTGCTGCAAGTTATTTTTGTTGTTGTATTTATAAAAACAACATATTTAATCTTGCAAAGACCTCACACATAAACATTTAAAAGAAGAAGATTAAACTTGGCACATAATTTATCTTGCATATTTTAACACATGGAGCAAGGTCCTGTAAAGTTTTATTTTAATGAAGTAGAGGGTGCTTGCATAGCATAACAAGTCATCCCCCTATTTTCAGATCACAGTGTAGAGGTACCTTGGTAGGTGAGGAGAAGATATCTGAGTATTCTTCCACGGCCTTATCTACTTGCTTCTGCTGTGTGGAGAGGTCGACCGCAGAGACCCTGGATGTGGCTGTGATCTTTCACTTATTCTGAGAATGAATCATGAAGAAGACAAACTTGCCCATATGAGAGATGACCTTCCTACATTGCTTAGCAGAGATCAAGGAAATAACACTAGGTGGGACTGCCTCAGGTATCTTGTACAATTTCCTGTTCAAAGTAATAATAAAACTACGAGGCCTAGACTCATATACAACATGACGTTTCCATAAATAAGGTTGGCCCAAAATAACATTACAAACTTCGAGAGGAGAAACATCACACAATACCTCGTCTTTGAAGGGCTTGATGCCGTATGATAGTCGACACTGTTGGCTGACGTAGAGATCGTTTCCTTGGCAGAGCCATCCAATGGTGTAGGGTTGTGGGTGAGGCATTGCGGGCAGGGCCAACTGCTTGACAACCTCTACAGAGATGAGGTTCGTCTGGCTACTGCTATCAGTGATGAAGTGCAGCGGGGTGTCTTTTACCCACATTTGCAAATAGAAGAGGCACTCTCCTTCTTCTGGCTCGTTTGGTTCACTAGGTTGGAGCTTGGTGGTAGAAATGGTGGCAATGGGTTCCATGCCAATGATCTGTCTTCCCCTTTCTGGTTCTGGATCAGAGTCAAAATATGCATCTGATTCAAAGGCTTTCACTTCAGCCACCAGGGACTTCTTTGAGCGACAATCAACAATGTTATGCCAAGGACTCTTATGGAAGTCACACCACTTCTCGATATCTTTCTTTGTCTTTCCAGTGTCCTTCTTTTCTTGTGGCTTGGATTGGTTGTCCAGAAACTGTCCATATTTTCTCTATCATTTGTTCTGTGGGGTGGGTCCACCCTTTCCTATCTTTTGTTGTTAGCGGTTCCCAGGCCCTAATTGTCGCGTCTTTTGTTTGAGCTTCTGCTTGATTTTGACGACATATCGGTAGGTCGCGCCCAAGGATGAGATGTCTAGAAATTCCATTTCGATCTAGATGTATCTATGCAGATCATTTCAATACCTGAGCACCAGATGTCGCTCTGAATATTTGATACCCATCTTGGTGCGCAAGGTATGGAAGATATTTGTGAAATATGGCACTGCTTGATCTCTTTCTTCCTGCAGTGTGGTCCATTTGGTATATATGTCCTCATAACTTCTGACAAGGTAGTATTGTTCCTTAATATAATCCCTGAAGGAATCCTAGGTGGCTGTGACTGTAAATAATGAGGGTTTCTCTGTTTCCTTTTGCTCACATAATGCTTCCCACCAATATTTGACACGGGGGATGACTTTGAGGAGCGCAAAAGTAATATTTTCTCTATTCGAGAAGTTATGGACAAAACAATACCCTTCTAGAATATTCAACCACTTATCTACATCATCTGCGTCTATCTGACCTTCAAATATAGGAATATCGAAGTTTATTTGTACCTTGAAAGGGGTGGCACCTCCGCTCGAAGAAGATGCATCGCTTGTTGGTAGCCGCCGAAGGATTTGCACGAAACTATCCATCATCTCGTTCCCATGTTGTGTGAGGGCTTCCTCAATAAACAAATTGAAAGGATCTCCCATCCTGTCATCTTTCTTTTCTCCTACCATGAGAGGTCTCTTGGGCATGCGAGAGATTTTTTCCTCAAGAGAAACAAGCTCAAGACCCAGCTCTTTGTACTCTGACCTCGTTGGGGACATGCATTAAGACGACAAGGAGAAGACCACTCTGATACCACTGATTCAGATTTTATGAGAAGAATGAAATGAATACAGATTATTAACATATTATTAACAAAAAACAATAGAGATACAGTCAAAACTAGTTTTCTATTCAATAATGAAATAAACTGAAACTATAAAATGCAGTGGAACCAAGCTTGCTAGAATGGTGGCGGCTTATATTCGAGAAGAGATGTGACAGTTGTGCTCATTCACAAGTAAATCATTAGAATGAGGTTCTGAATACATTTTACAATAAAAAAGAATGCCAAAAACCCTAGACATCCAAAAACCTAACCCTAGGAGGTAAAGCGCCAAAAGTCATGTGGGCCTCGTTTGGGTAAGTTAGTACATTAACTTCCTAGGGTTGTAACTCTTGCATACGATCTTCGTTTTAGGCGTGTGATAGCCTGTTGGAAAGGTATCTTCGAGGATATTCATTTTGGTGCCTCAATCATGCCTTCAAATATCATTGAGTTGGGACGATCCCAAAAAACCTTCATTTAGGCCCTCAAAATGGCCCCAGAAGTGAAAACTGCTAAAAATAGTAAATTGCTAAAATTGCCAGAAAACTGTTTTGAGCCAGTTGGAAAAGGTGGGTGGCCACCAATATCCATCTGTATCATCGGTGGATTTCAATATTTTGAAATAAAATACAACAAAGTCTTTGATGTACGCATTGGCTAAATTGTATGAAAAACCCTTGGCGTCCAATAAGGTATTTCTAATGAAGAGATTATTTAATATGAAGATGTCAGAAGGTGGGTATATTGCAGATCATTTAAATGATTTTAATACAATTACTAATCAACTAAGTTCTGTAAAAGTGGACTTTTATGATGAGGTTAGGGCTCTTCTAATCTTGTGCTCATTGCAAGAAAGTTGGAATGACTTGGTCATGGCTGTAAGTGACTCTGTCTCTGGTTCAAATAATTTAAAATTTGATGATGTTGTTGGTGTTATCCTTAGTGAGTAAATGCGACGAAAAAGCATAGGTGAGACATCAGGTAATGTGTTGAACATGGAGAATAGGGAAGACAAAGGGATAGAGGAAAGGGCCCAAGGAACCGTGAGAATTCTAGGAAGGGCGGATCCAAATACAAACTTGGAAATATAGAGTGTTGGAATTGTGGGAAGAAAGGACATTTGAAGTAAGACTGCGGAGCTCCAAAGAAACAAAGAGATGGACAACATGAGAGAAATTAGAAAGAAAATGTAACAGGTGATGTGTTACAAGATGCTTTGATTCTTTTTGTAGATAATATTTCTGAGTCTTGGGTAGTAGATTCAGGGGCTTCATTTCATGCCACACCCCATAGGAAACATTTTCTAGATTATGTTCAAGGTGATTTTGGACAGGTTCATTTGGGTGATGATGCACCATTCAAAATGGTTGGAATGGGAAAGGTAAAAATAAAGCAACACAATGGAAACCAATGGTTTTTGAAAGAGGTAAGACATGTTTCAGATTTAAGGAAAAATCTAATTTCAATAGGGCAGTTGGCAAGTGAAGTTTGTATATCCAAATTTACAGATAAGAGGCGAAATGTCATCAAAGGATCATTGGTGATAGATAAATGAGAGAAGGTAGGTACATTGTATTTATGTAATGGTAATACTGAAACTTCTATCTCTTTAGCTTCTACATGAGTGGATACAATACTATGGAATCATAGGTTGGGACACATGAGTGAGAAGGGAATGCAGATACTTCAAAAAATAAATTTGTTTCCATATCTTAAACAAATTGATTTGGACTTCTATGAGAATTGTGTTTATGGAAAACAAAAGAGAGTCAGATTTCTCAGAGTTGAAAAAGAAAAGAAGAAGGAAAGGTTAGAGCTTGTGCATACAGATTTATGGGGACCAACTCAGGTATCATCTCTTGGTGTCTCTTGTTATTATGTTACTTTTATTGATGATGCAACTATACAAATTCGAGTTTATTGCATTTGACAAAAATMTGATGTTTTTGATACTTTTAAGAAATGGAATGCTTTGGTTGAGAATGGGACAGGAGAATTTTTCAAGGAGTTTKATGATTACTGYTCATACCATGGGATTCRTAGAGAGAAGACAGTTCCAAGAACACCACAAGAAAATGGTGTGTCAGAAAGGATAAATAGGACAATCATGGAGCGTGCAAGGAGTATGAGATTGCATGTTGGTTTGTCCTTATAGTTATGGGAAGATGTTGTAGMTACTATTGTTTACTTAATAAACAGGGGACTTTCAAGCTCTTTGGATGGTAGAATTCCAGAGGAGGAATGGACAGAAAAAAATTTAAACTATTCTTTTTTGAAAACTTTCAGTTGTGAAGCATTTGTCCATATTGATAAAGAAAATAGAACAAAGCTTGAGGCAAAATCCAAGAAGTGTACCTTTATTGGATACGGTGTTAATGATTTTGGTTATCGCTTATGGGATTACAAAAATAACAAAATCATTAGGAGTAGAGATGTCATATTCAATGAGAAGGTCATACACAAAGATTAGTTGCAGGGAAAGAAACACGAAAAATAAAAACAATAATACATAGTGCTTTATGAGATCACTAAAAAAGAAATTCCAAAGGAACCAGAAAATCAAAATGTACAACAATAGGAGAAGTAGGTACCTCAAACACCTGCAAGTGTTGTTAGAAAATTACCAGGTTAAGTATACCCCCTGAACGATACTCTCCTTCATTGTATTATTTATTGTTGATTGATTCTGGTGAACCATAATGTTATGAAGAGGCAATGAAGGTAGACACCAAAAATAAGTGGGAGCAAGGCATGAAAGAGGAAATAGATTCCTTGGTAAATAACCATACTTGGGACTTGGTTCAGTTTCCTGCAGAAAAAAGAGCATTGCAGAATAAATGGGTTTACAAGTTGAAGGAAGAAGATGGAGGAATAAAGCAGTACAAGGCTAGACTTGTTGTAAAGGGGTTTGCACAAAAGAAAGGTATAGATTTTGATGAAATATTTTCTCCTTTTGTTAAAATGACTTCAATTAAGACTATTTTAAGTCTTGTGGCAGTAGAATATTTGCATCTTGAACAAATAGATGTTAAAACAACTTTTTTTCATGGGGACTTGGAGGAAGAGATTTATATGAAACAACCACAGGGGTATGAGGTCAAAGGGAAGGAGAATTTGGTATGCAGGTTGAAGAAGAGATTGTATGGCCTAAAGAAAGATCCAAGGCAGTGGTATTTGAAGTTTGATAGGTTTATGACAGAATAGGGTTATAGTAGATGTCATTCTGATCATTGTGTTTATTTCAAAAAGCTAGAAAATGGAAGTTATATTATCTTGATATTATATGTAGATGACATAATTGTTGCAGGGTCTAATATGAAGGATATAAATGTGCTCAAGAAGAAATTAGCTAATTGATTTACGATGAAGGATTTGGGAGCTGCAAAGAAAATCCTTGGTATGAGAATATCAAGAGACAGGAAAAATCACAAATTGACATTGTCTCAGGGTGAGTAGATAGAGAAGGTGTTGGAGAGGTTTAGAATGCAGAATGCAAAACCAGTTAGTACACCTTTAGCCAACCATTTCAAATTAACTAAGGAAATGTGTCCAAAGACACAGGAGGAGATAGAATACATGTCCAGGGTCTTTTATTCATCAATAGTTGGCAACTTGATGTATGCAATGATTTTCACAAGACCAAATATTGCACATGCAGTGGGAGTTGTGAGCAGGTATATGAACAATCTAGGTAAAGAACATTGGGAGGCAATAAAGTGGATTCTCAGGTATTTGAGAGGTACTGCTACTCATGCATTACATTTTGGAGGTTTAGACACTTTACTACAGGGATATGTTGATTCAGAGATGGCAGGTGATAAAGACAATAGGAGGAGCACCACAAGGTATGTTTTTACTATAGGTTGAACAACAGTAAATTGGATTTTGAAACTACAAAAGGTTGTTGCACTTTCAACAACATAAGCAGAGTATGTTTTTGTTACAGAGGCTAGTAATGAGATGATTTGGTTACAGAGGTTTATGGAGGAATTACGAATGAAGAAGGAGAATAGTAGGTTGTACTGTGACAATGAGAGTGCAGTTCATATTTCAAATAACTCAAACTTGCATTTGAAGACTAAGCATATACAGTTTAGGTACCACTTCATACGATCTGCCTTGGAAGATGGACATTTGAAGTTGGAAAAGATACACACTAGCCATAATCCTGCAGACATGTTAACAAAGGGAGTAACCAAGGAGAAATTGAGTTCCTACTCAGTTTCAGTTGGTATTCAAGAATGAAGATGAAGATGAGAAATTTTCCAGGTCCAAGAAGGTTCAGAGTCCTGCATATACAATAGCGGTGGAGTTGTTGAGATCAGTCTCCAACTAGGAGATTGTTGGTTGTGGAGCCTGATTATCTTCCTGATTCAGAGGTCTTTTCTTTTCAGCCATGTTTATACCCCATTAAGTATTTACACCCCATAATTATGTACACTCTTCCACGCAGGGGAGTGTAGAGGGGGGTTACCCCCTCTACGGGGTCCAGGGGCAAGCAGGCCCTCGACGGGGGTTCGCGAGTGAAGCCCCCGAAGGAAAAATTGACTTGTAAATGTATATTGTAATTTCATTGTAAATATGGACCATTCATTATAAGGTCACAGATCTAATGGTAGAAATTATGTTAGGGTTTTTTTCCCTAGAAGGTAACCATCTGTTATGAGGGAAATGTATTGCGGCTATGTATGATAGCGAATATTGTATTATGAGATTAGAGACTGTGAGAAAAAGAAGAGGAAGTTACAATTTGTTGTAGGTTGTATCCCTTCATATGCTGGATCATAATAAAGGAAGGACCTGACAATTTCTCTAGTGGACGTAGCCCACATTGAGTGAACCACGTAAATCTGTGTCTATTATATTGTGTATCTTCTGTGTTTTGTTTCCGCATTTGTTTATTTTATTGCTCCACGGTCCTATTTTTCTAACAAAGTTGGGCCTGTCCCTGTGCATGAACATGGATGAATTCGACCCTGTCCATTTACAAGGACATGGAAGCTTTGCATAGTGATCTAGGACCCTCAATTTTGTTAATACACTAGATTAAATTAAATTTAATGCATGCTGGAAATTACAATTTAGATTTTTGTTTGTAATTTTGTGCATTTTTAGCATTCAATTACTTTAGAAATATATTTTTTAGCATAGATATTTGGCCTAGCAATTTCAACTTGCATCTTAAGTAGACAAAACTCAGTTTTAAACATTCTAGAATTCATTTTTTTTTTTTTTAAACACACTGCACTTTTGAGAAATTAGTTTAGTGTAGAAAATTTCATTTCTAGATTTGTTTTGGGTCTAAAAACTGCCATTTTTCAATCCAAGTAGACTCATTTACTTAGTTTTTCTGTACTTTGGAAATTGATTTCGATTTATGTTTTACACTTTATGAATTGATATCACTGAATATAAGTAAACAATTTATATTTCTAGATAACGTTTGAGTCTAAAAACCAAATTTCTAGATCTTACTTTAATTTCATTTCATAGACCTTGCATTCTAGAATAAATTATGTTGATTTCCTTTATCAATTTATGCATTTTTCACTCATATTTGATGCAGAAAATTTATATTTCAGATTGTATTTGAGCATTTAAATTTGAATTCCATACTTTACTTTTTCTTAAACTTCATTCTTTGTTTGAAAATTTGAAAGTAACTTACTTCACACATCACATAAATTCAGATATGATACAATTCAAAGTATATCAGTCATACCTATCCTACATTAGATTGTGCCTCATTTCTAATATGAAAGATGTCTCATTGGACACACATAAAACATATTTCAAATCAAAATTACCTTGAGTCCTTGAACGATTTAATCAACCTTTTAACCTTGGACTTAGGTTTACCTTAGGGAATCCCTAATTGTGCCCTGTCCATGTATAGGGACATGCCCAAATTCAAGCTTGAATTTAGACCTGTCCCTGTATAGGGACACGACCAAATTATTCCATGTCCATATATTTAATTTCCACTTTTACCTTAGACTTATACATCACTATTGTTAATTAGAATGAACAAAACCCTCATATTAAACTAGTTTATTTTATTTTTCCAAAAATGAAGATTCGAATGATTTGATTCTACATATTAAAATATGATTGTTTAAGTTGATTAGGATTGATGTTTATTTTTATTTTAAACATAGGATCCACAAAATACCATGGATATGATATGACTAGGTCTACTACCACCTTGGATAAACTAGCACCAAACATTAGACAACTCGATAAATAAATACTTTTAGACTATTTCATTTTATGTTTTAATATTTCATCAATACTTTAATGAATTCCAGCCTACCCTTGCACATGGACATGGCCTAGTTCGATCCTTTCCCTATACATGGATAGGCCCAAATTTGGCCCTTTCCATATACAGGGAAAGGCACGAATTTGGCTCTATCCATGTACAGGGACATGGGCGAATTCAGGCCTCTCCCTTTACATGGACATGGCAGAATTTGAGCCTTTCCTTGTACATGGACAATGATGAATTCATTCATGTCCATGTACATTGACATGGATGAATTCATCCCTATCCATGTACATGGGTAGGCTTGATTTATTTGCCGTTGGTTCAGGTAAATATATTCCTTTCCTAGTTAATTTTTTTTTTAGTTATTTACTTCAAAATGATTCTCTTATTTTCAGTTTTCTATGTATTTGCTTGTGAAAAATCTAGAAACCACTCATATAGTTAATTATTGTGTGGGTTTTTTGTTTTTAGTTTATTTATTTTTTTTGGTTAAGTACCAAGCCTAGATAATGTATGACCCTCTTCCTTCCTGGGATGGTCCATGAGACATAGGAGTAGTTAAGAAGGGAATGATCACATCATTGATCTTTCTCGTATGATGGGGTGATAAAATATTATAAGTAAATACCATGAGAATAATGTGCACATTCTTCCATTAAAGAATAACTTAATTGTTGACTTTGTGTTGAAATCACTCTTTCTTGAGTTCTGCCCCCCTTAATTGTTGTGTGGGTTTTTGTTTTTGTTCTTTGCTTCTACTTAAAGAAAGTTAGCTGCCTTGACTTTGGAAGAATTTAATTTTTGACTTTGTATTGAAACCACCCTTGCTTGAGTTACACCCCCCTTAATTGTTGTGTGGGTTTTTGATTTTGTTCTTTGCTTCTTCCTAAAGAAATTTATCCACCTTGACTTTGGATCCCCTCTCCTTGACTTGTTTTTTTTTTGTTGATTTTTATAATTTAACAATTAATATTTTCTGTTATAAAATATTATTTGTTTAAATTATTTTATTATTTAATTGAGTGGCTACGACCCCTCTAGGATAGTTTTTCTTGGTGTATTAAGTCACCGTAGGCTTACCTCTCCAACCTCTTGTTGTCGCTAACCCTTAAGGGTCTTTTCCATCTTGTCGTTGATCTCTTCTTGGTTGTTGTTTGGGGATTCTGGTTCTCCTTGCTAGTGCCACCCTCCTCATTTTTATGCTGGTGTCGCCCTCCTCATATCCTTGCTAATGCCACCCTGTGTATGTTGTCTTTGTCCTCTTCTATTGTTGCCACCTGTGTATGTTTTTGGTTAGGCTTTTGATATTTTACCCTAAAATTTTTGCTTGGCAATTTGTTCCAAGTGTCATGATGATATCTTCCTTGAGGGTTTGATCAATGATCCCTTGAATATTTTTCTGAGCATATATCTAAGAGGATAGAAACAACATATCAGGTAATATTGTTTCTTGTTTTAGTTTTAAGTAAATGTTTTGTCAGTGATTGTTTTTAGACTACTAGATTATGGATCAAAAGTTTTGATGTCTTGTTTATTGTAAAATACAAGTAGCTAATGTTTAGAAATTAAAATAAATATTTCTTTTTTAGCTAGCTATATTTTTTGCCCTTAAATTTTAACATGTTACACATAGATTATCTTTAAAATTACCTTCTACAATTTACAATGTACACAGATATAGATTATCTTCTACATGTTACTTTTTTTTATATTTAAATATTTTCATGTTCATTATATATAGCATCGTAGTAAAAAATATAGTTGTTCTATTTTTTTCAAAATATGTTTTTGATGCTTTGAAGTTGTTATACATTCTTAAATGCCTTTAAGTTGTTTTATAAATTCAATATTTCCATTTTATGTTTCTATAACTTATGAAATTTAATATTCATGAATTTTCAAAGGATAGATATCAAGGCAAGATGTTGAGACAAGGGTCTCCAAAAATTCGTCACAAACGCTCTAGGCTATCCAATGAAGGAAGAAGAGGAACCCCTTCTTCGACTGAGACTTTGAGTGATCAACGACAATCTAGTCAGATGAGGGGATTATCAAATGAATATGTGAATAGATCATCTCGAGAATGTGCTCAAAATAGTGCTATGGATGCATCTTTCTTAGACAGGTTGCATGATGCAGGAGCATCGCAAATACCCAAAATGAGCGTGGAGCCAACGCATGTGTTTTAAACACATGACATATCTCTTTGAAAACTTTTTGAAATTGAAGTGCCAAACCTTTAATGAATCCTTTATGAAGGAGTGCCTTTTGTATATTGTATCAGACCTCAAGCCATACGCTCTTGTCTGAAGTAGATAAGGAGGAATTTAATCTAGTTAATGCAGGTAGGTAGGATTTATTTCTAGATTAGATAGTTTTAGAGGCTAAGAGGGAAAACGGATATAGACACCCTCATTGTATCATTGTAACATTAGCAACATTCAGAAGAGAAGAGAAAACAGAGAAAAGTGTGAAGAACACCCATGTACAGACATTTGAATTAATAGAAGAAAGTTCTGATTCAAGTTCATGGCTGGTGTTGTTTCTCTGTGTATGTTGATGTTGTGCTCATGAATGTTTGTTCTTGCTATGCATTTTCTTTGAATATGTTGTGCATGTGATTTCATATTTTCAAAGTGAAGTTTGAGAGAGAGGAGAATAAGTTTCAATTGTTTCTCTATCTGAGCCAGGAGATTCCTGCATAGAGTGCAGTTGAATTCATCCGCAAAGAGTGCGTTGATGAAGGCTCAGTAGTTGAACTTTTATTCTCGTTCACCCAGAAGTTGTTTTGGGTCATTGAAGCCGTGCAATGTGAGTGCGCAGGCAGAAAGAAGGAGTCTCAGTTGTAAATCTGAGCAGAGGAATTTGAAGACTGCTACTGCAGGAAGTGCGCAGAGTCGGGAGGATTCAACACTTGGAGAGTCATTGAACGATTGTTGCGAAGAGCGTGTGCACAAATCCATCTGAAGAAATCAAGGTGGAAACGCTCAGGAGGTTTAGAACTCTCGTGACATTGTTGAAGGAGAACACAGAAGTCTGTGTAGGAGGTTTGATAGAGGAAGGGTCATGCAGAGTGGCAAGAACAGGCTTGGAGAGAAATTATTTAGAAGGAACTTTTAGCCATCCCAGGAAATCCTCAAGAAGGAGAAATCGACGGTCAGGATTCGCAGACAAAAGCCGTGAAATTTCGACAACCGTCAGATCTAGAAAAGTTGCACTCAGGTTAAGCCCTAGCATGCAGGGAAGGAGCCCGAGAATCATCGGGACTCAGCTCATCGGAGAATTGGGGTTTACGAATATGAGAGTCTTATGCACACTAAAATCACGATTGGCGAATTCCCAAAAGGGTCTCAAACGTTGATTTCAGCAGGAACACATGGCGCGAGATCCCGTTGAGTTGGGATTCGGCATTTTGGAGTTCTCAGTAATGAGAGACTCACGACTGGAGAAGTAGCGATATTCCAAAACGCGATAACCATGTGGTCACCATGTCAAGTGGAGGGCAGGTGTCGGAAGGCCAAGCCTTGCCGTGAGTAGAGGAAAGGTGACATCACACTTCGGGGATCATCATTTGGAAAGGGTTGTGAATTTGTGTAATAGGGATCGCGAATTCCTGATACGTGATTCCCTGATCAAATATAGGGGAGTGGGAGCCCAGGCGTCAGAACAGAAGACAAGTGGCGTCGGGAATCGAAGATCAGAAATCCCGCGAGCGTGAGTTCCACGCATATCGATTCTGCGAAGTCCGAATTTCCGATAAAGGGAAAAGGACGTGGTCAGGTGGGCCAATAGGTCGCATGTAAGAAAGGTTAGCGGAGGGAGCTAAGACGTGCGAGGTGCCATCGGAGATCGGGAGTCGGGGTTTTGTGGGTGCGTGACTCATGACCTTGTGAAGGCCAATTTCCTGATAAGACCACAGGGAGATAAATAAGAGCATCCTATGGGTGACAAAAAGTCCCGATAAGGGATTTGAAGAAGAAATTTAGCTCTTCGGGCCTTGGGAACAAGAAGGTCCTGGTGACAGCGGATGTGCCCGGGTGGCGGTCTGCATCAAGTGGTATAAGAGCGAGGTTTTCTCTCTGTTTTCTGTAGCAGAGGAGAAAATAGAAGATTTCACCATGCCGCCAAGAAGAGAAAGGCAGTCGCCTGATCGAGAGGACAGGGATGTGCGAAGAAGAGGTAGGCCGACAGGAAATCTGCAACTGGAAAGGCAAATGAGAGATCTTCGAGCAAGACTAGAAGATATGGAAGCAGCGCAGAGACGCACAGCCAATGCTGGAGACTTAAGCGACTCGGAGGGCGAAGACAAAGCTGAACAACAAGGAGAAGTTGCAGCCGAGGATGCAGCAAATGAGAGGTTAATTAAGGCTATCGCTCGGATGAGTTCAAAGACAAAAATGGACATTCCAGTCTATGAGGGAAGTCTGGATGCAGAAGAGCTTTTGGATTGGATTCGAGCTCTTGACACCTACTTCAATTATGAGGATATAGAAGAGGATAAAAAGGTAAGACATGTTCTTACGAAATTGAAAGGACATGCAACATTATGGTGGGATGAGCTTCAGGAAGATAGACGTTCCAAAGGAAAACAAAAAATTAAAAGCTGGGATCGAATGATTGCGAAGATGATGGCGAAATTCATCCCAAGGGATTATCAGATCACACTGTTCAGGCGAATGCAAAATCTGAGATAGAAGTTGATGACGGTGAAGGAATACACCGAAGAATTCTACAAGCTCAATATCAGAGCAGGTCATCGGGAGAGTGATGATGAAAAAGTAGCTAGGTATATGAATGGCTTAAGATACGATATCCAAGATGAGATGAGTATGACAACCGTCAGAACGGTTGAGGATGCATATCAAATGGCGCTGAAGGCTGAAGAGAAACTAAGCCATAAGCCGACACAGCGTGGCCGAGGCAAGAGCCAGCCGAGAGGCAAATCAGTTTCCCAAGACAGGTTCCAAAAATCTAAGGATGACTAGAAGAAACCTCAGACAAGAATGGAAAGAGGTGGAAGTTCACAGCGAGGTCAACACGCTGAACAATGAATGCAATAGGCAGAATAGAGCGGAGGATACGTTGATGTTAATACTTTTCCTCGTACCAGAGGTAGAGGAAGAGGCAGAGGCATAATCATCACATGCTACACATGTGGGAAGAATGGGCATAAAGAAGTTGATTGTCCAGATAGGAAGATAGATAAAGGAGAAGCTCACATCATCGAGGCATAGAGGCGAGCTGCTGAAGCAGAAGACGCAGAAGACGGAAGGTCTTTGATGATGCGAAAAGTTATCGTAACACCCGAGAAGGAGGTGGAGGACACAACTCATAGAAGCAGACTGTTCAGAACCACATGCAAGTCCAAAGATAGGAAGTGCAAGGTTATTGTGGACAGCAGAAGCACCGACAATCTCGTTTCAACAGAGATGGTGGAGAAACTAGAGCTGGAAACGAATGATCACCCGAGTCCATATAAAGTATCATGGCTACAGAAGGGACATCAGGCGAGTGTCACTAAACAATGCTTAGTGGACATCAAAATAGGAGGATACAATGATCAAATTCTTTGTGATGTTATTCCTATGGATGTATGTCATTTATTGCTAGGCAGACCATGGCAATATGACAGGAACGTTATTCATGATGGGAAGATGAATACATAAACTTTAGAGAAGAATGGGAGAACACATATGTTACTTCCGATAAAATATAAGGAGGTGAAACCGGAAGTGAACAACAGGATACTTCTCATGAGTGGGAAGGAACTTCTGGCAGAAGTAAATAAGAAGGAAGATCCACAATTCTTTGTGGTCAGGAAACCGAGGGTTGTTTTGACCAGCACAAGAGTGGATGATCTGCCGGAGGAAATTCAGGAACTGCTGGAAGAGTTCGTTGATATAGTGGTGGACGAACTACCTCATTCGTTTCCGCCGATGAGGAGCATAAGTCATCATATAGACCTCATACTAGGAGCCAGTTTTCCGAACAAAGCAGCGTACAGGTTGACGCCACAAGAAAATGAGGAGGTCAAAAGGCAGGTACAGGAACTGTTGGATAAAGGACTGGTCAGGGAGAGTCTAAGTCTGTGTGCCATTCCAACGGTACTAAGTCCAAAGAAGGATGGAGGTTGGAGAATGTGCACTGATTCCAAAGCCATCAACAAGATAACAATCAGGTATAGGTTTCCATTGCCGAGGATGGATGACTTGATGGACTGCTTGAGTGGAGCATAATTTTTTTCAAAGGTTGATTTGAAAAGTGGATACCATCAGATTCACATGAGGGAAGGCAACGAGTGGAAGACAACCTTCAAAACCAATGAAGGGTTGTATGAATGGCTAGTCATGCTGTTTGGTTTAATGAATGCACCGAGTACATTCATGAGATTGATGAATGAAGTGCTGAAAGAATTCATTGGTAAGTTTGTCATTGTTTATTTAGATGACATATTAATTTTCAGCAAATCAAAAGAAGAGCATTTGAAGCATTTAGCTGCAGTAATGAGGAAGCTACAATAAGGGAAGCTATTGATTAATATGAATAAGTCCTCATTCATGAAGAAATAACTCATTTACTTGGGGTTTGTCATATCGGAAAATGAATTGAAAATGGATCCAAGTAAGGTGGAAGTGATTAAAAATTGACCATCACCCAAAAATGTTTTTGAGGTGAGGAATTTCCATGATTTGGCTAGTTTCTACCGAAAGTTCATTAGGAATTTCAGTGGAATTAGCGCAACAATGATGGACATAGTCAAGAAGAGACATAAGTCTTTTCATTGGACTGAAGAGGTAGAGAAGAGATTCAATCTGTTGAAGCGGAAGATCACCGAAAAACCGGTTTTGGTGTTGCCATATTTTTCGAAAGTTTTCCAGGTGAAATGTGATGCAAGTGGCTTTTCCATAGGAGCGGTCTTAAGCCAGGAGGACAGACCAATTGCATATTACAGCGAGAAGTTGGATGAGGCCAAGGTGAATTATTCCATGTATGATAAGGAATTTTATGCTTTCATACAGGCGCTGAAGAAGTGGAGGCATTATTTGATGCCGAGAGAATTCGTTCTGTATAGTGATAATCATGCATTACAGTTTGTGACTCAGCAGGAGAAGCTGAATCAAAAACATGCTAAATGGGTAGAGTATATGCAGAATTTTACATTTGTGATTAAACACATTTCAGGGACTACTAACAAAGTGGCTGATGCTTTGAGAAGGAAGTGTCTGTTGCTGCAGGAGTTCAGAGTCAAGACATTGGGTTTTGAAAATCTGAAAGACATGTATGCAGGTGATGCTAATTTTGCAGAGGCATACGAGGCAGCTGAGAATCCAGTTCTCAGAGATAGAACCCCATGGATAGATTACTTGATTCAGAATGGATTGTTGTTCAGAGGCAACTAGCTATGCATTCCAAAATGCTCCATGAGGGAGAATTTGCTAAAAGAGAAGCACAACGGAGGACTGGCAGGTCATTTTGGCCACAATAAGACATTTGCAAAGCTGAGCGAAGCATATTTTTGGCCGAGGATGCGGTCAGATGTCAAGAAGTTTGTTGACAGATGCAAAATTTGTCAACATTCGAAGGGCTGGAAGCAGAATGCGGGATTCTATCAATCATTATCCATACCAGAGAGGCCATGGGATGAAATCAGGATGGATTTCATATTGGGATTACCTAGGATGCAAAGAGGACATGATTTGATCTTTGTAGTGGTCGACAGGTTTTCCAAAATGGCACATTTTATTCCATGCTAGAAAACCAACGATGCGACTCACATTGCGAACTTGTTTTTCAAGGAGGTCATTCGACTCCATGGATTGTCGAAAAGTATAGTATCGGATAGGGATACCAAATTCATAGGGCATTTCTGAAGGACACTGTGGAAGAAGATGGGAACTAATTTAATATTTATTTCAGCCTATCATCCTCAGACCGATGGGCAAACAGAGGTGGTAAATCGAAGTTTGGGAGACTTACTCAGAAGCCTAGTAACAGAGCACCATAGCAGCTGGGATAATGTGTTGCCATAGGCAGAGTTTGCTCACAATGATTCAGTGAATAGAATCACAGGTAAAAGTCCATTTGAGATTATATATGGCAGGAAGCCAAGAGGAGTATCTGAGCTAAGGGATTCAGAGAAGATGATGAAAAAGAGCACAAGTGTCGAAGAGTTCACTGAAGAAATGAAGGAACTTCACAGCAGGGTGAAGCAGTGATTGCTGGAGTCAAATCAGGAATATAAGTGCAGAGCGGATCAACATCGAAGACAACTTCAATTCGAAGTTGGTGATCTAGTTCTGGCACATCTGAGGAGAGAAAGGTTCCCAAGGGGGACATACAACAAGATGAAAATGAAGAAAATTGGGCCATGTAGAGTCCTGAAGAAGTTGGGAGAAAACGCTTACGAGATTGAGTTGCCGGAAGACATTGGAATATCTCCGACATTCAATGTCTCAGACTTATATCCATATAGGGATGAAGAAGCAGTAGTTGGAAGTGATGGGCAACCAGAAATCCAGTGGCAGAAGCAGATGTCGATTCAAGAGAAGCCACAGATGGAGTATATACTTGACAAGAGAGTCAGCAAAAGAACCAAACGGAAGCAATACTTCGAGTATCTGGTGAAATGGAAAAACCATCCAGTGGAAGATGCTAGCTGGGAAAGCGAAGAAAATATTCAAAAGCATGGACAAACCGTGCAGGAGCTCATGGATAGGAGCCCATGAAAGTTTTCAAGCTGAGGAGTATGATGCAGAAGCATTGCAAATACCCAAAACGAGCGTAGAGCCAACGCATGTGTTTTAAACACATGACATATCTCTTTGAAAACTTTTTGAAATTGAAGCGCCAAACCTTTAATGAATCCTTTATGAAGGAGCCCATTTTGTATATTGTATCAAACCTCTAGCCATACGCTCTTGTCTGAAGTAGATAAGGAGGCATTTAATCTAGTTAATGCAGGTAGGTAGGATTTATTTCTAGATTAGACAGTTTTAGAGGTTGAGAGGGAAAACGGATATAGACACCCTCATTGTATCATTGTAACATTAGCAACATTCAGAAGAGAAGAGAAAACAGAGAAAAGTGTGAAGAACACCCATGTACAAACATTTGAATTAATAGAAGAAAGTTCTGATTCAAGTTCATGGCTGGTGTTGTTTCTCTGTGTATGTTGATGTTGTGCTCATGAATGTTTGTTCTTGCTATGCATTTTCTTTGAATATGCTGTGCATGTGATTTCAGGGTTTCAAACTGAAGTTTGAGAGAGAGGAGAATAAGTTTCAATTGTTTCTCTATCTGAGCCAGGAGATTCTTGCATAGAGTGCAGTTGAATTCATCCGCAAAGAGTGCATTGATGAAGGCTCAGTAGTTGAACTTTTATTCTCGTTCGCCCAAAAGTTGTTTTGGGTCATTGAAGTCATGCAATGTGAGTGCGCAGGTAGAAAGAAGGAGTCTCAGTTGTAAATTTGAGCAGAGGAATTTGAAGACTGCTGCTGCAGGAAGTGCGCATAGTCAGGAGGCTTCAACACTTGCAGAGTTGTTGAACGATTGCTGCGAAGAGTGCGTGCATGAATCCATCTGAAGAAATCAGGGTGAAAATGCTCAGGAGGTTTAGCACCCTCGTGACATTGTTGAAGGAGAACACATAAGTCTGTGTAGGAGGTTTGATAGAGGAAGGGTCACGCAGAGTGGGAAGAACAGGCTTGGAGAGAAAGTCTTTAGAAGGAACTTTTAGCCATCCCAAGAAATCCTCAAGAAGGAGAAATTGACGGTCAGGATTCGCAGACAAAAGCCGTGAAATTCCGACAACCGTCAGATCTGGAAAAGTTGTGCTCAGGTTAAGCCCTAGCATGCAGGAAAGGAGCCCGGGAATCATCGGGACTCATCTCATCGTAGAATCGGGGTTTACGGAGACGAGAGTCTTATGCACACTGAAATCACGATTGGCGAATTCCCGAAAGGGTCTCAAATGTTGATTTCAGCAGGGACACGTGGCGCGAGATCCCGGGGAGTCGGGATTCGACATTTCGAAGTTCTCGATAATGAGAGACTCACGACTCGAGAAGTAGTGATATTCTGAAACGCGATAACCACGTGGTCACCGTGTCAAGTGGAGGGCAGGTGTCGGAAGGCCA
>ML779055.1:1686994-1709812 GCA_009831015.1 Picea engelmannii | reverse complement strand
TTTTTTATGCATTTGATGATAGTTTACTTGTAGTTCTAGATATAGATACATATCATTGTATCTTTAGTAATAATTGAGTTGTTATCGTCATTACTTGCGGTTTGGTCATATGTTAAATGAATCTCCAGTAAATAGGGGAATTGGTTCCAAGAGTTTAAATTTGGATGGGTTGAATCAAGTATGTTTTTTCTAATATCCACATATAAGCACTTAAGTCGCCCAATCTCCAATCTTTTAAATAATGAACAACATGAAATTTATGTTTTTGTGTAAAAGTGAACACAATGAATCCTATATTTAGTTCTTAGTTGTGTTGTTCACAGATCCCTATTCCATCTCCTACTACCTGGGAAGGCTTGTCCCAATTCTCATTAGGAGAGTTTGAAGAGGGTGGGAGTTCACAAGTATCATTGCATGTTGAAAAATATTTTAGTTAAATATGAAAATTGCAATGTCATTTAAATTATTAATTTAAAAGAAAAATGTCTTAAACAATATATAATTTATTGAATCTTAGGGTATGGTGGGTATAATTTATTGATAGTCAAGTTGGCACATCACATGTATTACATGTTTCAAAATTTAAAACTACAATTTAATGTGTTAAAATCATTTAAATTTAATTTTCAAATGTACAAATTTGAAATGTGTTATAGGGAAATGTGGAGAAGGGAGTGTCAGAGATTGAGATTGAGGAGGATGCATCCATACCTGGGAAGGATGTGTCTATTCATGATGATTCTTAAATTTATATTCATTACACATTAATGTGCTTTAATTTGATTTTATGTTTGTCCTTTTATATATAAGTGTTCAAGATTATTTTTGTTGAATATGCTTATTTTTTTTACTTTTTTCATTTTTTTTATCAACTTTTTAGTTTAGCCTTTCCTATTCATAGAGTTACTCAACTAGTGTCTATATACTTTTTAACGCTTTGATCAATTATTTTGAAATATATAGAACTCCTATATAATCTTATCTTCATCTAAAATGCTACATTCAATCTTATTTATGTTTAGATCACGATGAAGACCTAATTTTGAACTTGAACATTTGATTATTTGAGAATAGACTCTATCCCACATCAGAAAAGGGGAAGTTTATAAATTTTCTTCGAATGCATTATTTTCCTTATTGTCCAATAATCGTGCAATATGGAGATTTGTGTTTTCTGCATACAACGAAGTGAATTTCTTCTTGGAGTATTGTCAAACTCTTAACTAATTTCTTATTAACCACAAAAACCAACATTTGTATATTTACAAATAAGTTATGTACGTGCATGATCTCAATTATGTTTACATCATGACAAAGACATATTTCAAAAAACATTTTATTATATGTAATATGAATACATCCCATGTAGAAAGATGAAATATTTAAATTGTTTTTGAAGAATGACTTAATATATGTGCAGATTTGTGTTTTCTGCATCTACATGAAAAATTATATGAGAACATCTATTCCACTACAAAAAGAGGAGATAAGTATTTTATGAAAGAATGGTTTTTAAAATGGAGATTTTTGAACTTTCATAGATGTAAGTAATTTCTCAGAAGAATGGATTAATATGGATATTTATGAATCCTTTAATTTGAAAGGGCATTTGAGGGCATTTGATTATATGATAACATTTATTCCACTGCAGAAGAGAAGATACATATTTTAATGTTGAGTAAATAAGGTCACCTGGCATGAGAAATTGACCTGAAGGATCTGGGACTTTATCCACGAGAAGATAAATATTTTATTGGAAGAATGGTTTAATATGGAGATTTGTGAAATTTATGCATACACAACTATATTTATTTTCAGGTTATTATCTAACTCTAACCACTAAAATTGGTTACCAAGAACACAATTTTTCTCTTTAAAAAATGTCTAGATAATATTTTAGATAAGATTTTACATTGTTTAGATCATGTATGCTTAATATGGAGAGTAACTATTTTGGAAGTTTTGAAACTTCGTGATGTAAGTTTGGTTTAAAAAAAGTGCCAAAAATGTATAATAAAAAGAGAGAGTGATAATCTTAAATCTGTGGAAATGTGGTTGGGTATGTTATTGCTTCATATTTCTTATTTAATATTTTGTTAAATATCTTTAAAATATTTGTTAATAAAGTATATATGCTAATATGTGTTATTGGTTTTTCTTTTTATTGTTTTTTATTGTTACAGATGTTTACATTATATTTAGTGGAAAGGAGCATGTTGGGAGATGAAACTTAACTCTTTTGGTATGTATGTAAATTTTTCTTTAATCACAACTTGTTTTGTTTATCTAAAATTGTATGTGTACATTTTATTTTAAATTTGTAGATATATTTTATTTTAAAATTTTAAATTTTAAATTCGACAAATGTTTTCTTTTGTAGGTATGAGGTGATCTATCTTAAAGAGATGGCTTAGAGTCGATAATTTTGGAGTTAAATGTTTTAATCAAGCCTCTTAGTTTTTGTTATTAACCTAAAATGGTTGTGGAACCTATGTATTTGGCAGTGTAACTATTCAAACTTTCATTATATATATATATATATATATATATTTGAAACTCAAAATATCAATTTATTGTTTCGTCTTTGATTTCTCTCATATCGTTTATGATGGTGGAATATATTGTTTATTGTTCATTTATAAATTGTCAATAGATTATAATCTCAATTTTTATGATGGTGAAAGGATAATTTATGTTTTATGGTCAGCTTATAATTTCAATTTTTATGATCTGGTAAAAGGTTAATTTATGTTTTATGATACTGTGCTGAAATTAAAAACGTTTTATTTCATTTTATTTATAAACATCATTGTACTATGTCAAGTACAACTTATAATTTCAATTTTGTTTGATTTGAAAATATGGTTGAATAGTCAAACATATCATCAAATTATAAATTCTACAACTTATAATTTCAATTTTGTTTCATTTGCAAATATGGTTGAAAATAGTCAAACAAATCATCAAATTATAGTTTTTACAACTTATAATTTCAATTTTGTTTGATTTGCAAATATGGTTGAAAATAGTCAAACAAATCATCAAATTATAGTTTTCGACTTTGGATCCCTTACCCCAAATGACACTCAGATATGAGGGTTAAGGACTAGAGGGTTTCTCAAGTTAGGTTTCAAACTTCTCAATTGTCTCATATTAATAATATTAGAATGGAAAAAACAACAATCACTATTGAATATTAAAAACATGTGAGAGATTCTTATGAGAGTGAAAACATAAAAAGAAAATTAGAGTCCATGGTGATGAAGTATTATATTACCAAGATAAAAGCATTGACAATTTTCATTGAGTGATATGGATTTTATTCCATTCCATTCAAGTAATAATCAATTGACTTTAACATTGATTTTGTAAATTTAAGCATATTGAGCATCATATCAATCTATATCCCTGATTTATTTTGATAGGGCATAGACTCCTATCAATCCAAAATTTAGTAAAAAACCTGAACTCAAAATTGAAAATTCACAATGAAATGACAATCCAGAACTAAAGTGGTTATGTTCACCCTTGGTTTCTTTATTGAAAAATCACAATGAAATGACAGTCTATCACTAAACTGGTTATGCTCATCCTTGGTTTATTTTCAAGCTTTCAATATTATGTTCATCCTTGGTTTCTTTCCGAGATTTCAATATTTTGTTCATCCTTAGTTTCTTTTCGGTCTTTCAATATATTTATTCAAGAAAATGTGAAATAAAAATATACTTGGAAAAAAAATTGAAAAAAAATGATCTAATTTTTTTTAATATGTAAAATTAAAATATGCTTTAATGTAAGCAAGCGATTTTTATTAAAATTTATATTGATATAACTTCTTGATGTACATAAAGGGTAGAAAAGGGATGATGAATTATCAATCCTCTGCACGTTGGAAGTATTCACTAGTGCCATTAATATGACACCTATGAGTGTTGTTCAATATCACTGAATAACTTTCTATTAAAAAAATTGCAGGGATAGCAATGCACCATCCACAATACAAGGTCTACATTGAGTAAACTTCCAACTTTGTTATCATGTCACAAATCACATTCTTTTTCAAATTAAGTTTTTTCAATCAAACTTAATGAAAACTATGTTTAAAATGTGTGTTAGGTAACATTATACACATTTGTCAAGTAACTCATAATTTCAATTTTATTTGATTTCCTTCAAGATATTGAAACCTAAATGCACATTACAAAACAATTTAATATATCAACACTTTTGGAATCAAAATTCGCAATTTCATAATTAAAATTGATACTTTTTATGATGTCTTTAAATTTTTTAATTAGGATTTTAATCATACACTACCTTGAATTCTCAATATACTCCAAATTCAATTAAAAAAATGAAAATCTAAATGCAGCAAACCAAGCCTTAGTAGATGGTGTTATTTTTTATTTTTTGTTATCAGGTCACATAATCAAATTCTTTTTCAACTTAAGTTTTTTCAATCAAACTTAATGAAAATTATGTTTAATGTGTAGAATATAAATAGTTTTAGGTTCATCATACACATTTTTCAAGTAGCTCATAATTTCAATTTTGTTTGATTTGCTTCAAGATATTGAAATCTAAATGGACATTGTAGCAATTTAATATATCAACACTTTTGGAATCAAAATTCACAATTTCATAATTAAAATTGATACTTTTTAAGATGTCTTTGAAATTTTTAACTAGGATGTTAATCATATACTACCTTGAATTCTCAATATACTCCAAATTTAATTAAAAAATAAAAATCTAAATGCAGCAAACCAAGCCTTAGTAGATGACCTGTTATTTTTTATTTGTAGAATGATATTATTCCTAGAGATATTAATAGAGAGGTGGATGATTTTATGAAAGGTACTACATTTAGTGAATTTTTTTCTAAGACATCAATAGTCCCTTATAATGACATGGAAATGGGTCCTAGTTTTGATATGAAGTTATCCTCTTCATATGAAAACAAATTTCAATCATTGCAAATAATGAACACAAATCCTTTATGTAAAGGATTTGTGTATATAATGGATAATTTGTAGGACTAGTATAATCACCCAAAGTATAGGCTATTTTAGGTTTCCTATACAATCTATAGTTTCTTCCCTCAAATTGTAAATAAGGCTCGATAAACTTTATAATTCATCAAAAATATAACTTTTCTTATTTGAATGGACCATGAAAGTAAACTAAACCAAATGATTCTAGAATCCTAGACCTTCATAAATATGTGTACTTTCAATGAAAAATATAAAATTATGGAATGTACATGTCACTTGTTTAAAGAAATCGTAATGGTATGCCATCTTCAATTATTCGTTCATGATCGGATTTGGACATTTTCCATTTTCTAACTTTTTTTTTTCTCTTGATTTAACTTCTATTAACTTTATGCGTGATGCACATACCAAATGACTATATTGAAAACCTATGACATCTTAATGGTAGTCTTGAAAGTGAACATGAGTATCGGTTTGATGTGTTTCTTGAAAAAAATATCCTTTCAATACAACAGATTCTCTTTCATATATAAAATTGTTATCATAAAAATCTTCTAATAACCTCATCTTTTGTTCTTTGCATCACATCAAATAATATTTCACATTTGCAGTGTTGTCTACAGGTGCAATCATGGAAAAGACATAATTCGATATGTTCCAACAAGTAGTTCGTGTTAGATTATCACACAAGTACATCTACAAGTTGTTTAAATATTTAAACATAAAAATTAACTTCTCTAACAAGATAAGAAACTCTATCGCCATCAACGGACACTATAGTTTCATTTGATTCCATCTCCTCTGAGCTTGCAAGTGGCATTTTCCCTTTTATATTAATTTCAGTATGTCTCCAAGATTTAACATATCCCGCATTTTCATTTTCGCAAATCTCTATGGATTATGTGTCCTCTATGCAAACTGAACAAAAACAAGATTCATTTCTTTTATCAAATGCAAACACATTTTGATAGCATTTTGTTTTAACTGAATGCACTTTTCTTGTCCCATGTATTGTATCGACTTGATATGGGATTGATCTATTTACATATTGGATTCCAACATACCAAAAAAAATTGCATAAGCCAATAACCTGTTAACTTGAAATCTACCAAGAAAATGATTGAATATCATATAAATTTGAACACGTGAATAAAAATATCTTGTGTACATGTGTAACATGTATATATGTACACACCTATGCACATCTCTTGAAGGATTATTTTCATGGCTTAGCACCAGTTTGCACCATTCAAAAACTTGATCAATGGATTCAAATTGATTGGAATGAGGGTTCATTTGATACCTTCGAAGTGCTCATTTTACACATGCCTATGCACCGTCATGCTCTCATTTTCCATGACCACTCTAAAAAAAAATTCATCAATGTGTAATGTTTTATTTGTTATGAAGATGACACAACCAATAGAATGATCATGAAGATTTGAACTGACCCACACATCCATCTGACCATATCCAATGTCGATTGAATCTGATCCCATGTTATTTCAATGAATCATAAAATTTATCAAAACAATGTTGTACGTAATGTGTATTGTGTGCTTGATTACCACTTATATAAAAGTGATATTATTTAATAACATGTCGATTGTCATTGGTTCTTTCTATGTTATCAAGAATTCATTGAGCATGTCTATATAAAATGTGGACAAGTATAGTGATTTGATCATAGTGATAATATTCACTCTGTATTTATTTTTATGCAACGAATGTGTAATTGTATGCAAATTCAACTACAAACAAAATTGTCCCTGGTGGAAGAACTTCACGAGATTGTTTGAATTGTAGGTCTTTCCATCGAGTTCTATGTGAATGCTTGGTGTATTTATACATTTCTTCCTAAAACTTCTTCAAAAAATATATCACATGGATTTTATCTACTTTCAAATCAATCCTTTTGGAAATAACATTTGAAGAATGTGGAGTTATGTTGCTGATATATTCATATCTCTTCCAATTGAATGTTATATTAGAAAATGATTGATCATTCATATCAATAGGATAATTTGAGTGAAACAAAATTAGATTTCCACAATGATCACATTTCTTTCCACCGACATAGTTTTTTTGGTAAAATAATTCAACACCTTCTCTTTCACATAGAATTTCAAAAATACAAGCACGAAATGTGGAGGGAGGATGTGAACTTGACCATAAAGTTTTACCAAAATCAAGAAAAGTGTTGTAATATAACTCAAATTCCACATGATAACAACAAAATCAAGTGTCATGAATAGTGATGGGTCAAACAAACCATGGTCTTTGTTGCACAAATGTATTGATGAAAATTTTAACTTCTTTGTGCTCTTCTTTAAACTTATTGAACAATTCTATTTGTGTCATTGACAATATATGTTTTGGATGTTCTTCATATTGTTTTCATGCTATTCTTCGTCACAACACATCCCTTGTATGTGGTGAAACACTAGATTCTTTCAAATAACAATTACGGGCCGATTCTTATTGAGTACGATCAAATTTTATTTTGCGCAAACTTTTGTTTCCCATGAGTGTAGTTATCTATAAAATTTAAATAAAAAAAAATCAACATTTCAGAATAGCCTCAGAAAAAAATTAATTCTCCAAAAAATTATTAAAAGCTAATTTATTAAGAATTTTATGTTCAACAACGCCTTCACCTTGAAAAATTTTCAACAACGCCTTCAATATATATATTGCATTCAAAACATCAACCACCTTGTTCAAAACAATGAAAAATGAAAAAAATGATTCAAAGTTTTTCTTAGGGGCTTCGCATATGCAAAACCATGAAACGAGAGTGTGAATTGTGTTAAATTGGTTCGACCGAAAGCATATTTATAAGATTTGGCATCAATTGAAACGAAATGACGTGTCCCTTCATTTTTTTTTCCGACTGACAGAATTCTCTCACCCATCTTTTGGTCGAAAACCTAATGTTCAACTGAAAAAACTAGGAATCCATTTATTGTTGACGGATTCCGTTAGTAAAATATCTTTCATTCGAAAAATAAATACTTTTCCGCCAAAAAATTCATTCGATCGAAAACTTGTGAATGGAATTGCTTGCAAGAACCTAATAATTCCCTCCATCTTCCTTGCACTTTGGAGGTTGTAGACTCCTGCAAATACTCAGATTTTAGATTCGAAATTGATATCAGTATTTGCAAAATTGAATCTACTTTATATGGATATATTTTTTTTTCATTTTCATTACTTAGATCTAATTTTGTTTAATTTTATAAAAAAATCACTGCATAATATTTTCAAGTGAAATTATGATTTAGTGAAATGAAATATCCATATCTCTAAAAATACATAGTGAAAAATTTAGAAAAAATTATATTCACAATCCTTGAACTGTTCTCTTAAAAAGGGTATTTTTAGATTTTAATTTGAATTACAAATTAAGATAAATACAAGGTGGTGGAAAACATGTGTTTACAATCTACAACTATTTCATCTTGTTCAACTTCAAAAAATTCTAGAAATTATAAAATTTATCCGTTAGATTCAAAATTATAATCATAAGAAAATAGAGTCTATGTAGATTGTTGCAGTATATTTAGTTTGTCAATTTGTTTTTTAATAATAGATACGTTGTTGGGGGAAAACATAACTCATTATCATTCCTTTCATTTTTAAGGAACATATTGTGAAACAAATGTCAAATTGACACATCAAATCTCAATAAAAAAAAATTGAAAAATAGTCAGTAGAAATCTAACAAAATTATTCACAAGTTTTGCTTTTACTGTAAAGTGAAATTCTAAAGAAAAAAAATATTTTTCTATACTGGAAGTTGAAGAACTTGTGAAAATATAGTTTTTTTTCTCGCAAAACAAGAAAAATAGACACCCATCTTCATGAGAGGACTCATAGGTTGAGAGCCTTGAGTATCACGAGTGGGGCTATTAGAAGCCCAAGTATCCCCATGATGAGATCCAGAGAGTGTACAAAAGGACAGACATAGGTCGTTTCAGTGATAGGTGGATCTGTCTGGTCATTTGTCAATTATTATTGGAAAAGGGAGGAAGATTTAATGAAGAAGTGGAAACACGAGCCAAAGAGAATAGAGCTTCAAGTTGATGATAGAAGGAAGAGGTATTTGTAATCAACCACACTAGGAATAATGATGATCAGGCTAGATCATCCCAAGCCCCAATGAATTTGGACTAGCTTGCGAAATAATGGTCGAAACTAGCCAAAGGACAAGATCAATTATCGACGTGATAATAGCCTTGGCTATATGAGGAAGAAGATCACCCTTCCCCGGGCCATCAAGACTTCTTTTAAAAGTTTTTCTATCTTGGTGTGTAGGCTTAGTTGGTTTTTTTAGAAGGGGAAATCTGATAGGAAGAGAGCGAATGGGCAGAGCTCTTTCCCTTATATTGAGAATAGGGACCAAAGCGCCATATCTAGAAGGAAATTATTATCCTCGCTCCTCCCCCTAGTTTATCTTGTAATATTGTGAGAAGCATTTTAATTTATAGGTTTAGAGATATAGAAAGAGGTCGTCACAGAACAAACAAAGGGGATAAGGTTGTTTCCCCGAGGAATTCAAATCCTCAACCTGTAACGTCCCCAATCGTTACAACTACATGTGAAACCGAAAGTGCAATTTTTTTTTTTTAAGGAAAGAAGGCGATGATGACAACAATAACCACACAAATTACGACCAACACAAGCACGCCATCCAGGAAATAGGAAACTATGACTCCACGCCCCGGGCACAAGGGAAATTAGGCAAACATGCGTAGAACAAAAAGGAGGAATGAGTACCTGCCCGACGCAAACAAGACACCCCTACAAGCTAAGGGACAACATCGCCCTCCTGACACATGACCAAAGATGAAAAAGACTAAAACCTCAAGGTGCGTGAACCCAATGCATGAAGGGGTTCCACCCCGACGCCAAGAGAAACTTACAACA
Source organism: Picea engelmannii (assembly GCA_009831015.1). Lineage (NCBI taxonomy): Eukaryota > Viridiplantae > Streptophyta > Pinopsida > Pinales > Pinaceae > Picea > Picea engelmannii. The sequence goes on along the minus strand of ML779055.1, from coordinate 1,699,889 downwards.
CTCGACAACACTCACACTGAATGCATCGACTCCAGCTAAGTTATCGTTCACTGCTATCCAATAGGGCATGCTATGATCCCCTCATCAGGAATCATGTCATCCCCAGGTGATAGCCACATCAAAACCTTGGCACCACACATCCTATCTAGACCGAGGACTCTAGAAAAATCCGACACCTGAGGAGACAAATACCGAGAGGAACCACACCCAAACCCCAACAATAGGTCGACGAGATGCCAACGGATGACTACCAAGGAAGACATAAACCAATACATGAATTTTTCAACCACCCATGCCTTTTATCAAGTCTAACCGGTCAATAAATACCATCTAATTAGAATTGAATACAGATCAATTTTATCATTACTTACGATCTAAAGGGAAATTCTAACTTAATTCCAAATTGACAAATCTAATTTAATCAATACTAAAACAATAAAATAAAATTACCATCTAATTTGACAAGTCAGTTTAATCAAGGTTAAAAGTAAAGGACAAGTCTGGTCTGAGTTAGTTAAAGGAGATCTAAACAATTCAAGGATGCCTATTCAATGAAGAGGTTGTCTAAAAATGCTAATCATTTGCAGTTAGAAGTATTTATAAATTACCGATACTACAAAACTACTGTGTACATTATACATGGGCTATCAATTAAAAACAATAGAAGGCATGTAGATGATGAGTCACCGGACCATCTAAGTAAAACACTACCTAAATTAGAATGCATTTCAATCAATTTAGAGAAGGGTTGTCAATAAGTAACAAGTGTTAAACATGGGTGAGAGTTAAATACCATTAACTCAAGAATATAAAAATGACAACGCAGTCCTGACAGGCCATCAATAAATGAAACGTATTCCTAAAATGGTAAAAATGCAGACCCAAGGTAACTCTGAATGCAGTGCAGTCCAAGGGACAAAGTGCCAGGTACACAGGCGACTAAGGTTGTCTTAAAAGAAAAAATCATGCACATTACACACAACCCAAAGGAACTATAAAATCGTTGTGGTTAAAAACACATAATCATAATGCTAATAAACACAATAGCACTGCCATTAAAGCAATTCGTTGTACCTTATTCACCACGGATTGGAAAGATACATAATTTTTGTAAAAGAGGAAGTAAATATAACTGCATTGTCATCAATGAAATCGTAACTACCTGTAGTTGTAATTGCATTTCTAGGATGCCAATTATAAACACATACAGGAATAACTAAAAACATTTTTCCATTTGTCGAGATACCAAAATAGAAAAAAGAAACACAGACAGGGATAATTAAATGTTTTTCCATTTGCTGGAATACCAATTACAAATGCAGATAGGGATAATTAACACGTTTTTCCATTGCCAGGATGCCAAATATAAAAAAAACGCAGACATGGATAATTAAACATTTTTCCATTTGTCGGAATACCAATTACAAACACAGATAGGGATACCTAACATGTTTTTCCATTGCCAGGATGCCAAATAAAAAAAATGCAGTCAGGGATAATTAAATGTTTTTCCATTTGCTGGAATACCAATTACAAATGAAGATAGGGATAAATAACACATTTTTCCATTGCCAGGATGCCAAATATAAAAAATACAGACAGGGATAATTAAACATTTTTCCATTTGATGGAATACCAATTACAAAGGTAGACATGGATATATAATAAGTTTTTCCATTGCCAGGATGCCAAATATCAAAAAAACGCAGACATGGATAATTAAACGTTTTTCCATTTTCCGGAATACCAATTACAAACACAAACATGTTTAATCAACACGTTTTTCCATTGTTAGGATGCCAAAAAAAAAAAAAAAAAAACGCAGACAGGGAATTTAAAACATTTTTCCATTGCCAGGATACAGAATATAACAAAAAACGCACCAGAAGGGGAATTATATTGTTGTAAATAATATAAAAGCAAATCATTGTACAAACATCCTAGGAAATAAAGGAATAAAAACGATTATCAGTAAGATGTAAATAGAAGACAGACCATGCAATGTAAAAAGAAGACATTTTGGTTCGATTCAACATCATAGAAGAATAAAAATGTAATCACTCTACAACTCAATAATACACAGACAAGAAAAAGATAAAATCTGATCATCAATCAATAAATTGTCGGGTCGAATATCAACATCAAGGCGCAAGACAAAAATTAGTCAAGGACAACCATTAGAGGTAGACAATTGATAGGAACATCCTTCGCTCATTATCCTCACACAGAAAAGCAGAGCGTTGAGATCCATAGGTCTATTAACGCCAAAGCGATGACCGTAGATCAGGCTCCTAGCCGACGGCTCAGGTGAGCACTGATGAGCTAGGGACGAAAGACAAAACAACCACAATGGTCACAATCAAAACACCACGGGGAGGTCAAGACATGCGGGAAAACAAAGGCCATGTGATTCAATCAATCATCGAGCTAGGCTATGAAAAATTTCAGTCATCCATCTAGACAATTAGTTTACGTACCCACATAAACATGCAGATCCAAAGCATAAATCCTACAACAATTTACCATACAAAAATGAAGAAAGCATATCGTTGCTTGATCGCTCGCTCTGAGTTGATGTCCCATGCGCTCCGTGCAACTCCCGTTTGTCGACCGACGAGACTTCACCGATACCTCACAACCAATGCTAGGGGTACTCTTCTTCCCCCTTATCCCCCTAAGCCACAAAGGGGCCACACACATTAACCAGAGAATCAACTAGCTCCCAGCTCACCTCGCAAGGCCGAGCTACCACTCCTCACCGAGCTGGGTATCCCAACTCCCACAAGCTAAGTCAGTCAAGTAGAGATTTCTGGAGTGTAACATTAGGCAAATAGAAAAAGATCTTTCATACTTCTCCTCCCTTCAATATATAGAGTTTCAAAGTCCCTTACTTTCCTAAAATCTCATTTAATTAAAGTTTTAAAAATTAATTCCTAAAAATTCCTCCCCGTACAAGTTTCACCCATCCCCTTCATTCCTCCATAAATTAATTTCTTTAATTAATTAATTTCCCTTATTTCCCTCACCCACCTAGAGTCACTCCTAGAATCACTCCTAGGTGTCCCCAAATTCTCTTACAGGTTTTAATGACTTTCCCCATTATTAATTTTCTAGTTCAACTCAAATTAGAAATTTCTTAAATGTTAGATACCTTACTAAGTTTGACTTCTTCTTTTTCCCTTGTGTTTCCCTTTTCTTTTTATGTTTCCCTCTTTTCCTAGTTTCCTAATTATTCTAGATTTACCTCTTTTCACTTTTCATTTAGAACTCAATTTGGTAGGTGTAGAAATTAAGTTTTAATTATCATAATATAATAAAATTATTATTATTATTATTATAAATACATATATATACTTATTTATATATATGGAGAGAGATATTCTCCCCCCCCCCACTTTTTTTTAAAGGATAAAGAAAATTTTGCCACTAGAAAATTAGACCTAGACTTTAATTTTCGTGGGCGACATTTTATTAGGAATTTGTTTTAAAAATTTATTATCACATTATTAGTCCTAAGGCCATCTGGGTTCATTCATTTATTATTAATAACACAACGTGCCCTTCAAGACGCACTAGGTGCTCCAAGGGTGCCACTCGCCTCATCTGCTTCCCTTGTGTGACGTGCCCTTGAGGATGCACTACGTGCTCCAAGGGTGCCACTTGCCTCTTTCCATTTTTCTTCTGCAACGTTCCCTTCAGGACGCACCATGTGCTCCAAGGGTGCCACTCGCCTATTTCCATTTTTCTTACGTGACGTGCCTTTCAGGACGCACCACGTGCTCCAAGGGTGCCACTCGCCTCTTGACTGACTTGGTAGACATAAAAAAACCCTGGAGTCAATACTCCGCTAGGTGAAATTTTGGGAGATTAAGGGCCTCTAAGGAATAAGTCCCCTGCCTTATTGTGTGCCCCTTAGAATCATCGTGAGTGACTGTCAAAGTGTGCCCTCATGACATCGTGGGTCCTCTCAAACTAGGTAAACGTTAACCTGTAGTTCAAGCCACAATGGGAATGCTAGTAGGCTGTGGTAGGGCTGCTGTCCACACCTCTCCCTCAACTTCTTTGGTAGTCGTGCATGACCCCTTTACTCCACATGTGAGTCTAGTTGGCAAGCTATTTTCAGCCTGCATCATCAATGAATCATGTCAGAATATATCCATATCATATCATCTAATGAGATGCACTAATATCGCCTATAAAACAATTAAACCCCAATGGTACACTCCTTGAATCGATCCAGAGTCCAAGGGGTTCCATCAATGCCTCTGCATCCTCAAGGTCCACGATCATGCACTCTCAGTAAAACCGAGTCAATAGCACCTGTCCATGTCAATGCAGTAGAACGACAAGTCATCAACGCATAATGCCTCATAATCAAAATCAATGTTTTGATAACATAAAATCTGGATCACTTGTGAGCAAGTGTCCTCAAAGAATAAGTTCGCTCAGTGCACAATAGAGAGATGTTACATACACCCCCTCTTGGTCTAAACTTCGTCCCAAATTTTCACAGTAAAAAGGTCGAAATAAAGTGTACCATAGTATCATAAGTCTATCTATCAAACAAAAATGGAAACTGCTGGCGCATATCATATGCATCCTCCCAGGTCACTGAGTGTGGACTATAATTGTCCCACTGGACCTTGACCTGCTCTATCGTTCGACACCATAGTTGTCGAATGTGATGATCCAAGATACGGATCGACTCAGCCGTGAGCGCTCCCTTGTCTAATACCTACAAGGAACTCATGTCAATAACATGTGTAGGATCACTAATATAATGTCTCAAAATAGATACATGAAACACATCGTGCATACGCCTCAAAGAATCAGGCAAGGCTAGTCGATAGGCCACGATTCCCCTTCTCTCCACAATATTGAAAGGTCCCACAAACCTAGGAGAGAGTTTAGTTCTCTTTCCAAACTTGATCGAACTCTTATGCATTTAACCTGTAAGAAGACTCGATTGCTGACCTTGTAACTACGGTCGACACGGTATGCATCGACATAACTCTTTTGTTGATCTTGCGCTTCTTTAATCCTTTGTCTTATTGTTTGCATTTAATGTTCCATTTCTTGGATCGCTTTTGGTCCCACCAGGACCCTATCTTCAAGCCAATCCCAACTCAAAGGCATCCGACATGGTCACCCGTAAAGAAACTTGAAAGGCGCCATCTTAATGGTGCTCTGGTAACTGTTGTTGTAAGCGAATTCTTCCAGTGGCAAGAATTATTCCCAACACTTTTGTTGGTCCATCATGTACATGTGCAACATGTCCTCCAAGGTCTGTTTCATTTGTTCGGTCTGCCTGTCCGTCTTCAGGTGATATGCCATACTGAAGTTAAGTTGGGTTCCCAAGGCCTCTTGGAAACTCGTCCAAAATCATCCAGTAAACACCGATCCATGATCGGATATAATCCTCTTAGGCATGCCATGTAGCCTCACAATCTCACTGATGAAAACTCTAGCTATGTCAAGTGCTTGATAAGTCATATGCACAGGAATAAAGCGAGCACTCTTTGTCAGAGTGTCCACTACTACGAAAATCGAGTTGTGTCTCCTTGCCGCCAGTGGGAATCCCACAATAAAATCCATCGAAATAACCTCCCATTTCGATTCCAGAATAGCATGTAGTTGTAGTAATCCTGATGGGTGTCTATGTTCAGCCTTTACCTGCTGACATTCTAGACATCTGGCCAGATAGTTGACTATGTATGCCTTCATTCCCTTCTAGAAGAATAAGGGCTTAAGGTCTTCCCTCATCTTCGTGACTCCTAGGTGAGCCATGTAAACTACTCTATGAGCCTCGTTTAGGATCGAGATCCTCAACTCGTCATTCAGTGGTATGTAAATCCAATTTTTAAACCTCAATAAACCATCGTCATAAAACGAAAATCCTTCAAATATTGGTACCATCATTGTGTTTTGTCCAATAAAACCCTCGACCTCTTTGTACCAGTCATCGTCACGCTGTAAAGTTAGAATCCTTTCACATAGATTCGTCTGAAGAGGCAACACCGAAAATATGCATGGTCTCCGACTCAAAGCATCTGTCACTCGGTTCACTGTTCCTTTTATGTAAGTAATCTCGAAGTCATACTCGCTAAGCAATTCCGATCAACGTTGTTGTCGCACATTAAGGTTGCTTTGTGTAAATATGTGTTGTAGTCCACAGTGGTACGTCTTTAGTTCAAATTTTCATCCAACAAGGTAGTGTCTCCAAACCTTCAAGGCATAAACGATGGTTAACAACTCCAAATCCTGCATTGCATAGTTCTCCTCATGCCTTCTCAGTTTCCTCGAGATGTAAGCGATCACTAGTCTGTCTTGCATCAAGACTCCGCCTAAGAATTTCCTAGATGCATTAGTGCATACCAAGAAGTCCGCATCCATGTCAGGGACCTTTAGTATCAGTGCTTTTGTCAACAGCTCCTTGAGCCTCCAAAATGCTTTCGTGCATTTCTCGATCCAAACAAACTTCTTGTTTTTCTTATGCAATTTCATGATCGGATTTGCTATCTTCGAAAATAGCTCGACGAATCGTTGACGGTATCCTGTTAAACCCATGAATCTACGCACTTCTGGGACATTCATCGGTGCAGGCCATTCCGTAATAGCCTCAACCTTTGTTGGATCAATGGCGATACCTTCGTTGGAGATGACATGCCCCAAGTAGTGAATCCTTGATTGATAAAATGAGCATTTGGACAACTTTCCATACAATTTGTGCTCTCACAAACACTGTAGTACCAAGCGCACGTGCTCATCATGCTCCTCTGTCGTCCGAGAGTAAATCAAAATATCGTCAATGAATACTTGGACAAACTTGTCCAAGTACTCGCGAAACACCCCGTTCATCAAACTCATGAATACCCCTGGGGTGTTTGTCAGTCCAAACGGTAAAATAGTAAATTAAAAATGTCCAAACCTCGTCTTAAAGGTGGTCTTAGGGATGTCATTCTCCTTAATCCGTAACTGGTGGTATCCTGATTGCAAGTCTATCTTTGAGAATATCATCGTGCCCTTCATTTCATCAAATAGATCATTAATCCTTGGCAAGGGATATTGATTCTTGATTGTTGCCTTGTTCAATTGATGGTAGTCAATGCAGATCCTCCATGACCCATCCTTCTTTCGTATGAAAATAACAGGCACACCCCATGGTGACACACTTGGACATATCAGTCCCAGGTCCAACAACTCCTTCAGCTGCATTCTCAACTCTTGTAACTCTGAGGTCGACATACGATAAGGCGTTCTTTCTATCGGTTCAGTCCTTGGTTTTAGGTCTATAGTAAACTCCAATTCCCTCTCCGATGACATCCCAAGTAAGTCCTCTGGGAAGACGTCCGCAAACTCTCCACCACAGGAAGGTGTTATAGACCTTCCGCTACTCCCTTCTCGTTTAACACAAGGATCACATAAAGCTTACATCCCTTGCACATGCTCTTCCATAGCTGCAAGGAAGAGATGAACCTCAGGGAAACTCCCTGGTTCCGTCCTAAAATCATGTGTCTTTTCCCCTCATCATCGACCAAGCTCAATCATTTCATCTTACAGTTGAGTATCACCTCATGTGATTCCAACCCGTCCATATTGATTATGACATGATAAGATCCTAAGATTGTGAGGTACATGTTGGCCCTGGTGAAAAACTCTCCTAGGTTAAGGGCACAGCCCATAACCCTTCCTCCAACCTTCTATTTGGCTCCCGAAACCATCTCTAAAAAGATAAACTCATCATGTTCGATTGCCATTAACTTAATCCTTTTTAGCGTTGCACCAGAAATGAAACTCTGGGTAGCACCGGGATCTATCAAAATACTAAGGGTATGGTTAACGATGGTACCTGTCATCTCAAGCACAGTCGATTGATGCTCTGCCTGGTGGTTATTCACCACTGCATGAATCTGATGGGCCTTGCCTAAATCTCCCATGATAGTGGGTCTGATTGATCTAGATGCTCTAGTCCTCTCCACAGGGAAGTCGCGCTGGTAGTGTGTCTCCCCACACGTCCAACACCCCTTCTTTGGCCCAGTAGTCCTGGTACTCGAAGTAGAAGATGATGACCCATTGGCCTAGAATCCTGGTCTATTATGTCGAATAGGCCTAAACTGCTGCTGCTGTGGTCGACATTGTTGTGGTCCCCAATAAGGTGTCCATTGTTGAGGTGTCGGTCGTCGATATGTAGTGAAGGTAGATCCCCTCTGGAAGCCACGATATCATGGTGTAAGTTTGGTTGGTGTTTAATGCTACTGCACACTAGATGACACCTGCCCTGCTGGTCTTGTTGGAGTCCTAGTCTGACCCCCACTGATAAGCTCCTCCTTTTCTATGAGGGCATTTTGGACGACATCATGCAAGGTTTGAGGCATCAAAATCATAACATTTGCACGTATGCTATCGTTAAGGCCGAACACGAACCTGTTGACTTTAAGTTTCTTAGTGTTAATATGTGGAGCATACCGGAGCAACTCCATAAAATAGGCCTCGTACTCGGGCACCGTATGATCGCCCTGTCGTAAGGTGTTGAACTCATTGAGTTGATGCTCAATGAATTCCTCTGATAGGTACCTCTCTTAGAACCGTTCCTTGAATAGTTCCCATGACACATCATCGATGACCATGTTCAAATGTGGCAGGAGCGTCTTCGACCATAGAAGAGTGCTCCTCTTCAATTGAAAGACCACCATGTGGACCTTCATGCTAGAGGTCGTAATCGTGAAGCATGAAGCACAACATCTTGCTTTAAAACCGTGCCTCAACGGCACAGCCGTCCGTGACACTCGTGGACATGAGAAATCAACTCTCTCGAGTTCTCGTTGGATTCTAATGGTACTAGATAGGCCACGTTGTGGACCCTGAGTGGTATAGGTGCCCTAGCCTCAAATCAGTACCGAAGGTGAATCAAGGCCCTTTGACATTACCTAGAAGGGCCTTGTCTGACCATCATCATCCCTTTAACAAGAAAATCTAGCTCAAGGACTTTCTCTTCCCCTTGGGGGATCAAATCTGAGGGTGCAAAAACTTCTGGAGGCGTCACACCTCCTTCCACGACACCACTTTGTGAACCTTTGAGGTGTCCTCTAAAAGAAATCACCACAAGGACACATTCAGGTTTTTAATTAATGCAAGGGTTAATGCTCACAGGTTTACTGCATTGGAAATCTTGGCGATCCACAGTCGTAGGGTTGAACCTGCTCTAATACCATATGTAACATCCCCAATCGTTACAACTACATGAGAAATCGAAAGTGCAATTTTTTTTTTTTTAAAAGGCAAGAAGGTGATAATGACAACAATAACCACACAACTGAAGACAAACATAAGAACGTCGTCCGGGAAACAAGCAACTATGACTCCATGCCCCGAGCACAAGGGCAACTAGGAAAACAAGCACAAAACAAAAAGGAGGAATGACTACCTGCCCGACGCAAACAAGACATGCCTACAAGATAAGGGACAACATCCCCCTCCTGACACACGACCAAAGATGAACAAGACTAGAACCTCAAGGCACGTGAACCCAATGCATGAAGGTGTTCCACCCCTGCGCCAAGAGCAACTTACAACGCTCGACAACACTCACATTGAACGCACTAACTCTGGCTAAGTTCTCGTTCGCCGCTATACAATAGGGCACACCATGATCCCCTCATTAGGAATCATGTCATCCCCAGGTGATAGCCGTGTCAAAACCTTGGCACCACACATCCTATCTGGACCAAGGACTCTAGAAAAATCTGACACGTTAGGATACAAATACCGAGAGGAACCACACCCAAACCCCAACAACAGGTCAACGAGACGCCAGAGGATGACTACCAGGGAAGACACAAACCAATACATGAATTTGTCAACCTCCCACTCCTTTTATCAAGTCTAACCGGTCAATAAATACCATCTAATTAGAATTGAATACAGATCAATTTGATCATTACTTACGATCTAAAGGGAAATTCTAACTTAATTCCAAATTGACAAATCTAATTTAATGAATACTAAAAAAATAAACTACAATTACCATCTAATTTGACAAGTCAGTTTAATCAAGGTTAAAAGTAAAGGACAAGTCTGGTCTACGTTGGTTAAAGGCGATCTAAACAATTCAAGGTTGTCTATTCAATGAAGAGGTTGTCTAAAAATGCTAATCATTTTTTGTAAGAAGTAATTATAAATTACCAATGCTACAAAACTACTGTGTACATTATCCATGGTCTGTCAATTAAAAACAACAGAACGCGTGTAGATGACGAGTCACGATGCCATATAAGTAAAACACTACCCAAATTAGAATGTGTTTCAATAAATTTAGAGAAGGGTTTTCAATAAGTAACAAGCATTAAACACAGGCGAGAGTTAAATACCATTAACTCAGGAATATAAAAATGACAACACAGTCCTGGAAGGCCATCAATAAATGAAACGTACTCCTAAAATGGTAACATTGCAAACCCAAGGTAAGTCCAAACACAACATAGTCCAAGGGACAAAGTGTCAGGTACACAGGCGACTAAGGCTATCTTAAAAGAAAAAATTGTGCACATTACACACAACCCAAAGGAACTATAAAATCGTTGTGGTTAAAAACACATAATCATAATGCCAGTAAATATAATAGCACTGCCATTAAAGAAAGTCATTGTACCTTATTCACCAAAGAATGGAAAGATACATAATTGTTGTAAAAGAGGAAGTAAATATAACTACATTGTCATCAATAAAATTGTAATTGCCAGTAGCTGTAATTACATTGCCAGGATGCCAATTATAAATGCATACATGAATAACTAAAAACGTTTTTCCATTTGCCGGGATTCCAAAATAGAAAAAAGAAACACAGACAGGGATAATTAAACGTTTTTCCATTTGCCAGAATACCAATTACAAATGCAGACAGGGATAATTAACACGTTTTTCCATTGCCAGGATGTCAAATATCAAAGAAACACAAACAAGGATAATTAAACATTTTTCCATTTACTGGAATACCAATTAAAAACGTAGACATGGATAACTAACACGTTTTCCCATTGCCAGGATGCCAAATATAAAAAACACAGACACAGATAATTAATCGATTTTCCATTTTCTGGAATACCAATTACAAATGCAAGTAGGGATAAATAACACATTTTTCCATTGCCAGGATGTGAAATATCAAAAATGCAGATAGGGATAATTAAACATTTTTCCATTTGACGGAATACCAATTACAAACGCAGACATGGATAAATAACACGTTTTTCCATTGCTAGGATGCCAAATATAAAAAAATGAAGACATGAATAATTAAACGTTTTTCCATTTGCCAGAATACCAATTACAAATGTAGACATGGTTAATCAACATGTTTTTCCATTGTCAAGATACCAAATATAAAAAAAAAACCAGACATGGAATTTAAAACGTTTTTCCATTGCCAGCATGTCGAATATAACAAAAAACGCACCATAAGGGGAATTATATTGTTGTCAATAATAAAAAAGCAAATCAATGTACAAACATCCCAGGAAATAAAGGAATAAAAACGATTATCTGTAAGATGTAAATTGCAGAAAGAAAATTCAATGTAAAAAGAAGACGTTCTGGTTTGATTCAACATCATAGAAGATTAAAAACGTAATCACTCTACAACTCAATAATACACAGACAAGAAAATGTTAAACTCTCACCATCAATCAATAAATTGCCCGGTCGAATATCTGCATCAAGGCGCAAGACAACAATCAGCGAAGGACAACCATCAGAGGTAGACGACTTACAGGAACGTCCTTCTCTCATCATCCTCGCACATAAAAACATGACGTTGAGATCCATAGGTCTATTAACGTCGAAGCGACGACCGTAGATCAAGCTCCTGACCAACTTCTCAGGCGAGGACTAATGAGATAGGGACGAAAGGAAAAACAACTACAATGGTCACAATCAATACACCACAGGGCAGTCAAGACATGCGGGAAAACGAAGGCCATGTGAGTCAATCAATCATCGAGCTAGACTATGAAAAATTTCAGTCATCCATCTAGAAAATTAGTTTACTTATCCAAATAAACATGTAGATACAAAGCATAAATTCTACAACAATTTACCATACAAAAATGAAGAAAGTGTACCATTTCCTGATCACCTGCTTTGAGTTGACGTCCCACGCGCTCCGTACAACTCCCGCTTGTCTACTGGAGAGACTTCACCGATAGCTCCCAACCAATGCTAGGGGTACTCTTCTTCCCCCTTAGCCCCCCGAGCCTCAAAGGGGCCACTCACGCTAACCAGAGAATCAGCTAGCTCCCATCTCGCCTCGCAAGGCCGAGCTACCACTCCTCATCGAGCTGGGTATTCCAACTCCCACAAGCTAAGTCAGTCAAGTAGAGATTTCTGTAGCGTAACTTTACGCAAACAAAAAAATATCCTTCATCCTTCCCCTCCCTTCATTATATAGAGTTTCGAAGTCCCTTACTTTCCTAAAATCTCATTTAATTAAAGTTTTAAAAAGTAATTCCTAAAAATTCCTCCCCGTACAAGTGTCACCCATCCCCTTCATTCCTCCATAAATTAATTTCTTTAATTAATTAATTTTCCTTATTTCCCTCACCCACCTAGAGTCACTCCTAGAATCGCTCCTAGGTGTCCCCAAATTCTCTTACAGGTTTTAATGACTTTCCCCATTATTAATTTTCTAGTTCAGTTCAAATTATAAAGTTCTTAAACGTTAGATACCTTACTAAGTTTGACTTCTGCTTTTCCCCTTGTGTTTCCCTTTTCTTTTTATGTTTCCCTCTTTTCCTAGTTTCCTAATTATTCTAGATTTCCCTCTTTCCTCTTTTCATTTAGAACTCAATTTTGTAGGTGTAGAAATTAATGTTTAATTATCATAATATAATAAAATAATAAT
>ML779055.1:1662732-1676792 GCA_009831015.1 Picea engelmannii | reverse complement strand
TTTAGATTTTCTATACTGATAAATAAAATTAGTATAGATTATCCTTAATCTACTTTGTTGACCTGTCAAAAATCATCTAGCGTTGATGTAATAGCATGCTAAAATAGTTTATATCTATTTTAATTTTAGATTTTTAATCTTAGATTTGAGAAGCATCAAGAGGATTTGAGGATTTAAAGGAGTTTTATTAGTTATAAGTGATGTTGAAAAATGAAGGCGGGCACCCTTTATCGCCATCTTTCATCAAGATGTAGTTATTATTGATGTAGTTTGAATAATATTTTTTTTGAAATTTTATATTATTATTAGATCATCATAATATAGATATAATGATGATGATGATGACGATGATGATGATTAACTTCCACTAAGACCTAATTGAGCTATGTGGCCTTAAAAGGGTAAGTGATTACTTGTGATTCTTTAAAATTTTGTTTATGTGCTCGAAAAGCATTAAGAGAAGCTTTCCAAGATCACCATACTTTTGTTGAGTTAAGAGGTTAAGAAGGTGGTAGTGTGATCAATATTTTGAAAATGAGATCTATTAGAGATGATTTTGTAAGATATATGGGATTAAAAATTACAAATGATAAGTCATATTTGATCATGGTTGAAAATGGAGATAGAATAGGCAGCTGGAAAACTAGAAATAGAAGACCTATGTATGTTAGAACTATGATATATATACAAACAAAAATCAATAAAAAATAGAAAAAACAAATCTCTTTATATATGTGTGTGTGTGTGTGTAATCTACATTTGTAAATCTCTATAAGTGTGTGTAGTTTCATCAAAATTGAATGTGTGGATCTTATTTTAAAACGTGGTTGAAAATGGAGATAAGAATAGGGAGCTGGAAAAATGGATGTGTTTTTGTTTATGTAGCATGAATTGTCGGGTTTGTCAATTCAAAGCTAAAACCAAAGAAACCAACTCATCCAAAATGTAGATAAAAAGAGGCAATTCCACCAATGTTTTTGAATTTATAGGAATGTGTGTTGGACATGTTGGATATGTGTTATATTATTTGCACGATTAGAAGGCACGCAGAGCCCCCCCCAAAAATATTCCTCGGTTTTTGTGTCCATTTTTGGGCGGTCCTCGATTTATGTGTCCATTTTTGGGAAGTTTTTCGGTACATGGTTTTTCACCGAAGGTTTTATGTTTCTGGTTAAGGAATTAAGGTTGTTGACTAATCCAGGTCATTAGATTAGGGTTTTGGATGCCATTGGATCCTATATGTATATTGTATTTTAAACAATGTATGGCGAAAATGAATATAGAATATGTTGGTTTTTCCAGTTTGGGTTTCCAGGGGAAAAATCTCTGTGTAATGGGTGTATTTACCATTGTATCTTTTATGTTCTTTTATTGAATATTTGTTTGTGGTAAATTATTTTACAAGGTTAAAATATACATTTGGTATCAGAGCGAAGTTATTGGCTTCAGGGGGATGCCTTTATGGTTAGGGGTTTGGCTTGGGACTGTGGTAAGCATTGTTACAGTGGGAGATCTACGATATTGATTCTTCAAGTGAAAAGAAATGGAGAGCAGTTCGAAAATAGAGATCGGGAAATTTAATGGGAAAAATTTTGAGCTATGGAAGCTCAAGATGGAATATTTGTTGGCAGATAGAGATCAGTGGGTCGCGGTGGATCCAGGTACTGCACCTACAGGAATATGAACATATGACTAAAAAAAGTTGGATCAGAAGGAAAAGAGCACAATTTAATTGTGTGTCTCAGATTCAATATTACTGAATGTGTCAGGGGAAGCTACAACCAAGAAGTTATGGGATAAGTTGGGGAACTTGTAACAGTCTAAGTCCTTGGTAAAAAAACTGTTCTTGGGGAAAAGGTTGTATAACCTGAGGATGAGAGATGGAGACTCGGTGACAGAGCATCTGAATGTCTTCAATACTATGGTAAGTTAGTTGTTATCTATTGATATTAAAATTTCAGACGAAGATAAGTGTATTAGTTTACTTTTCTCTTTACTAGACTCATGGGATAGTCTGGTTGTGGCAATAGGTAATAATACAACTACCTTGAGTTTCAATGATGTGGTCTCATCCTTGTTGTCATAGGATATGAGATGGAAAAACATGGAAGGAAAAGGAACATATGCATTATTTTCAAGAGGATGCTCCAAGGAAAGAAATAGATCTAAGTCCTCAAGTGGGATATCTAAGTCTAACGGTAGATCTAAATCTCCCGAAAATTTTGTAAAGGTATGTTGGCGATGTGGAAAAGAAGGGCACTTCAAGAAGCAATGTAGATCCAAAAGTGTTGAGAAAGTGAAGGGATCTGAAGGTGCTCCCTCTACAGAAGGAAAGACTTCAAGCACACATGCAGATCATGAGGCATGGTTGGTTGACTCGTGTGCATCCTTTCATATGACTCCCCACAGGGAGTGGTTATGTGAATATGAAAGGTATGATGGAGGTTATGTTTTCTTAGGTGATGACTTGACAACCAGAATCATAGGACGAGGAAAAGTCAAGTTGACGCTCATAGATGGAAGGATTATAACACTATTTGGTGTTATGCACATCCTAGGATTGGCCATAAAATTGATTTATGTAAACAAAATGGACGATGTAATGGTAAAATTGATATTTGAAAAAGAAACTTGTAGGATGGTTTGAGGAGCAATGTTGTTGTTGAAGGGAGTTCGGATTGGAACTCTATATAAGTTTCAAGGAAGAATTATTAGTGATGGTTGTAATAGTTCCATTGTTCCTGATATTGGAGCAAAAGAAGAAAGAAACCATACGGTCTATGGAGAAAAGGTTATGTTGTGGCATCAAAGATTGGGGCATATCCAAGAGAAGGGTCTTCGACTACTACACGATAAAGGTATGGTTGAAGGTATGTCTAACTTCTCTTTGGATTTTGATTTATGTGAACATTGTGTATATGGGAAGCAAAATCGGGTAATATTCCCCTCTCATGCAATGAGGGAAGAAGGAATTTTATAGCTAGTTCAGAGTGATGTGTTTGGACCTATGTTGTAACGTCCCCCGGCCACCCGCAGGCTAGGGAATGCCACTCTAGAGAAATATCTCATGCTCTGACACCAGTTGGTAACATCCCCAGCCTTAAACAGGCTGGGCCATGCTACACTAGGGAACACTTTCATTCTCTTACTACGAAACATATGGTAACATACCCAGTAATCAACTGAGCTATGCCACATAAATTTTCTCTTCAAACTACATGCAACTTAAACATATACATACAACACTTTTGCGGAAGCTTTACATATAAACATAAACAAACAATTACATTCTATAATATACGACTTTATACTAAAATAACAGTAACCACAGATATGCAACATATACAGGGAAATACCCATAACATACATGCACTTATAATCACATATATGATAGCTTGTAACATAAGCACGTAATTAACAATGCACCATATAATTTTATCATACGATTGGTACTTATCTTGGAAATATTGTCACCAACTACGTACAGACCGTCCACAAACCTCCTAACCTTAGACTACACTATTCATCACTCTCAATAGTGAGTCACCCCCGATCTAGGACTAAACTCCACCTCGATAAAGGGTTCCTAACCAGGCTAAGGCTCATGGACAACAGGAAAGACTCCATATCAGGTGCTTACTCAACTAACATCCTATAGCCTCTCATTCCCCAAATGTCTATCCCACCGAAAGAAGTGTGCCCATTCTCTGCTCAACAGTCCCTCGGTTGCCCCACTTCCCTTCCAGGGCTTCAAGAATAGGCCAGACCGGAAGTCTCAGAGAATTGTAGTTGTAGTTTAGCACCTTTGAGAATCAATCCCCAGCTATTCTCTCACTCGGAGAATTGCTCACGGGCCTGACAACCCACTTCTTCAATCCTGCTCCAAGCTAACCAGGTACACCAACCGAAAAAGGCTATGGGAACTGACTCAAATATGGTGAAATGGATGTCTCAAGGATAACGGATTGCGTGAGTGAAAATGGTCATGGAATCATTGACTAGATAACCGAGTGATTGAAGGAATCATCATCCAAACTGATCGTGGAAGTGCTGGTGAGAATGATGGTCAAGCTGCTGGTAAGAATCCCCATGAAAAGTGACCAGAAGATTTAATTCCTCATGATATGCATGCATGTCCCCAACTTGACACTTGTCATATCGGAAGATACTTTGGTCCACTTGTCCACAGCTTTAGAACTTAGGATAAAATAATTATCCATACTTTATGCTTTAGCAAATATTAATATAATATTCCCTTTTTGGCTTAAGCTCTCTAGCTTAGCCCTTTCCCTTGACTTTTGGCCCTTCCTTTCCCTAACTGGTGAAGTTTAGTCCCCCATTTCTTTTATCACGGTTGGTCTGCGTGCAATGATTTATTTTATATTAATCATGAGACATGTATAAAATAGGCACATTGGTCCTTAACATCTAGGCGCTTCGGCCTAATACCAAAACATAAGCATCTTAGCTTAGAATAACTGGCTCACCAACCTATAACACATATCATATACACAAGGCTCACTATCCTCCATACTATGCACACTTTAGTTATTATGCACGGTATCCGAGAATGTGCATACTACATCATTTTATTGTGCAGTTCATGCGCACACTATGTCAAGGGAAGTGCATTACAAAAAGATGTCAAAATAACTCACCAGCTTAAGTACACTTATATTTCATTTACAATTGGGTTCAGCCGAGGGATATTACAATCCCCTCCCCTTATTTATGCATTGTCCTTAGTGCATCATAAACCCATATACAACAGAGTTTTCAAAAATCTTCAAAAAGATGCGAGTATTCTGTCTGCATTGCATCCTCATGCTCCCAAGTAGCGTCCTCAAGACCCTACCAGGTTGATTGAACCTTTACAAGCCCTATGGCTCGGTTCTGGAGCTGCTTGACTTTCCGGTCCAAAATGTGCACCAGATGCACTTGAAAAGTGCCTTCTTGCTCCACTTGAATCACATTCCAGTCAATAACATGATTAACATCAGTTATATATTTCTTTAGCAATGATACATGGAAGACATTATGAACAGACATAGATGCAGGCAATGCAATCATATAAGCAACTGGCCAATCCTCTCTAGGATTTCAAATGGCCCACAAAATCTGGCTACCAACATGGTCCAGCTTCCCAGCTTCAGAGAACTCCTGTTAGCTTTCACTTTCAGGAAAACATGATCACCCACTTTGAATTCTATGTGGTTTTTGTTCTTATCGACATAACTTTTCTGTCTGTCTTGGGAAGATTTTAAATTCTCCCTAATTTTTAGCATTTGGTCCTCCATCTCCTTGAGCAACTGTGGCCCAACTACTGTCCTATTGGCTGGATTATCCTAACTCACTAGAGTATTGCACTTTATGTCGTAAAGTTCTTCAAATGGGCTCATCTTCAATGATGCATGATACCCATTGTTGTAAGCGAATTCTACCAAGTGTAGGTAGTCTTTCCATTTCGATGGTTTGTCCATCACATACATTCTTAGTATATCTTCTATCACTCTGTTCACCCTCTCTGTTTGTCCATCAAACTTAGGATGATAAGCTATAGTAAAGTTCACATTCATTCTGAATCCTTTGAACAATACTTTCCAGAAATTTGAGGTGAATTTCGGGTCTCTGTTGGACATAATTGTTTTAGGAATTCCATGTAATCATGCCACTTCCTTCATAAAAATATCAACAACATCTGTTGCCTTGTGAGTAGTTTTCAGTGGAATAAAATGGGCAGCTTTCATAAGCTTATCCACCACCACCATGATCGAATCATGCAGCTTTCCTATTCTAGGAAATCTCATAATAAAATCCATTGTCCCCACTTCCCACTTCCATTCAAGAATGGGTAAAAGTTGCAGGAACCCTGCTGGGTGCTTATTCTTAGCTTTAACTTTTTGGCATTTCATACATCTAGCGATGTATTCAACGATATCTCTCTTCATACCTGGCCAAAAGTAATGGCTCTTGATCACTGCCATGGTTTTCTGATATCTAGGGTGCCCTACATAAGGAACATTATGCATTTCATGCAAAATCAGACGTTTCAAGTCCTGGACATTTGGAACAAAAATTATGTTCTTTCACAAAAGTATTCCATCTATTCCCAAATTATAATTATCCATCTTTTGTGGCATCTTACCCTGTTGTAGCATTGCTAACAATTCTTTGTATTGCATATCTGCATTTTCAGCCTCCAGAATTTGTCTTTTAATATCATTCTGATACATGCTAATGGTTGTAGCATGTAATTCATGTACCTTCCTACTGAGTGTATCAACCACTTTATTCTCTTTCCCCTTGATATGATTTATATCAAAGTCATATTCGCTTAGAAATTCTAACCATCTGCTTTGCCTAGCATTTAGATTTGGCTGATAAAATAAATATTTCAGAACATTGTGGCCTTTTCTTAGCTCAAACCTCTTTCCCATGCGGTAGTGTCTCCATTTCCTCAAGGCATGCACTATGGCTGCCAACTCCAAATCATGAGTGGCATAGTTTCTTTCATGATCCTTCAACATACTTGATTCATAACATATGACAAACCCATTTTGACTGAGGACTCCACCATCCTTCATTACATGCATCGGTGCATACGATGAAGTATTCATATGGGTCTGTGATCCTTAATATTGAAGAACTTGTCAATAATTATTTCAAGTTTTGGAAACTCTTCTCTCAATCCAGTATCCACTGAAACTTCACTCCCTTTCTTTGCAAAGAAGCTATTGGGTGTGCAATCTTTGAGAATCCTTCAATAAATCTTCTGTAGTAGCCTGCAAGACCCATGAATGATCTCACCTCTATCACATTCTTCAGAGCTGACCATTCTCTAATGGCCTCTATCTTCTCAGGATCCACTGTTATGCCATCCTTTGAAATGATATGCCCCAAATAATGAATTTGTTTCTGATAAAATGAGCACTTTCTCAATTTGGCATACAACTGATGCTCCCTTAATAATTGCAACACCATCCTCGAATGATGTTCATGCTCTTCCTTTGACTTGGAATATATAATAATGCTATCCAAAAAGACAATGGAAAACCTATCCAAATACTCTCGGAAAACCCCATTCATTAAGCACATGAAAATAGATGGTGCATTTGACAACCCAAATGGCACCACTGTGAACTCATAATGACCATACCTTGTCCTTAAGGCGGTTTTGTTGATATCTTCTTCTTTAATCCTTACCTGATGGTATCATGTTCTGAGATCTATATTTGAAAATATCTTTGCATCCTTCAATTGATCAAAGAGGTCATCAATCCTTGGCAGAGGATACTTGTTCTTAGCAGTCACTTTATTCAACTATCTGAAGTCAATGCACAATCTTAGTGTTCCATCTTTCTTTCTCACAAACAAGACTGGGGCACCCCAAGGTGACACACTTGGGCGTATATAAGCCTTCTTCATAAGTTCTTCAAGCTTCATTTGCAACTCCTTCAACTCTAGTGTACTCATTTTGTAAGGAGTCTTTGATACTGACACTGCTCCAGGCATTAATTTTATAGAGAAATCAATGTCTCTCCTTGGGGGTAGTCCGGGTACCTCCTTGAATACATCTTCAAAATCTTCCAAGACTGCATAATCTTCCAACTTTGGCACCTTATCTCTAGGTCTCTCCGCCAAATGAGCTGCAATTATTTGACACCCTTTTCTGTAACATTTCTTCAGCTGTAATGCTGAAATTTCTATAATGGTTACTGCCCTGGGAATTCCCTATACTTTCCTTAGTTTCCCTTCCTCATACAAGCAAGTAAATGCTTTGTTGTGACATTCTAGGAGAGTGTGATGTTGGTCCAACCAATCCATCCCAATTAGACAGTCATAGGAACCTAAAGTCAAGATGTTTAAATCTGCCTTAGTGTTCAGTCCATTCATGTCTATGAGGTATGACTTAACCATCTCATTAATTTTTCTTTTGGCTCCTATAGCTAGCTGCACCAACCGGGATTTACCATGCTTTCTTCTTGGCAATTGCAATCTTTCCACCATATTAGGGTCTATATAACTATGACTAGCTCCTGAACCAATTAAAATAACAATGGTTTGGTTGTTGATCACACCTTCCACTTCAATCATGTGGGACTGATACTCTACTTGCTTGTTGTCCAGGGTTGCATGTATCCTTGGCACATATCTTCCCATGTCCTCCACTGTTTCATCTTGTTGTACATTGTGAACAACCTTACCTTTTTCACCTCTGTGAGGACAATCTCTGAACCTATTATCCCCTTTACAACCCCAACATTGCATAGGTGGCTTCCTTGGCCCTTGACTCCCTATGTCAATCATTTTGGGTTCTTTAGGCATTTTGTGTCCTTGTGGATTATTTCTCAAGAATGGTGGCTTAGCTCCCTTCTTCCTCTGATCCATCCTGAATTTCTTATTGTCTTCCCAAGCCTTTTGGAAAGATGGCCTTGCTTTTTGTTGATCATATAGGCATTTAGCTCTCCTTATGGTCTCTTCTAATGTCTTGGGATCATCATATTGTATTTTATCACTGATGAACGATGGAAATCCACTCAAATACCTTTGAATTTTGACTGTCTCATCCTTGATGAAAGAGACATACTTCAGCGGTTCCATAAACCTTATCTCATATTCATCTATGGTCATACGTCCAAGCTTGAGTTCAAATAAATATTTCATTTTCTTGTCATAGTATCTCTTAGTCAAGTACTTCTTCTCAAAATACTTCTTGAATTCCCTCCAAGTAACACTTTTATCTTCAATGTGTTGCACCTGCACAAGTTGATCCCACCACATGGAGGCCTTTCCTTTGAGTTAATAGATAACAAATCTACCTTCTGCATGAGAAGAATAATTATGCAATTGAAAATACTTTCTCATTCCCAACAACCATGTTTCTGCATCTTCATCCTTCTTGTGCTCACCATCAAATGTAGGAGGTTTGATTTTGTTTATTTCTCCTCACAACTCATCCACCCTAGACCTCTTATACCTTCTGACAGGGGATAGACTTGAGTTGTTGTTTTCTCTCTTATTGGAATGCCTTGGGGAATGATGGTGATGTATACTAACATTTCTTGCTTTTATTTTCTCATCTGAAGGCTTTTGACTTCCAGATTTTCTTGAGCCACTCTCCTTAACCAATTTATTTTCTATTATGTTCAATCCCTCCAATAGATTCATGTTGAAGTCATCATGTTGCTCTTTAGCTCTCATAAGCCTTTCATTATCATCTTTATGGATTTGGACATCCTTCTGCAAATTCTTAGTGGTCTCAACCATATTCATGTTTCCATTCCTTTCTTCTCCATGTTTGTTGGAGTTCATTTCTTCAATGCCTGAATGGACATCCACCCCTCTGCTCTCATCTTGCTGACTGTAATTCCCCTGTGCTTCTTCCATTCCTATGGACTTCACACTAGTCTGATCTGATCTAGTTTTTGTTAATTCTGCAAAACGTCCAACCATCGAAACTTATCAGGCTAACAATTCAATAATTCATGAAAAATATGAACCATTTTGATTCAATATATACATCAGAATTATCTCTCTCGATTTCCTGGTGTTATCACCATGACAATTCTAGATAAGATCCAAGTCTTGAAAACATAGACGTACAGTGCCTTCAGAGATACATCTGTGCAAGAAGGTGGTTTTCCAAAACCACTTTTGCCAAGACGCGGTATCATGTGTCTCAACATGTCAAATCCACCACTCGTGGAGCGGGCGATGGCTAGTCAGATCACCCTGCTTCACTCATTCGGTACTTCATAGCCATGTGGCATTAGATAAATGTCACCATGTAATGAAATCAAAAGATAATCATTTGAAATGTATTAGATGAGCATGGAAACCCAACGCTCTTGTACGTAATCTGTTTTCACTTCATAATTGGAATTCTATAACTACCAATCCTCAAGTATGAAGGTATATGCATATGCATAACCAAAGTAATATCCAAATTGATCGACTTTCTTCTCTTTGTAAAAGCATTTCGGTATCCACAACCTGAGATACATGGACAAGGCTAAATCCAGTGAGACTAGTTATTCAAGCAACATGCTAGACTTTCCTGTGAATAAGGAGGAAAGGGTCCTTGCGCACATTCTAGTGACTAAATTCCACACAGAGGCGACTATAGACTCGCGGTTGGAAGTCAGGATGAATCCTACTATGAAGGATTTAGTCATCAACAAGCCAGCTGCTAAGAAGAAAAGGAGAAAGCAACAGAAGAAGGAGGAATCCACGGCTGAAACGACCGAAAGTGTTGGAGAGAATCAACCGATCTAGTTAGATTCTTTAAAGGAGGAGATCGCTAAGCTGAAGTGAGTCTTCAACTAAAATTAAGTATGTTTCACCAAATTTTTGAATAGCTGATAGCGGAGGTAAGGAGCACCAGAGATGATAGGGTTGTTCTTAAACGATCCTTTTTACAACATGATAACTTCTATCATCCCTTTTTTTTTGTAATTTTGTGATTAATACGATTATATAAATACAAAAGTGGATTTTGGACTGTTTAATACAAAATTCTATCTGGTGGTGTTATGAGTCTTGTTTTTTTTTATAGTATGTTTTTCTTGTAAGCTTATATTTCACTTCCATCTGTCTGAATCGGAGGAATATAAAACTAGGAATTCCTTTTAATTAATGCTTCGATGCAGTTGTGTGTTTCTTTTTCTTCTAATATTATGCAAATTAAACTCAGACTCATCGCCTTCTAAGCGACTTCGCGCGCACTAAACTTCGACCTGTACAATTATATTTATTGTGCATAGCAACATCACAAGGTAAAACGCTTTTCCGCGCACCTATATCCACTATTCATTTATTCTCCATCGCGCCGACAACTAGCGCGCACTACTTTTGTGTTGTGCGCCAATATCCATTGCGCACAGTTTTGGTATCGTGCACCAATACTCCACATGCATTTCACCCTATGCATTGCACCATGTCAAATTTCAATATGTTCCATCGCACACAATTATCTGCACGCACCATTGAATACACTATCGTGAGACAAATTATACTCATACTATGCGCGTACCAACAAAACTCCTCTGTGTTAAGAAATACTTGTGCACCCCATGTGCACATTACTATGTGCGTGCTCACCGCGCAAGGATAAATTTAGTGCATGCATCTGCACATAAAAATCTTTTGTGCGATGCCACAATTTACCGCGCACACTTGCACACCAACATTTTCCACGCGGTGCCAAAATTTACCGCGCGTGCCTGCATGCCAACATTTTCCATGGATGCTCTGTGACTTGAATTTTGGTCACTTTGAAGTTACTCTTCTATGAATATTCACTTCAACTGAACCCCTCTGGCCCATCCAGGCTCAGTGTTGAAACTGAAGCTCCGATACCAATTTGTAATGTCCCTCGACCACCCGCAGGCTTGGGAGGGCCACTCCAGAGCAATCTCTCATACTCTGACACCAGTTGGTAACATACCCAGCCTTAAACAAGTTGGGCCATGCTACTCTAGGGAACACTTTCATTCTCTTACTTTGGAACATACGGTAACATACCCAGTAATCAACTGAGCTATGCCACATAAATTTTCTCTTCAAACTCCATGCAACTTAAACATATACATACAACACTCTTGCGGAAGCTTTACATATAAACATAAACAAACAATTGCATTCTGTAATATATGAATTTATACTGAAATAACAGTAACCACATATATGAAACATATACAGGGAAATACCCATAACATACAGGCACTTATAATCACATATATGATAACCTGTAACATAAGCACGTAATTAACAATGCAACATATAATTTTATCATATGATTGGTACTTATCTTGGAAATATTGTCACCAACTGTGTACAGACTATCCACGAACCTCCCATCCTTAGAATACACTGTTCATCACTCTCAACAGTGAGTCACCCCCGAGTTGGGACTAAACTCCACCCAGGTAAAGGGTTCCTAACCAGGCTAAGGCTCATGGACAACAGGAAAGACTCTATCTCAGGTGCTCACTCAACTAACAACTTATAGACTCTCATTCCCCAAATGCATGTACCACCCAAGGAAGTGTTCCCCTTCTCTTCTCAAAAATCCCTCGGCTACCCCACTTCCCTTCCAAGGCTTCAATAACAGGCCAGATCGGAAGTCTCAGAGCGTTGTAGCTGTAGTTTAGCACCTTCGAGAATTAATCCCCAACTATTATCTCTCTCGGAGAATTTCTCATGGGCTTGAAAACCCACTTCTTCAATCCCTCTCCAAGATAACCAGGTACACCAACCAGAAAAGGCTATGGGAACAGGCTCATATATGGTGAAATGGATGTCTCAAGGTGATCCATAGGATCTTTTAATGACTATGGTTGAGTTTTAATTTTGCATGCTTTAATTAACCATTTGAGAAAATTAGTGAAATAATGAGGAAAGAAGAGGAATTATGATAGCCATATACACATATGCATATCTGAAATGAAATAATAGACAACAAACCATAACACACAGATTGATAACAGAGTTCGGCACAACTTTGCCTACGTCTCCGGGCCTTTGTCTCTGTGGGGGAGGCTTCTTTATTTCTGTTCAAAAGCTCAAAAGTACATCGCTGCAGTGTTAATTGGCTACAAGACTGATTTGGTCATGTTCTCCCAGATCTCAAGAACCGTGCAAATAAAATGGCACGCAAAACGGACGTCCATAGCTCCCAAAAATGACCCGACAACGTCTGCTCCTCAATAGTTGCCCTGCATAAAAATGGCTTTGGCTTGGCTTCTCTTCAGCATAACTCTGCTCTGACTGCTTCTTAACTGTCCTCCATGGCCTCAAACAGGTTTGGTTTATATAGATATGAATTTGGTTGTTCATCTCCTACTTCCTCCCAAAATTTGGGCTCCAAAAATGCCCAATATCTCCCAAAAATGGAGAAAATCAATTAAAATAGGCATAAAAATCATTTAAAATCCAAAAACTTTATAAAAAAACCCACTTTTAGTTTAAATTTGGCATTAGGCCCCATTAGTCACGTGCTTCGGGTCATATGGAGCCTCCATATGGCCACACGCCCATGCGTTGGCCCCCTCTCCGGCGCTAGCTCATGGTTTTCGGCACAACCATAGGACCCGTGGCTAACAAATTTATCCGTGTGCGCTATGCTCCCACGCCCCCTTTGGGTGGTTGGATGTATAGACCATGGGTTGAAACCATGGGCTGGTGCTTAGCCCCAGCCCCACTTTCCACCACCATACAATACTTTGTATTTTAAAAATAAAATTTATGGATGCATATAACAAGGAATACGTATGGTGCATTGGCATTTGGTCATTTGTTAAGGAGTTGGACTGGTCCAAGAGGTCATGGGATCGACCCCCATGGACTCCAAATAAACTTTTGAAACCTGCCACTTGGACTGATGACTGGGTGCCATGTGGCTGCCCATGACTGGGCCACGTGGCACCTTCCCATTCGATGGACAAATGCCACTTGTCAACTATTGACTAGTCCAATTTCCTACCACATGCCTTCCCTGTCAGTGAACTTGCCCAATCACCATTAGACAGAGAGTGCCATGTCATCTCCTGCACAGTCATCATGTTGATGTCATGCTGACATCAACATTGACTTTTTGACCAGTTGACCTTTGACATTTTACCTGTTTGGGCTTTCGATCAGAACGCGATAACTTTCGCATACGGAGCTCGTTTGATGAAGTAAATATACCATCAGAATCAGGAAGACGAGACAGACGTAATGGAACTAGTTTCATCGGATTCTGAGCACTTTCATTTTTGAGCATTTTTAATCCCCGTCAATCTTCTGGATCTGATTTTGGATCACACCTCCCCACAAAAAGACCTTTTGGTCCCCAAAAGGTTACTGACTAGTCAACAAGCTCGGGATAGGCCACCCGGCTTGTCCGCTATCTCTGATCTTTGTCCTTTGCACCTGTCTCATCAAGATCAACTGTAACATAATCATGACAACTGACAGTATATTGTTAGCCATTTGAACCCTGTTACATCTTACTGAAGCTACTATCATCCATGTAGAAAACATTGCTAATGACAACATCAAAAAGACGACTGCAAATG
>ML779055.1:1553437-1662294 GCA_009831015.1 Picea engelmannii | reverse complement strand
TTTGAAGACGATGATTCCCCTGACACACCTTCTTTCCCTGCTTCAATATACGTAGCTTGAACAGAAACCTCATCAAGGTTAGTGGGTCCAAACATGAAAATAATGTTTCTAATATGCGTAGGTAAACCTCCTATATACTTCACAAGAGTTTCTTGTGTTTGCAAAGGGATATCTAACATTAATGTCATTTTTCAAAATCCATCGATATATTCTTGCACTGTTTGTCCTTTTCTTAGTTTTAAAGATTGCCATTCAATTATTGCTTTTTCTTTATAACCCAAAAGATAGAATTGTTTCCTGAGTGCCAAAATGAAACTCTTCCAGGATGGAAATACATTACCCACATGTTATGTTCCCTTTTGCAGCTTGCTTTGCCACCAGATAAGAGTTGTACCTGCAAGCCTCAAAGATGGCAACTTAATTTGTGTGGCCTCATCCTTGATCTTTTGCACACTACAGTATACCTCCATCTTCCTTATCCAATTATCAAGTTTTTATGCATTTACTTCACCATCATATATGGGAAACTCAAATTTTACATCAAGTTTTAACAATGGCATTTCACTTTTATTCTTATGAACATTTTTCCATTAGATTTAGAACTTGAACTTGAAGAAGAAGGAGAAGAAGGAGGTGTTGATGGAGGTGAAGGAGGAATGTGAGGATGGTCCTCTTCCTCTTCACTTTTTCCCTTTGAATATCCACCCAAAACTAGTCTCTTCCATTCCAAGTAATCCTCGTACAAAACTTTCACCATCTCCGACATAGCATGGAATGTTTTCCGGAATTCTTTCTCATCTTGAGAAATCCCTTCTTTCGATGCCATCTTCTTGCTGCGAAAAGCTCTCTTTCTCAATCCAATTAATGGATTCTCTGCAACAAGCTCGCTTTCACCACACTGTAGCTTTTCCCTGGTTAACATGAAAAACTCAAATCCAAACGTCAACTAGTTCTGATACCACTTGATCCGTAGGATCTTTTAATGACTATGGTTGAGTTTTAATTTTGCATGTGTTAATTAACCATTTGAGAAACTTAGTGAAAGAATGAGGAAAGAAGAGGAATTATGACAAACATATACACATATGCAGATCTGAAATGAACTAATAGATAGCAAACCATAACACGCAGATTGATAACGGAGTTCGGAACAACTTTGCCTACGTCTCCGGGCCTTTGTCTCTGTGGGGGAGGCTTCTTTATTTATGTTCAAAATCTCAAAATTACATCTCTACAGTTCCAATTGGATACAAGACTGATTTGGTCATGTTCTCCCAGATCTCAAGAACCCTGCAAAGAAAATGGCATGCAAAATGGACGTCCAGAGCTCCCAGAAATGACCCGACAACGTCTTCTCCTCAATAGCTTCCCTGCATAAAAATGGCTTAGGCTTGGATTCTCTTCAACATAACTCTGCTCTGACTGCTTCTTGACTGTCCTCCATGGCCTCAAATAGGCCTGGTTTATATAGATCTGAAGTTGGTTGTTGATCTCCAACTTCCTCCCAAAATTTGGGCTCCAAAAAAGCCCAATATCTCCCAAAAATGGAGAAAACCAATTAAAATAGGCATAAAAATCATTGAAAATCCCAAAACTTTATAAAGAAACCCACTTTTAGTTTAAATTTGGCATTATCCCCCACTAGGCGCGTGCTTCGGGTCATATGGAGCCTCCATATGGCCACGCGCCCATGCGTTGGCCCCCTCTCCGACTCTAGCTCCTGGTTTTTGGCGCAACCATAGGACATGTGGCTAACAAATTTATCCATGCGCGCTATGCGCCCATGCCCCCTTTGGGTGGTTGGTCGTATAGACCATGGGTTGAAACCATGGGCTGGGGCTTAGCCCCAACCCCACTTTCTGCCACCATACAATACTTTGTATTTTAAAAATAAAATTTGTGGATGCATATAACAAGGAATACGTATGGTGCATTGGCATTTGGTCATTTGTTAAGGAGTTGGACTGGTCCAAGAGGTCATGGGATCGACTCCCATGGACTTCAAATAAACTTTTGAAACCTGCCACTTGGACTAATGACTGGGTGCCACGTGGCTAACCCGTAACATAAGCACGTAATTAACAATGCAACATATAATTTTATCATATGATTGGTACTTATCTTGGAAAGATTGTCACCAACTGTGTACAGACCATCCACGAACCTCCCATCCTTAGAATACACTATTCATCACTCTCAACATTGAGTCACCACCGAGCTGGGACTGAACTCCACCCGGGTAAAGGGTTCCTAACCAGGCTAAGGCTCATGGACAACAGGAAAGACTCTGTCTCAGGTGCTCACTCAACTAACAACTTATAGCCTCTCATTCCCCACATGCATGTACCACCCAAGGAAGTGTTCCCCTTCTCTACTCAACAATCCCTCAGCTACCCCACTTCCCTTCCAGGGCTTCAACAACAGGCCAGACCGAAAATCTCAGAGCGTTGTAGCTATAATTTAGCACCTTCGGGAATTAATCCCCAACTATTATCTCTCTCGGAGAATTTCTCATGGGCCTGACAACCCACTTGTTCAATCCCTCTCTAAGATAAATAGGTACACCAACCGGAAAAGGCTATGGGAACAGGCTCAGATATGGTGAAATGGATGTCTCAAGGATAACGGACTGCATGAGTGAAAATGGTCATGGAATCATTGACTGGATAACTGAGTGATGGAAGGAATCATCGTCCAAACTGATCATCGAAGAAATTGTGAGAATGATGGTCAAGTTGCTGGTAAGAATCCACATGAAAAGTGACCAAAAGAGTTAAGTCCTCACGATATGCATGCATGTCCCGAACTTGACACTTGTCATATCGGAAGCTAATTTGGTCCACTTGTCCCCATATTTAGAACTTAGGATAAAATAATTATCCATACTTTATGCTTTAGGAAATATTAATATAATATTCCCTTTTTGGATTAAGCTCTCTAGCTTATCCCTTTCCCTTGACTTTTGGCCCTCCCTTTCCCTAACTGGTGAAGTTCAGTCCCCCATCTCTTTTATCATGGTCGGTCTGCACGAATCGATGTATTTTATATTAATCATGAGACAAGTACAAAATAGGTGCATTGGCCCTTAACATCTAAACGCTCTAGCCTAATACCAAAACATAAGCATCCTAGATTATAATAACTAGCTCACCAGCCTATAGCACATATCATATACATGAGGCTCACTGTCCTCCATACTACATGCACTTTAGTTACTGCACGCAGTATCTGGGAATGTGCATGCTACATCATTTTACTACGCAGTTCATGCGCGCACTATGCCAAGGGAAGTGCATTACAAAATGATGTCAAAACAAATCACCATCTTAAGTACACTTATATTGCATTTACAATTGGGTTTGACCGATGGATATTACATGTGTTAGTTCCATCATTGGGAAAATCTTTGTACTATGTTCATTTAGAGATGAATTCTCAAGGAATACTTGCAAATATTTCCTCAAGAAGAAATATGAAGTCTTTGACATATTTAAAGAGTTTAAGGCTCTTGTTTATAATCAAACAGAGAAAATAATTAAGGTGCTAACTGTTGAAACATACATATTTTTCTAAAACATTCGACTTAAAAAGTTTCATTTTGTTTAAATAAGGATAAATGCACACTTGGATACTACCGTCGATAAAGTCTTCTGATTAATCCAATGGTCTAAAATCTTTTCAAGTTATGGAGTCGCCCTTTCGCTAAAAAGCTAAATCACTCAAGACATATTTCAAAGTATCGAGTTTCGCAATACTAATAGTTAGACATACAAAGAACTCCAAAGTCTCGATATGCGAAGTTGCAAAACTAGCTTGAATTAAATCGAGTTAATTAAACAATTAAAATGATTAACAACAATTAACCTTATCGCAACTTCGTGTTTCGGGAACCCTGCCTCAAACGATAACTTAAACCCCCGATATGTGAAGTTGTGAATCCATCAATTAATCACGATTATTTATAAACGTTAAACATGATTAATTTTAATTAATCAATCGCTATTTCATGATTCGGGAATCATATCTTGAATTGAAATAGGTTAACCCCGGACTTGAAACCCCAAAATGGATTAAGGTTAAATATAATCAATTAACATAATAAACTCGATTTATTAACAAAATAAAACACTTATATTTTACCGTTGAGTTTAGGTTGATTACGATACGGGTGATTTCAAATTTCTTTTCCGATCACGAAAATTGACCATTAATGTTATTAAATGACCAGCTTGGGGAAATGACTTCAAATAAGATCCTGCTTTAATACGCAAATATTTTTATTAAAGGAATTAAACATATTGTCAGTGGAGGTATATGCAGGTCGAGGCGTCTAAGGCAAGAAAGACTTTTTCATTTTCAATTACATTCATGTTTTGGTAGAACTTGCTTAATGAGATACTCAATCCTGTGCATTTTATGTGACAAATAGAAGGTTTTTAAGAACTGCTACCATGCCTCCATGAAAAGAAGCTAAAGAAACTAGCGAGAGTTCAGGCCAGAGTTCATAGGTTATCTCCAAAACCTCACCCAGAAGTATAAACACAGTTAAAACCTGGACAAATGTAATCAACATCCTATAGTACGAGCTGGTAAACTGCCCTGACGATTCAAGTGACAACGAAAAGGAAGACTTATCTACCAAATATAATAATATTTCTCATTCAAAGATGCATAAGGTAGCAACAAGGCCGAGTCTTTTACCCTACAATAACATAATTAAATGGGCACTAGATCATGTGGATATCCCAACTAGAACTATATTCAATTCTTAGAAGGTAGTTGTTGGGTCATTTCGGCCATAACACTTACAGGTGATGTATAAACTATATTCAACACCAAAATTCGTTTATAATTCCATTTTTCTAGTGCATTTTAACAAGAAGGAGCGTGATCAATATGGAAAGAGTCTTTCCAACATAATCAAGGACTGGTGTTCATGCCCCGAAAATTTCAGAGCTGAATCTCACGGAATATACTCAATCTCATCGCTAGAACCGCAGTTCATGTATATAGCCATGATGATGCGTAGAGTCTATGGAAAAGAGAGAAAAACCCATTTCTTTCTACCATGGGTACCCAATATACACACAGTAGTGGAAGGATATTCTTTCGACTGGGCCAAGATATTGTTGGACAGTCTGGCTAGTGAAATTACAAAATACCAGGCAAACAAAGCCAAATGGAAATCAACTTCATTCTTCATGTCATCTTATATTATGGACTCCATCTATTTCATGACGCCTTTCCCACTAATGGGTTGGAGCTGGAATCCCGATATTGCAGGACCAATTCATATTTATCATTCAAAACTCTGGGAAGACAAGGCGAAGGATTTATTTTATGAAATCTGTAATTGGGTAGCGGTGTCGATGCACACTACTATATTTGGTCACCCACATCCTAGAATTTCAGATATAGTGATGCCTAACCTAGATAAAGTGGCAGACTGGTACATCGAGGAACACTTCTCTTATATCAGAGTTTTTAGTTGTTCAGTTCCCCCATATGCTTTACCACAATTTTTACCAGACCAACTGGTGTGTCGCGAGGTCGCATGACAAACAGTACTCTACAGGATTAGTAAAGACCTAAAAGCAATGTTGAAAAAGGTGTAGCCATCTTTTCCCTTACAGATTGGTGCATTTTCATTATTGGATTTCGGCCACTCCAAAGTGGAGGCTACGGCCCTAGAAGAAATAAATTTTTTTAACATTGAATTCAAGAAGAATGACCCACAGAAGGTCGTGGCTAACCATATGGCCAGTTACAACCTTAAAAAGTATGAACATGAAGAGTCCCCACAGGACGAAATGTTTTGAGGGGAGAAATCTTAACCAGAAGTTCTGAGCCGCATTAGAGCTCTATCACCTGACAAAATGATGGATTTTTACAGCTTCCAAAAGTGCCGAAGAAGTAGTCTTCCGAAATTATTACAAGGGGAGAACCCAATGTCTCCACAGCAAATAGAAACCCAAAATCCAGAAGCCTTGGAAAACTTAGAGAAATCTGAGGTATCGACTCAGAAAGAAGATATCTCGTAGATAGAGATATTAGATAACTAGACCAAAGATCAAGCAGAGAAATTAACAAATAAAGGAGAAGATAGGCCACTGTCTTCATCAGATAAATCAACTACAAATGGAACCGGAAAACAATTATCTACAGAAATTGACATCCCCATTCAGGTTGTCATTCCATTGCAGTTCACTAGAGGAAACCCTAATGTAGAGGTAATACTCATAGTTTATCTCACACCTATCCCTATTGAAGAGATACCTCCTTCCGATTTATTTTTCAGTAAGAAAAGGAAAGTTGTGGTGAAGAAAGAAATGCACCAGAAAGAAGGTGCAACTGTCAAAAAGCACAGAGTACTATTGGATGGATAAAATTTGGAAGATAAATACTTTGCTACAAAGGTAGCAATATATTTGGGAGATTTTGCAACAGCTAACCTATTCTTAGTTGATAATCTAAAAGAAAAACTGAAGCAGAAGAATCAGGTGATAAGTGAGTTGCAAAATCAAATAAAGACTACAAAAAAGAATGCCAGAGATGAAGTTAATAAAGGGGTTGAACAAGCTAGAGATAGTGATAAAAAAGAAATCCAACTCCTCAAGTCCAGTCTTGATGAGATGCATAAGAATATGCAAGTGAGTGAAAGATGGACTATCCAGCAAGATGAGTTGATAAAACAATTACAAGACAAGGTCAGTTCCACTGAGAAAACGGTTGTGGATATAGCATTGTTTCAAGCTCAAGCATTAGAAGTGGTAAAGAAACTAGAAATAGCACAAAAGATCCTTTTTGCTAAGGTAGAAATCATCCAAAATAATTTTCGAGAAGTAAACCAATCATTGAACAATATTGGTTTCATAGAAAAAGAGGCTACAATAGCCCGAATCAATTTTCAAGAAGCAGTTGTGTCATCGGCTAGAGAAGAAATATTTGTAACTCCCAGATGGACTGTTGCAGAACATGTCAGAGGTGGTATAATATTAAAGACATGGGAGGCCAATATAGCCAAGAGTAAAATAACGGACAAGGAAATAAAAGAGGATTGCGAAGAGGTTTTTCATTTTCTTAATAAAGAATCATTAGGCCTCAGAAAGGATGATGGTTCTGAAATACTAGGAAAAAGAAATATTGTAAAGCATCAACTTGACATCAAAAACAACTTAGAGAAAGATCAAGCTGAAATTTTACAGTTAAAGTAGGTTGACATCACTCAAATAGATAAATGGCTGGTAAAGCCAAATTTATAGTTACAGTCAATGATTTCTGAAGATAAAAGGATAGAAGACAGGTTGCCACAATTACAAAATAAGTTGTATCTTTTTGAAGAAAAAGATGTGACAAAACCTTCTAGACTAGTAGTACAATTTCTAAGCAGCTGTGAGGAATGTCTTGAGTGAGGAAAGGGGAGTACTTCAAAGAATAAATGAAGTAACATGTACATATTTGTTTCTGTCGATATGAGAAAAAGATAGAGAAGAACCAAATGAAATGGTTCAGGTTTTTATTTTGTAACGGTTATTATCTAGGAATAACGAGAATTCCAACCACCTAGGGTTGAGAACCTCTTGTATAAATATATTTTCAAAAGACTAAAGAAGGGTTGGATTTTTTCCATGTGTAGTTGAGAAAGATCTCCTTATTTAGGATTAATACAAATACAGATCAGAGATTCCACATTTCATTCATTTGAGTTATGTGTTCTTCTTTCTTTCCACATTCTAGTATCTTTTTATATATCTCCTTGATGAATTATTTATCGTAATTTAGTACAACATCTACTGTGGTTACATTTCATTTAGTAATTTAATAGCGCACAATTTTTCCTTTGTTTTACTGTTAGTAAATAAAAGATCCGTGATTTAATTAGATTGCTACATTTTATGCTTGATTAAAGGTTATATCATCTATTTTCTTCTCTTATAGTGAAGTAAGATTCTTTTGTAATAGATTCCTTGCTTTGTCTAACATCTTTATGTTTTTCTCTCATTACATCAAATGCTTTTAATTTTAACTCAGACACGAAAGATGACCTCTGAGCTATTATGCTGTTAATTCATTTGTACAAATTTTTCTCACATAACAGAGGTCAAAAACACAAACACTAAAACCTTCTTTATTTTTGGATGCCTTGACATTCTACTTTGAAGCCTTAAGTATAAAATCACGAACAACATCTTCTTGGTGCCGTTGTTGGGGATGGAGAAATGAAGTTATTTTTCCCTGGGAGAACGACATTGGTAAGTTTCTCTCTTTGATAGTGAACAAATATTGAATACATTATAAGGATAATTTTTTATCTTTCACTTGGACACTCCACAACTAATAAACCGACATTTAGTTGAAGAAATACCAGAAAGAATCCAGACGGTAAGCAGATATTGCCTGTATCTGACCCTGAAAAACTTTTGAAACCAAGGGGATACCTTAAAAAGACTACTGCATCAGCAAGTAAAGTTTATCAAGCCAAATATGATACTAGGGTTTTATTTGAACATTTAACTCCGCAAGAAGATTTTACCCAATTCTTTTTTGAAGAAACATTTACTATTAGAATCGAAACCAAAACCTTAAAACCCGAGTTGGTTTCACCCGAGATTAAATCTGAGACTATTCCAATTATCTTGTTTACCAATAAAGGTAAAAAAATGCATCTCAATACCCGCTTCAATTGTTATTTCACCAATTCCCGAAGTCAAGCTTTCAACCTCTCGAAGTTTTGAAGAAGACATCTTATACTCTGACTTGACTCATGTTGGTTCTCCTGTTTATACATCCTATAAATCTGAAGAACCTAGCTCTCATTTCCCTCTTTTTCATATTTTTTTTCTCCTGAACCTTTTTTGCTTAATCCTGAAGGGGCCGAAAGGTCACTACACATTCTTGAAAAACCTTCCCATAATCCAAAAGTTTCATATCTTAAATTATCAATGGTTGCAGCTAGAGTAGGTGGTGTTGGAGGTTCCACGGGAGGTGGTGTCGGAGGTGTTGGACATGGTGCTGGAGGAGGAGGAGGAGGCATTCAAGGACCGCCCCTACCTCCTATATTTTTTTCTAAAGTAGTTGCTAGGTATGTTCCTTTGGTCCTCCCAGTTCCCCTCCATGATTTACCCGAAAACTATATGAAAAACCTGTCAAAGTTCACCGGAGAGGGAGACTTAACTGCAATTGAGAACATAAATTTCTTTGATCAATTCATTGATATCCTTGGCCTTGAGCACGAGGACGTTTATTCGAGGCTTCTAGTTAAAACCTTCGAAGGACAAGTAAGAACCTAGTTCCTAGGACTGCTAGAAGATTCCATAGGATCATATGACGAGTTAGAAAATGCCTTTATCAGACAATGGGGAGAAAGAAAGGATCACCTTTATTATCTAACCGAGTTTGGAGCTTTAAGGAAGAAAAATCCAGAAACAGTTCTTGAGTTTACTCAAATATTTAATAAATTGTATAATAAGATTCCAACTGAGGTTAAACCTTCCCAACCTGCAGTGAAAGTAACTTTTGTTGGGGATTTTGATCCTCATTTTTCTTTTTTGTTGAGGGAAAGAATATATTTCGACCTCACTAAAATGCAGGACAATGCTGTAGAAATTGAGTCGAATATGATGGCATTATGGAAGTTAAAATCTAAATTTGAACCAAGAATTAAAGAAATCAGATGATACAAAGAACAAGAAGGACCCTATCTAGGAGGTCCTTGAAAGATAGGATGGATGGCATGGAAAGAATAATAAAAGAATTGTCAAATAAAATCTCAAAAATGGAATTGGACCAATCTAAGAATGATCAGTTCCCTATAAAATATTTCAGAAGAAATCTTAATCCTCAAATCCAACAAAGACAGATCAAGAATGAAGATCAAAAGATTCAGGCTCCCTTCAAGAATGAAAATTTTATAGGAGGAGAGGACCTGCGAAACTTTGAGGAGTTAGAAGAATATATGAATAATCTTGGTGATGATTTCCAAGAACCTTTTTTGACAAAATAAGATTATGAAAAGTCTCTAAATATAGAATATTGGTCTAATCATGATGAAATCATAAATAATATAGAATAATATTCTTATCAAGGAATCACCAATAATATAATGGTCGAACTTCAACAGAAGTACAATCTGAGGCCTAGGGATAGAAATATCACAACTGCTCAACCAAAGAAAATTATGTCAAAGAGAAAAGGCAATGAGACAGCTTCACCGTTAGCTGAGACACAGAATGTCAACACAATATTAGTCGGAACCTAGACTGTAAAAACAAACCCAGCTGAAACAAAAGAAACAAAAACCGATAAATCTGAAATAAAAGAGATAGAAATCCAAACTAGGGAGGTCAATAGGACAACGGGAAATTTCAATCTAGAGAATGAGATTAATAAGATCAAGATCTCTGTACCTCTGGTTGAATTGGAAAAAAAACCTACATACGGAAAAAAAATTGCTAAAATGATAAATTTTTTGGATACTGAAAGTCAGGCCGACGTCATAAATTTAGAAGATGATAAACCAAATATAATTTTTGGTCCACATTTTGAAGGTGCTAGAGATATTGTCACTCATTTTTACATTACCCTAACTGTGCATGATCATCTTCTTCATAATTGTATGTTGGATTCTGTAGCTTCCCATATTGTAATTCCCAAGGGTATTATGGATAGGCTTGGTCTCAAAATTACTCAACCATACAGATATTTATATTCTTTTGATTCGAGAAAAGTTAAATGTGTGGGCATGATTAAAGATTTAGTGGTTAATCTTGCACAGATTCCTGTGAAAAGTGTTATGATGGATGTGGTTGCTATTGATATACCTCCAAAGTATGGAATGTTTTTATCCAGATCTTGGGGTGCCAAACTGGGAGGATCCCTTCAACTTGACATGACATACACTACAATCCTGATCTTTCGCAGACAATTTACCTACTTGTACAGAGAGACAAGGTTGGAATATACAGTAAATGACCCATTGAATCCAAATAATTATCCTATTTATGTCACAGATCAGGATTTAGGAAATTGTATTTTATCCATGATGATGATTTAGAGGACTGTATAGAAGAAAATTGTACAGAAAAAAAGAAAAAATAGAAAAAACAAATAAAGATGTATATAGTACTGGAGTTTGGAAAATGTATTTCAATGGTTCTTCGTCTTGTGAAGGAGCATGAGATGAATTTTTTTTCGTGGCACCTGGAGATGAGTTTATTATCCCTTTTTATTACAAGTTACAGTGGGACATCGATTACACTAATAATGTATGTGAATATGAATCCTTGGTCTTAGGATTAGAGGCTGCTAGGAAGTTGAAAATTAAAAACTTGGAAGTCTATGGTGATGTGGAATTAATTATAAAATAGATAAATCATCAGTATCAGGCTAAAAACCCAAGGTTAAGGTCTTACAGAAATTGTTCCTGGGATCTAATTGAAATTTTTTTCTCATCAGTTAATGTTCACTACATCCCCAGAACAAAAAATCAACATGCAAATTCATTAGCCAAAGTTGCCTCAACGTTTGTACCTCCTATGGACTTCAAACTGAAATATCATATAGAAATGAGGCATAGACCTTCAATTCCAAACAATTTACAACACTGGCAGGTTTTTGAAGATGATGAACAAATCAGACAATTTTTAGAGATGGTGGATGAGTTTTCCAAAACACATTTTTTTCAGGAAAATCAGAATGATCTTGTTTGGATTATGCAGGAAGGAGAAGATCCTTAGGAGTTTCAAAATAAAATCGCTAATCACTGCATGTTGATTTTGAAAAATAATCATATCCCTAAAGGTTTGATTCCCTTGGAAAGATTATTTAATCATGAAAATATCCTTGAAATCTACTTTACAACCTCAACCTAAAGAAGTTGAACACTGTGATATAGGTACTAAAGAAACTCCGAGTCTGGTTAAAATATCTAAATACTTATCTCCTGAAATAAAAAAAACAAATATGATGAGTTGCTCAAACAGTACAAATATTTTGTTTCCTGGTCTTATGATGAATTAAGAACTTATGATACCACCAGCATCAAACACAAAATTCCTCTAAAGCAAGGTGTTAAACCGTTCAGGCAGAAGCCCACACAGATAAATCCTATTCTACTGCATGTGATAGAGAAAGAGGTAAAGAAGCTTCTAGATGCCAATATCATTGTCCCACTAAGATACTCTAAATGGGTAGCTAATTTAATTTCTGTCAGAAAGAAATATGGTGAGATCAGACTGCGTGTTGACTTCAAAAATTTAAATAGATCATCACTCAAAGATAATTATCCATTGCCTAAAATGGATCATGTATTGGAAAAGGTGGTAGGAGAAAACAAAATGTCTAATGTTGATGGATTTTTAGGATATAATCAAATTTCAGTTCATGAATATGATAAAGAGAAAACCATGTTCACTACCCCATGGGGTACTTTTGTGTATGATAAAATGTCATTCGGTTTAATGAACGCAGGAGCCACTTTCCAACGAGCTATGGACATTGCTTTTGTTGGTGAAAGAGATAAGTTAGTTGTCATTTATCTTGACGATCTAACTGTTTTTTCTAAATCTGATGCAGAGCACATGTTGCACCTAAAAAAACATTTGAGAAATGTCGAAAATTTGGTTTGTCTTTGAATCCCAAGAAATCTCATTTTGAAATGCAGGAATGTAAACTCTTGGGCCATATAGTATCAAAAAGTGGAATTAAAATTGATCCAAAGAGGGTCAAAGCTATAGATACTATTAATATTCCTAGAAATAGAAAGGAGATCCAATTATTTTTAGGAAAAAATAATTTCTTAAGAAAATTTATCCCAAACTTCGTTGAAATTGTAAAATTGATTACAGATATGCTCAAGAAATACAACGAGGTCAAGTGGAGAAGCGAGGCCAAGGAGTCATTCAAATGTATTAAGAAGGTCATAGGTGAAGCACTGGTACTGGCAAGCCCAGATTATATGAAAGAATTCTTGATTTTTTCCTTCACCTATGAACATACTATTTTAGCCGTAATTTTACAAAAGAATGATGAGGGTTTTGAGCAGCCTATTGCATTTTTTAGTAAAAGTCTCAGAGATGTTGAACTAAAGTATGATATATTAGAAAATAAAGCTTATGCAATGGTGAAGGCCCTAAATTCTTTCAGGACCTACGTACTACATTCTAAAATAATTTCATATGTACCCACTAGTTATGTTAAAGATATATTGGTTCAACCCAATAGTGATGGAAGGAGGGGCCGATGGCTTGCTAAAATTCAGGAGTTTGACCTGGAAGTAAAACCAACCAAACTTGTAAAAGGTCAAGGTTTGACTAAGCTATTAGCTAAATCAAATTTTAAATCACTTCATCTGCAAGAGTATGAGGGATTTTTAGATATAAATGAATTTGATGTTACTATACCTACAACCGAAATTTCAGAAAAATTCTCTTCTTTATCTTGGTATAGTGACATTGTTTCATATCTTCTGATTCTTCAATGCCCCGGTGACCTAACTCCATCTAAAGCTATAAAATTGAAGTTACATTTAGTAAAATATTTCATTGTAGATGGTCAACTATATTGGAAGGATCCTCTCGGTTTCTTACTGAGATGTTTAGTAGAATCTGAAACAGAGAAAGTTATAAATGAATTTCATGAAGGATTGTGTGGAGGACATCATGCATGGAGAGAAATGACCTACAAAATCCTAAGAGATGGATATTATTGGCCGAAATTATTTAATGATGTGAATGCTAAGGTCAGATCTTGTAGCCCCTGTCAATTGTTCGCAGGCAAGCAAAATATTCTTACACTGCCTTTGGTTCCAGTTAAAACTAAATCCTTGATTCAACAATGAGGCCTTGATTTCATCAAAGAAATAAATCTGCATTCTAGTGCTTAACATAAGTGGATTTTGGATGCTACCGATTATTTCACTAAATGGGTAGAATCTATTCCTACGTGAAACACAACAGACGCAGTGGTGATCAGTTTCTTGGAAGAGAACATTCTATCAAGATTTGGCTATCTTCAGAAGATATTTACTGATAATGCTCAAGCATTCAAATCCATGGCCATGATAATTTTTTGTCAAAAGTACAACATTGTAATAGGACATTCTATGGCCTACTATCCACAAGGTAACATATTAGCCGACTCATCGAACAAGAGCTTGATAACCATAAATAAAAAAATGTTGACCGAAAATAAGAAATCATGGCATGTACATTTGAAATATTCTTTATGGGCTAACATAATAGGCACAAAAATATCCATCGGAATGTCCCCATTTCATATGGTATATGGTACTAACATTGTTTTACCCATAAATCTTGCGTTCCCTGTAATGAAACTCTGGACAGACTCAAAAGAAGAGCCAAATAACATCACTAGAAGAATAAATCAAATAATTGAAGTTCAACAAAATAGGGCTAAAGTAGATGAAAAACTACAAAAGTATTAGGATATCATGAAAGCCTTGTTTGACCAGAAAGCTTAAGATTGGGAATTTCCCCTTGGTGATTTGGTTTTAAAATGGGAAGCCAGAAAAGAAGATGTGTGGAAGCATGGTAAGTTTGACCAAATCTGGTGTGGACCGTATAAAATTTCAGCCTCTGAAGAAAATAATGTGTTTTTGTTAGAAAATCTTGACGAAACAATTATTAACGCCCCTATCAATGAGTGTTACCTCAAGCATTTCATGCATTAATATAGTTCCAAAATCTCATTGTACATACCGGTTTGGTTTTCACTTTTTGTTATAATTTTTGTTCTTTTGGTACGTTTTTATTTTCACAGTAAATAGAAACAGGTTAGTTGATTTCATTTAATATATATATATATATATGGAAGAAGTAGGTTTCCAATCAACAAAGAGTTCCTGACATCTTTCATGATTCATCTCATTGCAGGATACGGGCTGATAATCGAGAGACAATCTCTAGCAGGAATCAATACTCGCATTGAATTTCTCTCGAAACAGGTGATAAACTAATATTTTCATTGGTTGAAAATATACAGAAAATATGAGGTATGAACTTCTGCCTTGGCGACCCAAGTTAAAATTTTCAAGAAGATATTAAATAATATGATAGAAGTTTCATCTGCACTAATATTGTCACCCGATTTACAGTCAGAGGGTTTCAAAATTACAACATAATTCTCAAGTTTTCCTTCTGGATAAAAAAAATAAAAAAATAAATAATAAAAAATATAAAAAGATGGTTTTTAAAAGAAGAAAGCTAGCAATAAAAAGAAATTATCTTCTTGGTATTCAAAGAGGAAAAAGAGCTTCACTTTAACTCTGGAAACTTAAAAACAAATCTTCCACATGAGAATAAGCAAAAATTCTGATGATATTCCTAACTATAATTGAAATACAAAGTTTGTTTGGACTAATCCTAACTACTCTAACCTCTTTACTAGATTTAAAATGATTGATGTCGCTCAAGGAAAGTCCCTGGAAAATAAAATTCCCCATGAAAACTTCCTGGTAAGCGAAGGTGTTTTGATAGTCAGAAAAGGATTAGTCCAAATTAATCAAAGTGAGTTAA
Organism: Picea engelmannii; assembly: GCA_009831015.1. Lineage (NCBI taxonomy): Eukaryota > Viridiplantae > Streptophyta > Pinopsida > Pinales > Pinaceae > Picea > Picea engelmannii. Next base: position 1,646,761 of record ML779055.1, on the reverse strand, counting down.
CAAACCTCTAGTGCTAAAATATAAATAGATATCATCCATGGTATATTTTATTATATACAAATTGATTTCTCCCACTTCATGTTTTAAAATATAAGACAGATGGTGGAAGAAAATTACTTAATGATTACTCCCATCTAGTCCAAAGGAGATGATGAAAGGAAATTCATTCAATGATTGCCCTCATTTCATCATTTAAATGCAAATTTATTAATTGAAGTGGTGAGAGAAAATTCAATATGGTAATTAGATAACTTCACCGAGGTACTGAACAGGCTCGCTGGCAGTGAACCAATGTCTATGATATCTATAAGGTTGTTATACATGTATTATAATGTACCCTGGCAACTAATTCTTTCTCAGGCTAGATCTACATTCTAAGATAATGTGGGACTCCCTTTTTAAAACATTAAAATCACCTTGCCTTGATGCAAATAAAATCGAACAAAATATGATAGATTGGTTAAGGTTGTTTTGATTATCTCAAGCAATTCTAAAATCGGTTTTAAGAAAAGGAGGTATTTTAAGCCTGAATTCAAGATTGATGAATGATTAAGTTTTGAAAATTTCCATATATATGGATGAAGTCCCAAGTCTTTATGTGTGTCTTCTTTCAGAATGTATTTCAAATAGCTGCAATAATGAATCCATTTACCCAATAAAGGCACTTCGTGTAGAATTCCTGCAGAAACCCTGATAGATCTAGAATTCTAGTTAAATTGAACACATGCAATTTGTTGATATTCAAGAGATGAGAGAAATTTTTTGCTCCATAAATCAGAGAATTATATTAATAAAAAACGAATATACATGAGCAACCGTCCTCAAAAAGAAGAGAGGAGGTGAATATATAGAATTTCCAACATAGAAATTCTAGTCAAAAAAGCTAGAAATAGCTAATAGGTGTCATAAGCTAAGGGAGACCACATAGTTCAACCTATACCACTAAAGATACATGTCACACACTCATTAATGTCCACAAGAGTCAAGTGATACACATTAGCTCACTTAAGCTCACTTAATTGACTAGAGAAGCAGTTCCAACTCACTTAACTGACCCGAAATAGTAGTTACTAATAACAGTAACAACAAAAATCATTAATTAAGGAATAAATCTCTCACTCAAAGAGGAGGTGTGCATTCCCCAATAATAGATGAGTTTTTTCATGGGGGAGTTGGAATAAATCATGAATAAATCAAGAAAATCGAGAACCAAGAGTTGAGTCTTGATCTAAAAATAACAGTTTTCCCTAAAATCTAGGGATGAGGCACCCTTCTTATCTATGTGGCCAAATTAGATGAAATAAAGTGTAAATGAATGCATTAACCAAGATCTAGGAGTCTAAGCTAGGTATAAACTAATGTAAGTTAGGGTTATTCTCCAACACCCCCCCTTAAGCCTAACTGTAATGACAAAAAATTTGAGTCTCGACAACTTGGCCATTTTAGGTACTCATAACATAAAATAACTCCTCATGAAAAGAGGAAAGAGGAAAAACCTCGTGGGAACCACCCCCCCCAAAAAAAAGAGGAAAAAAATGCTGAGTAGCCAAAATTGACCTACTCAGTTGTCTCCACCACTCCAAGCATAGCTCTCAGTTTTGAAAATTTCTTTTCAGTGAAGGACTCAGTGAAGATGTCTGCAACCTGTTGCTCTATGGGGTAGTACTGTAGTGAAATGACTCAGTCACAGATCATCTCGCAGATGTAATGCATATGAATCTCGATGTGCTTGGTCCTCTGCATCTGAACTGGATCAATCGATATCTGAATGGACCCCTAATTGTCACAAAATATGATAGTCGAAAGTGGATAATGAATAACAAACTCAGAGAGAATCCCCCACAACCAAACAGCCTGTGTAGTTGCATTCACTGCACCTCTATACTCTTCCTCTACTGTAGATAAAGAAATCGTGGATTTCTTCTTTCTAGACCAACATAATGGCCCTGAACCAAAGCTGAAAATATAACCAGAGGTGGACTTGTGTTCTATACCATCGCCAACCCAATCAGAATCTGTGTACCCAATTACTGAAAGTGGGCAATCTGCAGCATAAAAGATACCAAAACTGGGAGTACCTTTCACATATCTAAGGATTCTCTTTGCAGCTTTCCAGTGAATCTCATGAGGCTCCTGCATATATATGGAACAAACTCCTACTGCAAAAGAGATATCAGGTCGAGTGTGAGTAAGATACAACAAACTCCCAACCAACTGCCGATACAGTGTACTGTCCACCAAAGGTGTAGTACCCGCATCCTCAAATCTGACCCCTGAAAGAAAGGGAGATGTTGTTAGCTTGCATTCTGTCATCTAAAAGTAGACAAGTAGATCTGATACATACTTATACTATGCCATCTTAATCCCTGAAGTAGACTAAGAAACTTCAAGACCAAGAAAGTAGTGTAACAGTCCCAAATTTTTCATGGAAAATCGATCGTACAATGTTGATTTTGCCACATCAATAGCTGAAGTAAGGTTCCCTGTCATCAATAATTCATCTACATAAAGTACTATCAGAAAAAGGGAATCATCATGTTGCAGAAAATAAACATTCGAATCAGATTTGCATCAAATGAATCCAATGGAAAGCAGGAAAGAATCCATCTTTGCATACCACGCTCTGGGAGCCTGTTTTAGGCCATACGAAGATTTATTTAATATGCAAACAAGGGAAGAGTTCTGAATGTATCCCTGTGGCTGCTCCATATATATATCCTCCTTGAGATATCCATGAATAAATGCACTCTTCACATCCATGTGGTGAACTCCCCATCTGTGAGAAGCGGCAATGGCCAAAAATAGTCGAATGGAATCCATTTTTGCAACAGGTGCAAATGTCTCTGTGTAGTCTATGCCATGTACCTGTGAGTATCCTTTTGGGACAAGTCAAGATTTTTACTTTATGATCTCACCATCTTGAGAAATCTTTGTTCGATATATCCATTGTCATCGAACAAGATTTCTTCCTTTCGGAAGTGGAACCAAGTCCCATGTGTTGTTGTCCATAAGAGCAGAGTACTCTTCATCCATGGTAGCCTCCCAGAGTGGGTTTTCAGCAGCCTCAAAGTGTGAATTTAGATTTGAACCAAGTGACATATAGAAATGCATGGAAAGCAAAGGTTATGTGGCATCCAAGGCTTGAGGAGCCCCAATAAACTGTGATCTAGTCCTTCTTGTATCCGCAGGATCACCGACTAGTTCACCCACATCTTGCAGGGTTTTCTCTGCCCAAGTTGGCAACTGAGTTGGAGACGCCATGACCTTCTCCTCATCCTCTATATCAAAGCCAAAATTCTACTCTCATGGATTTTGTGAAGTGCTCGAAGAAGTTTCCAAATCCTCCTCATCGGTGACAACAAGCGGTTCCTCGGCATGGTCTTCTGAAAAATCACGCAGTGATTCTTCTTCAAACTTCACACTTTGAGTTAGAATGAACTTTTCAGTGTGAGAGTCTAAAAATCTATATCCTTTGACACCTTCAGGATATCCAAAAAATATGCATTCAACACTTTGAGGCTCAGAGCCTTCCTCTTATCTGTCGGAATGTGAGCCCATGCTCGTGAACGAAAAATACGAAAGTGAGACACTTTCAGTTTCTTACCAGTCCAACATTCAAAAGGAGTGGTGCCTTTGAGTGATTTGTGAGGAACTCAATTATGAATGTATGATGCACAATTAATAGCTTCAGCCCATAGCTTGGGAGATAATGATTTCGACTGTAGGATACAATTGACCATCTCTTTTAAGGACCGGTTTTTCCTCTTCGTAACACCGTTCTGTTGTGGTGTATATGGCACTGTGTGTTGTAGTTGTATACCTGCATCAATAAAAAGTTGTTGCACATATTTGTTGACATAATCCCCCACATTATCAGTACGGAGTATCTTAATCTTACACCCAGACTCATTCTCATCAAGTGTTTTAAATTCTATAAGGCATTCAAATACTTCTGATTTTAATTTCAAAAAAATTACCCAAGTAAAGCGAGAGAAATCATCTATGAAGGTGAGTACATATCGATCCTTACTGATTGAAGGCTGTGGGAATGGGCCCATGATGTCACTGTGAATCAGACCAAGAGGTGAAGAAGCTCTCTGTGCCTTCCCTTTGTCAAACTTTTTCTCTAGATGCTTGCCAAGAATGCATCCTTGACATACACCGCTTGTGAATTTAATAGCTGGCAATCCTTCAACCATGTTTTCCTGGTTGAGTTGATGCAAGTACTTATAGTTTAGATGGCCAAATATTTCATTCCATAACCTACTGATATCATTAGATTGTGACAGAAATACAATGCTAATAGATATAGGAACAAAGTGGGAGAAGAAATACAAACGAGAACCATGATCTGCAATTCCATGTGCAAGTTGTGAGCTTGTGGAAATGTCGGTAATCACTGCGGAGTCTGGAGTGAACTCCACCTTCCTTCCAGAGCCAGAATGAGTGGTCTGATATATCGAGAGAATATTTTCGGAAAGTGAGGGAACATGAAGCACATTTGTGAAGCACCCCCCTTCAATATCAACAATTCCTTCTCCGAACACCTTTGTAGGTGTGGCATCTCCCAAGTGAATTGGGGATTTGGTGCTTTCTTCGATGGAGGAAAATTCATCTTTTGATGTAGCCATATGGTTCGATGCACCTAAATCAAGTATCCAAGATTATGGAGTGGATGTGATAGCCATTAAATCATGACCATCTCGTGCTCTCCCTCCCATTCTGTTATCATCTTTCTTCTTTGCATTTTCGGGCACCGTGAGATTGTGTTGCTGCAATTTCTTAGCCATCTCATCGATAGTCTTCCTCATGCAATTTTCTTCGGGATGAAAAACTTTGGAATAGTAGCTGAAAATTTTTCTTTCCTTCTTCTTCTTACTCTTAGGCTCATAAGATTTATCTGAAGATTGTGCTGATCTCTCCTTCTTCGATTCAGGAAATTTACCCGTTCCTTTTTTCTTGTCTTTTCCACTGCTCTTTGGAGCATTAGTAGCCGCAAGTGCTTGGTTCTTGGAATGATTTACGGCACCCATTTGGACTAACTTAGCTTGATCTTGAGTCAGCTGCAATGAAATCATTCAATGGAGGCATTTTCCATTTTTCCTGAGTCAATTTAGATGCTTGAAAAGACGACACAAATATGGAATATTCAGGGCCTAATTTCGAGAGAATTGAAAGGATGAGTTGTTCTTCCTCTTTCGTGACTCCACATGCATTAAGTTAAATGAGGAGGGATTTGAACTTGGTGAAAAATTCTTGTAGGTTTACGAAATGAATTGGACTTAGGGATATGAGTTCATTCTCCAGTTGATGCACTCTCATTGCATCCTGCTTGCCGAATAGTCCTTCCAATGTGGTCAAGACCACATCGGGAGTAGTGGCTCTACTGACATGAAAGAGGAGATCTCTGGAAATTGATAGGAATATCATCCCAATTTCTTCGTCTAATTTATTGAAATACTTTATCTTCTCCGCTGCAGCATCGGTTCTTTCTCCGTTCCCATTGTTACCTTATAAATCCCTTTGCTTTGAAGGAGCACAAAGATCTCTATCTTCCATTCGAAGTAATTGAAAGGATTTAGAATGAGTTTTGTGGGCTGAGAGATATGATCCATTGTTTCTTTATTCACCTACTGATGATCTATACCAACAAATAAAACCATGTACAATCCACTAGATTCAATCTAGCTCTGATACCATGTAGAATTCCTGCAGAAACCCCGATAGATCTAGAATTCTAGTTAAATTGAACACATGCAATTTGCTGATATTCAAGAGATGAAAGAAAGTTTTTGCTCCATAAATCAGAGAATTATATTAATCAAAAATGAATATACATGAGAAACCGTCCTCAAAAATAAGAGAGGAGGTGAATATATAGAATTTCCAACATAGAAATTCTAGTCAAAAAAAGCTAGAAATAGCTAAAATAGGTGTCATAAGCTAAGGGAGACCACATAGTTAGACCTAGACCACTAAAGATACATGTCACAGACTCATTAATGTCCACAATATTCAATTGATTCACATTAGCTCACTTAATCTCACTTAACTGACAAGAGAAGCAGTTCTGACTCCCTTAACTGACCTGAAATAATAGTTACTAATAATAGTAACGAAAAAAATCATTAATTAAGGAATAAATATCTCGCTCAAAGAGGAGGTGTGCATTCCCCAATAATAGATGAGTTTTTTCATGGGGGAGTTGGAATAAATCATGAATAAATCAAGAAAATCAAGAACCGGGAGTTGAGTCTTGATCTAAAAATAACATTTTTTCCTAAAATCTAGAGATGAGGCGCCCTTCTTCTCTATGTGGCCAAATTAGGTGAAATAAAGTGTAAATGAATGTATTAACCAAGATCTAGGAGTCTAAGCTATGTATAAACTAATGTAAGTTAGGGTTATGCTCCAACACTCGGTCTACTGTTCTTCTCGTCCCGCAAGAAAACAAGATCCCTAGATGGAGCCTATGTTGAAACATATATATTTTTCTAAAACATTAGACTTAAAAAGTTTCATTTTGTTTAAATAAGGATAAATGTGCACTTGGATACTACTGTCGATAAAGTCATCTGATTAATCCAATGGTCTAAAATATTTTCAAGTTATAGAGTCGCCCTTTCGTTAAAAAGCTAAATCACTAAAGATAGCTTTCAAAGTATTGGGTTTTGGGGTTTCACAATACTAACAGTTAGACATACAAAGAACTCCAAAGTCCCAATATGCGAAGTCGCAAAACTAGCTTGAATTAAATCAAGTTAATTAAACAATTAAAATGATTAATGATAATTAACCTTATCGCAACTTCGTGTTTCAGGAATCCTACCTCAAACAATAACTTAAACCCCTGATATGTGAAGTCGTGAATCCATCAATTAATCATGATTATTTATAAACGTTAAACATGATTAATTTTAATTAATCAATCACGATTTCGCAATTCGGGAATCATAGCTTGAATTGAAATAGGTTAACGTGGGACTTGAAACCTCGAAATGGATTAAGGTTAAATATAATCAATTAACCGTATAAACTTGATTTATTAACAAAATAAAACATTTTTATTTTACCATTGAGTTTATGTTGATTACGATACGTGTGATTTCAAATTTATTTTCTGATCATGAAAATTGAACATTAATGTTATTAAATGGCCATCCCAGGGAAATGATTTCAAATAAGATCCTTCTTTAATACACAAATATTTTTATTAAAGGAATTAAATGTACTACCAATGGAGTTATATGCAGGTCGAGGCGTCTAAGGCAAGAAAGACTTTTTCATTTTCAATTACATTCACATTTTGGTAGAGCTTTGTTAATGAGATACTCAGTCTTGTGTGTTTTCTGTGACAAATAACAGGTTTTAAAGAACTGCTACCATGCTGCCATGAAAAGAAACTAAAGAAACTAGTGAGAGTTCAGGCGAGAGTTCAAAGGTTATCTTTGAAACCTCACCCAGAAGTATAAACATTGTTAAAACCTAGATGAGTGTATTCAACATCCTATAGTACGAGTTGGTAAATGACCCTGATGATTCAAGAGACAACGAAAAGGAAGACTTATCTACCAAATACAAGACTATTTATCAGTCAGAGATGCATAAGGTAGCAACAATTTCGAGTCTTTTACCCTACAATGACATGATTAAATGGCCACTGGATCATGTGGATATCCCAACTAGAACTATATTCAATTCTCCGAAGGTAGTTGTTGGGTCATTTCGGCCGAAACACATACAAGTGATGTATAAACTGTCTTCAACACCAAACTTCATTTATAATTCCAGTTTTCTAGTGAATTTTAACAAGAAGGGGTGTGATCAATATGGAAAGAGTCTTTTCGACTTGATCAAGGACTGGTGTTCATGCCCTAAAAAGTTCAAAGCCGATTCTCACGGCATATACTCAATCGCATTGCCAGAACCACAGTTCATGTATATAGCCATGATCATATGTAGACTCTATGGAAAACATAACACAACCCATTTCTTTATACCATGGGTACCCATTATACACACAATAGCGGAAGGATATTCTTTCAACTGGGCCAAGATATTGTTGGATAGTCTGGCTAGTGAAATTATAGAATACCAGGCAAATAAATCCAAAGGGAAATCAAATTCATTCTTCATGTCAGCTTATATTATGGACGCCATCTGTTTCATGGTGCATTTCCCACTACTGGACTCCAGATAGTACAGAACCAATTCATATTTATCATTCAAAATTTTGGGAAGACAAGGAAAAGGATTTATTTTATGAAATATGTAAATAGGTAGCAGTGTCGATGCACACTGCTATATTTGGTCACCCACCTCCTAGAATTTCAAACATAGTTATGGCTAACCTGGATAAAGTGGCAGACTGGTACATCGAGGGACACTTCTCTTATATCAGAGTTTTCAGTTGTTCAGTTCGCCCATATGATTTATCGAAATTTTTACCAAATTGACTGGTGTGCCGCGAGGTTGCACAATAAACATTACTTGACGGGATTAGCAAAGAGCTCAAATCAGTGCAGAAAAAGGTATGGCCATCTTTTCCCTTACAAATTGGTACATTTTCTTTATTGGACTTTGACCACTCCAAAGTGGAGGCTACGACCCTAGAAGAAATAAAGATGGTTAACATTGAATTCAAGAAGCAAGACCTGCAGAAGGTCATGGGTAACCATATAGCCAGTTGCAACCTTAAAATGTATGAACATGAAGAGTCCCCGCAGGACGAAATGTTCCAAGGGGTGAAATCTTACCCAAAATTTCTTAGCCGAGTTCGAGCTCTATCACTTGGCAAAGTGATGAATTTTTAGAACTTCCAAAAGCACCAAATAAGTAGTCTTCTGAAAGTATTACAAGGAGAAAATCCAATGTTTCCAACTACACAGCAAACAAAGACCCAAAATCCATAAGACTTGGAAAACTTAGAGAAATCAAAGGTCTCGACTCAAAAAGAAGATATCCCGGAGATAGAGATATTAGATAACCAAACCAAATATCAAGCAAATACATTAGCAAATAAAAGAGAAGATAGCCCACTGTGTTCATCAGATAAATCAACTACAGATTGAAGTGCAAATAGTTATCTACAGAAATCGACAGCCCGATTCAGGTTTTCACGCCATTGCAGTTCACCAAAGAAAACCCTAATGCAAAGGTCATACTCATAGGAGATATAATGCCTATCCCTATTTAAGAGATACCTCCTTCTGATTTCCTTTTTAGTAAGAAAAGGAAAGATACGGTGAAGAAAGAAATGCCCTAGAAAGAAGGTGCAATTGTCAAAAAGCACAAAGTACTATTGGATGGACAAAATTTGGAAGAATAAGACTTTGCTATAGAGGTAGCAGGATGTTTGGGAGCTTTTTCAACAGCTAACCTATTCTCAATTGATAATCTGAAAGAAAAACTGAAGCAAAAGAATCAGGTGATAAGTTAGTTGCAAAATCAAATAAAGACTACAGAAAAGAATGTCAGAGATGAAGTCAATAAAGGGCTTGAAAAATCTAGAGATAGTGATAAACAAGAAATCCAAATGCTTAAGTCCAGTCTTGATGAGATGCATAAGAAGATGCAAGTGAGTGAAAGCTGGACTATCCAGCAAGATGAGTTGATAAAACAATTACAAGACAAGGTCAGTTCCACTGAGAAAATGGTTGTGGATATAGCACTGTGTTAAGTTCAAGCTTTGGAAGTGCTAAAGAAACTGGAAATAGCACAAAAAATCCTTTTTTCTAAGGTAGAAATCATCCAAAATAATTTTTGGGAAGTAAACCAATCATTGGACAATATTGGTTTCAGAGAAAAAGAGGCTACAACAACCCAAAACACTTTTCAAGAAGCGGGCATGTCATCAGTTAGAGAAGAAATATCTGAAACTCCTAGATTGATTGTTGTAGAATAGGTCAGAAGTGATGTAATATTAAAGACATTGGAGGTCAATATATCTAAGAGTAAAATAACGACCAACAAAATAAAAGAGGATTGTGAAGAGGTTTTTCATTTGCTTAATAAATAATCATTAGGCCTCGGAAAGGATGATGGCTCTAAAATACTAGGACAAATAAATATTGTAAAGCATCAACTTGACATCAAAGAAAACTTAGAGGTAGCTCAAGCTAAAATTTCACAGTTAAAGAAGGTTGGCATTGCTTAAATGGATAGATGGATGGTAAAACCAAGTTTACAGTTACAGTCAATGATTTCTGAAGATAAAAGGATAGAATACAAGTTGCCACAATTACAAAAGAAGTTGTATCTTTTTGAAGAAAAAGATGTGACAGAACCTTCTAGACTAGTAGTACAATTTCTAAGCAGGTGTGTGGAATGTATTGAGTGAGGAAAAGGGAGTACTTCAAAGAATCAATGAAGTAACATGTACATATTTGTTTCTTATGGTATGAGAAAAAGATAGAGAAGAACCAAACGAAACAGTTTAGGTTTTCATTTTGTAACTGTTATTATCTAGGAATAACAAGAATTCCAACCGCTTAGGGTTGAGAACCTCTTGTATAAATATATTTTCAAAAGACTAAATAAGGGTTGGATTTTTTCCATATGTAGTTCAGAAAGCTCTCCTCATTGAGGATTAATACAAATACAGATCAAGCATTCCACATTTCGTTCATTTGAGTTATGTGTTATTCTGTCTTTCCACATTCTAGTATCTTTTTATATATCTCCTTGATGAATGTTTGATCGCAATTTAGTACAACATCTACTGTGGTTACATTTCATTTAGTAATTTAATAGTTCACAACTTTTCCTTTGTTTTATTGTTAAGTAAATACAAGACATGTGAGTTAATTAGATTGCTACATTTTATGCTTCATTTAAGGTTGTATCATCTATTTTTTTCTCTTGTAGCGAAGTAAGGTTCTTCTGTAATAGGTGTGTTGCTTTGTCTAACAACTTTATGTTTTTCTCTCATTACACCCAATTCTTTTAATTTTAACTCAGACACAAAAGATGACCTCTGAGTTGTTATGTTGTTAATTCATTTGTAGGATTTTTTCTCACATAACAGAGGTAGAAAACACAAACACTAAAACCTCCTTTATTTATGGATGCCTTGACATTATACTTTGAATCCTTAAGTATACAATCAGGAACAACACTAACGACATGTAATGGTGGATAGTTCTACAGGAACGAATTTGAAGAATTCTGTAAGAAGTGCAGTATACAAAGGCAGAAGACTACTTCATATACACCTCAAAAGAATGGAGTTTCAGAAAAGATGAACATGACGTTGATGGAAAAAGTAAGGTGCATGCTTAGTGGTGTTGGGTTAGGGCAATAATAATGGGCAGACACAATGGGTACTACATGTTACCTAGTCAACAGATCACCCTCATGAGCTCTAGACGACAAGACTCCACAAGAGGTAAGAAAACTTCTCTCACACATCTCAAGGTATTTGGTTGTGATGCCTATGTTCATGTTCCAAAGGAAAATAGAAGTAAGATATATAAGAAGTCTGAATAGTGTATCTTTCTTGGGTATAAATATGTTCTCAAAAGTTATAATCTTTGGAATCTAGAAACTGACAAGGTTGTGTATAGCCTATATGTGGTATTTAGAGAAATGAAGGATGTTGTTAAACATGAAGTCCTACCAAGTAAGAAAGAACCAGATAAAATAGAGTTTGAGCCAAAGGATGATGAATCAAACTCTACAGAAGAACATGAATCAGAAGAAGAAGATAATCATTCTCTAGTATTGAGGAGATCGATGCAGGAAAAAAGGATATCAGAAAGGTATACTCCACCTGATTTTCCATTCAAAGTTATCTTTGTATATTACTGATGATGATCCTAGACTATTAGGGAGGAAATGGATTCAGAAGATGAAAAACTATGGAAAAAGGCCATGGTTGAAGAAATGGCAGCCTTGGATAAGAATGAGACTTGGGATCTAGTGGAGTTGTCGACTGGAAGAAATTCCATTGGAAGCAAATGGGTATTTAAAATAAAATTGAATGAAAAAGAAAAAGTGGAGAAATACAAATCTCAATTAGTAGCAAAGGGTTATTCACAGGTTGAAGGAATTGATTTTGGTGACATTTTTTCTCTTGTTGCCAAGTTAACTTCTATTAGATTTATGTTATTTGTTTATGTTGCGTTTGATTTTGAAGTAGAACATATGGATGTGAAGAAAACATTTTCATTGTGTGTGTTTTAAATTAATTGGTTATCATTTGATTTATTTGGTCTTGTATGTGGATGACATGTTGTTGATAGGGAACAAAAAGGAGATTATCTAGACTATGAAAACTCAGTTGTCCTCTAAATTTGACACGAAGGATCTTGGTGTTGCAAATTTCATTTTGAGCATGCAAATTAAAAGAGATTGGAAAATAGGAAACTATGGTTAAATTAGAGAAAACACATCAAGACAATATTGCATAGGTTTAATATGAAGGAATGTAAATATGTCATGGTCCCTATTCCTATAGGTGTAAATTTATCTACGGAGTAGTGTCCCGGGACATAGGAAGAGGAGGAGGATATGTCTTGTGTTCCATATGCGAGTGTGGTTGGTAGTTTGATGTATGAAATGGTCTGTACAAGACCGTACATTTCACATGCAATGATATTTTTGAGAAAGTATATATCAAAAACATGAAATAAGAATTGGACAATAGTAAAGAGGGTTTTCAGGATTTTTGTGGCACTACTAGTTATGAATTGTGCTACCAAGGAAATCCAGGATTGGATAGAGTGTTGGGAATACATGAATTTGTGGATGCAGACTAGGCTGGAGATCTGGATCATAGAATATCTACAAGAGGGTTTGTTTAACCTATTTGGAGGAGAAATCAATTGGATGAGCAAAACAAAGTTCGTAGTGGCACTTTCAACTACATAAGTTGAATACATGGTAGCCACTCATGCAAGCAAGGAAGTAGTATGGTTACAGAGATTGTGTTCAGTTATTGGGTTGGTACAACAAGATGTAATGATATATTGTGATATTTATAGTGCAATGTTTTTGGCAAAGAACCCTTCTTATCATTCAAAGACAAATCATATTGATGTTCAATATCACTTTGTGAGGGACATGGTTAAATAAAAGAAGGTGTTGTTGATGAAGGTAGACACTTTGAAGAATGTTGCAAATTCATTAAAAAAATCTTTGAGCACTAAGAATTTCTCTTGGTGTAGACTATCTATGGACATTGTTTCCCTGGATTGTTGACTATGTAACCTTGTAACCCCCTATATGCAAAGAAAACAATAAGTGGGTGAATGTTGGATATGTGTTATATTCTTTGCATGACTAGAAGTAGTGTCTACATTATGTTGGGTGCACATGGGGGTAAGAGGGTGGGTTGCTACAGGGCAGAGCCCCCTTATGTGTGGGCTTGTAGGCAATGCTACCAAAAAAAAAAATCTCGGCTTTCGTATCCATTTTTGGGTGGTCCTCGATTTTCATGTCCATTTTTGGGTGATTTTTCACTGATGGTTTTTTATTTCCGATTAAGGAATTAGGGTTGTTGACTAATCCAGTTCATTGGATTAGGGTTTTGTATGTCATTGGCTCCTATATGTATATTTTATTGTGAATAATGTATGATGAGAATGAATATAGAATATGTTGGTTTTCCCGATTTGGGTTTCCAGGGGAAAAATATATTTGTAATGTGTTTATTTTCCATTGTATAGTTTATGTTTTTTTATTGAATATCTATTTGCATTAAATTATTGTATGAGGTTAAAATCTATAGGACACGCTAACCACACTGAGAGGGGGGGTGAATTAGTGTAGGGATATTTTTCCACTTCTTTCATAACTTTAGTTAGCAACCACTTCAAACATATTGTTGTGCCCTTTTCGTCACTTGGGTGAGCAAAACAATGGATATTGCATGCCTAGCTGGGCCTACTAGACAAGGAAAAAGTTTTTGAGTGGGTTAAACAAGCCAAACACATGTAATAAACAAATAAACAAACCAAAACAACTAAGAAAAAAAAAACTAGAATGCATAAAAAACTTAGAACCATAAACAATCAACCAATGACCAAGATTATGCCACCAATGGATAACTATATTAGTTGGAAAAACACCGTAGAGAAAAATGAGGACATATGGGTCCCCTCTTCCTCCTTTGGAGGGCTCTTGAGTTCCCTAATGGAGATATCTTCTCAAAATGGAGGAAAAATGGCAAATTATGAAGAAAATCAATGCCTATTCCCTCAAGAGGTGAGTGGAATGGCCTATTGCAATGATGCTTGAATAATCTAAGGAGAAAAGAGGATTCTCAAAGTAGGATTGAGGAAACATAACAATACTATGAAAATCTTGGTTTCTTAGTGCACCCATGGATTTCATTTATATCATTTCTTCAAGGAAAAATATAATTAGTTCTTGGTGTGAACAAGGGGCCTTTTAGGGCACCCTTTGGTCCTTAACCAACCCCCCATTCAGATTTCACTCAAATATGGAGGTCAAATCAGGTTGGGAGTTGGTCCATAAGTGGTTGGGGGTTCGACAAGAACCATAAATGCATCGTTCAAAGGAGTGTACAAATTTTCTGATACATAATCGCTCATTTGGAGCATTGTGTGCTCTAAGGGCTTTGTTGGCCCGCGCACTGTGCGTGTGCTTCCTTTAGTGATTTTGTGCATGTTAATTTTTGCCCAATTGTATATTTTTTGCATTTTAGTGTTGCAGATGAGCTATTTTTTGTTGGCATTGTTGTATTTCTGTAACCATTTTGGTGAAATGTTGCGGACAGAATTTTAGTGATAACAGATGCCCCCTGATGTGGGAGGTTAGGAGCATACGAATAGCCAAAATACATAAATGTTTCTTCTACTGAGAGTGTAATTGTAATGAAGAGTGTTGAGAGGAACTACAAGAGTGATCAGTCAAAGGGAGAGGGGAAACTGTGGGGCCCAAACCTTTCTCTAGGGAGAAAAAAAAAATCTATATACAAACAAGGTGGGCATGCCCCTGCTCATGTCATGTAACCTAAAATGTAAGATAGTAATTGAAGATGCATTTTGATGCAGATAACTGCAATGCCCTCCGAGGCGGTTGATAATGACAGATGAAAATTCTAAATGGGGAAGATACTCTGAAATGAGGCAAGGACAGATGTAAGAAGTGTCGATGACTCGTAGGAATTGATGGCCTAATAAATTTATAGGTCTTTGTCTGGTATAAAAAATATATAATAGTCCCATGGTAAGACCCACTGTAACATGAGATTTTGCTGAAGTCAAATGTTATGGGGGTCAACGGAATCAAAGAGAAAATATGATTCTCTATGTGTCGTCTAAGGATCCTTATTGTAAAGGTAACAAGAGCCAATATATTGTCTCCCTTATGGAAATTGTTTTGATGTCGACAAAAAGGGAGATGCGACTCCAAGAAGAAAAGGGCTTCATGAAATCCACTAAAATGAGATCAGGTACTGATAGGGAATGTGAACGAAGGCAATATGCGATGAGATTCAATACTTCCCTTGGTTGGAGTATGCTTGAAGGATGATTGGCAGCAACTGTAAAACTGTATCTAGTGTTAGGGGGACAACTAGATATGGGGTTAAATTGTGCTAGAGGCTTGACAAATTGGACAAACTCAGATATCATGGGTACATGGAATTTGGTATACTCGAGGTTCGTGAACGATATCAAAATGAAAAAAGGAGAGTGGATTCCCCAACCAAGGGAAACATGAGTTGCGTTTCCAGGAAAAAACAAGGTCAATGGGGGTGATGACAAAAAAGCTAAGTAAATGCTGGAAACAAAAGATTTTTACAATTACCACATAAATAAAGAATAATTTGGGATGAGTGTACAAATACAGAAATGGGTTTCTTAGTGTGAGATGGCTTGTCTTGTGAGGGCACAAGTTGTGAAGAGAATGGGTGGAGGGTGGGTGCCCCATGGGTGGGTTTATGTATGAGGTAAATGAATGGAGGGAAATATGCAGATGGGAAAACTAATGGTGAATGAGATGGAGGGATAATGATACTGTGGAGGTGCATTCAATAGAATCAAGAAGAGATAACCTGGGAGTCCATTGGGAAAGCTAGAAAGATGATGAGAAGAAGTATGTGGCTTATTCTCGAAAGTGCATAAGACTATTGGGAGTCCCATCCCTAGGGAGTGAAAGAAGCATGAGTGTCAAGTTTCCAAGGGAAACTATGGCTGGGACAAATCATGTGGGGGAGATTGCTACTGGGTGACAGTACCAAAATGTAGTAGGGGTGATGGTACACCAAAGTCGTAAGTAAGGACCCTAAAGGTGAACACCAGAGGGTTTGACTGGGAGACGCAATTGATTTTTCAGAGGCAATAACTACATGCCAGTCTCGAACATATACTTGAAAGGAATGCACCCTGTGTGATGACCAAGTACCTACACACATTAAAAAAAAAATACCCGACGTGAACAATATCTGATGATAAAGAACATATAACAACTAGTTGATAATTTTGAACATAAGCATGTGTACCTAGATGTGATGTGAGAAACATCCTCCCTCGAGGCCAAGCTCATATGGTGACCCGAGGAATGTGACTGTGTAGATGGAGGGACCATGATCCCGTGGCTAAAGATGGATCGGGAAACAAAGGCTCTGGGCTCCTGTAACTGAGTGTGGAAGTTTGGAAAAAGGGACTATATATGGTGGGTGGGCCCATAATACCACCTCATTTGTACCCGTCGTTATAGTGAGTTGATGAGATAATTTGGAGGAGATTTGGAGATTACAGGAGCTCGAGTCGACCGATCCAGGAGTTGTGAGAGTTAGGTTAGTGGTCTCATCCTCCTACATAATATGAATTTCCTAGATTTGAGTTAGGGGTTGTATGGCTGGTCATACAAGGATAGGTTTATAGGTGGGCCCACTAATGCGTGGGAGAATAAAAAATACCTGCTCTCAGATGCGCGAGTATACTTCCATCTCCCATGCATAATGTGCAGTTGTGCTTCACACAATCATGCATAGGGGTGCGGGGGAGGGAAAAACAGGCACGCATAAGATGCGTGCATGTTAAGATGACAGTTGTGCACTATGCGCAGCTGTTTCTCAAATAACTGTGCATCAATTCATAGCTCTGTAGATGACAGGTATGCATGTGTGTGCACCTGTCGGGGTGACAACTACGCATTGATGTGCAGTTGTTTCTCATACAACTGTGCATTAGTGTGCAATTGTGCAAAGCACAGGTGCGCACATGTGTGGGTGAAAGTCGCACACTAGAGGTGAACCTAAGGGTCTTTAAAATTTTGAATTTTTTTATGTTTTTGATGGATGATGAGGGTTGACCAAGTGTTTTTGTGTGGATGCAGGTGATCATATTGTGATGAGAGATCACTATGCAATTCCATTGGAGGGAGAAAGACTGGGAGCATCTCCGAGAGGCAGTGAGAGAGGAGTCAGGTGTTTAGAGACACTTGGCAGCCTGCGTGTTGCTCAAGTGCTTCGACTGTCCTTTGATACGGTCATAGGCTTTCCTCCTACAATATATGATATCTATGAGGAGCACTAATATGTAGCATTTCATTGTTAGGGGATAGCAGCTGACACTCTTAGTTGTGGAAGATGTGTACTTTCTGACAGGGATCCCATTCTGCGAGATGGCCCTGCCTGCTGACCCCCAGCTACCGAGGGATGAGAGATTGGTCGAATTGGCACATCGCCAATGCTCGAGACTGAACCCGAGGTGGGGTTTGGTCCTTCGTATCGAGGAGATTGATGAGCTATTGAGACAGTGCATCGCCTCCATGGTAGTGAGGATCTACAGATCCTTGGTGACTCAGTGGATCATAGGAGTTAAACTGAGGATTGTGGAGAGGGTCCTAGATGGGGACCATTTTTCCTAGCAGCTGATGTTTCACTCCAGGATGATGGGGTAGATTCACTGGTGTCATACCACCAACTCTGGTGATTTTGCATTTGGTTCGATCCCAGTGACCTGGATTTTGGAGAGGGTGCCCCTTTTTCACTCGAGGATTTTGTTGGCGTCTTTAGGGTTGTGAGAGCCATAATTGATGTGATGGGCCCATGTGTTGGTGCATCATGGGTGAGGAGAGGGTGGCCATTACTTCACATCCACTATGGTATGCATGTGGCATCATATGCCACATGTGATACTACAGTATCCATATGGTGGTATGGACTACCAGCACGACCCGAACATGGTGTTGCCTCCTAAGGAGGACTGGAAATAGAGAGGTACGATTGTGTATTTATGTTTAATGATTTTGATAGTGTAGCATATGATTATGTATATAAGGATGCTCACTCTAACTTTGGTTTTTGTGTTTGCAGATGTGGGGCCCTAAGGCTGTGAGGCCAAGATGGTCAGGGAGTCGTCTTGTGAGGGACCAACATGACCGTCCTGGGTAGGACAGAGGTGCAAGAGAGATGATGTTGGCGTTGGGCTAGCACATGAGCCGAGGGCAGGATAGAGATGCATACTAGATGATGTTGGTGCTGGACCAGTGCATGAGTCGCGAGCAGAGGCCAGAGGGGTGATGGAGGACCTTCGTCAATGGTTTGAGGAGGTTCTACAGGGTGTGTTGGAGTGTATGTGGGCTCACATCTAGGATGAGAGGGTCTTGGAGTAGTGTGTGGGTGTACCGACGAGGTGGTGGACCTTGATCTGTCGAACAACTGTAGTGGGGGAAGTGATGAAAGGTTGGCTTCCCCCTGGACCTAGAGGACCCCCAATGGTCGGGGTGCCTCCAGCTGATAGAGGACCTATGAGGGGAGCTCTGGGGGCACCATGAGTGCCTATATTTGTATTTGTATATGCTTGCGAGCCCATTTTGTACAAGGTAGTTGATACCCATTTTGGAGAGGGTTGGGGGTACCCATTTTGTACCTATAGGGGTGAGGGGACTCACTGTCCTACAGACTATGTATATTGTATATTTGTAAACATTGAAGACATTTTTGAGGATATATATATATATATATATATATGGATACATATCATTGGATCTTTTTATGTCTACATGTTTTTATGTTTTTTATGGTTGATGATGTCTAATTTATATGCTGTGACCGATGTATGATGATTTATGTATATATGATGATGTTTTGATGTGATAAATTCCAATATAACACTAGGTTATCCATATTGTCTGCTATTTGATTAAATTGTCTTGGACTATATGTAAATGTGATTGAATCAAAGTTGTGAGATAAGAGCCTAACTTGTAGGTATTTGCGAAAGAGGTAAGGATCGCAAACATGATACACATTATTGAGCTATAGGAAAACAAGTTGGGAATCTAATAAAACTCTATGGTGGAAAATGTGTTGGTGACTGGCCTCAGTGAGGAGAACAATGACGGTGATGTATTCTGCTTACTTTTTGGTGGTTGAGCCCAAACATATGCCACTGGAGTGGAGCAGTTCATGTGAGGAGGTATAGAGGGACCAAGCAATCGAAGAGAGATTATGTGTCCAACGACTAGCACCATAAGCGTAACTGATGTGGTAGGCTGATGGAGGATACATCTTTCAATAACACGGATGGTAGATCAGACATGAGGAGTGGTGGTGAAAAAGAAGACTAAAAACTCTAAAAATGTCTACAATGAAAAATCCTAAGGTAGAATGGCTATGGTCAAGTGTAAAACTTCTTTAAGTACAACCCGTTGATGGGTTCTTTGATAGGATATCCTTCTGAAGAGGCCAGGATGTATGTGCCATTAGTGAGGTCATGCTGGACAATGTAGGGTCCATGCCATAATGATTCAAATTTCCCATGACTAAGAGTATTGTGGGTGATATTGTAGGCTAGGACGAGATCTCCTTTGTTAAATGAACAAAGGTTGACATGGTGGTCAAAGGTGGCTTTGGACTATTTTTTAGCTACCTTCTTGTTCTGTAATGAAGATCGACGATCTTCATCCAATGAATCTAAGGTCAGCAACCGTTGCTCCATTGGAGCAGTGTCAGGTAATATCTCGATGGCAATGTGTAATGTGGGAATTTCGCACTCAATAGGGAGGGTGGCTTCGATCCCATGGAGGAGGTGGAACGGTGTAAAAATAGTGGTAGTTTTGACAGTCATGCGATAAGCCCATAATATTGAAAACAATGTATGATGCGAGTTGGTCTTATGTTTGTTGAAGGTATGTTGTAGCATGGTTTTGAGGACTTTTTTGACATGCTTGACCTGTCCATTGGACTGAGGGTAGTAAGGGGAGGAAAACTCATGGGAGAAGCCAATCTTTGAGGAGAGTTCTATGAAGACTTCATTCTCAAAGTGTTTACCATGATCGGATACTAACTGTAGTGGGACTCTGAATTGAGTAATGACATGGTTGAAGAAAACCCGCGTTGATGTGTCAATGGTATTGTTCAAAGTGGGCATGGCTTCGGCCCATTTGGTAAAGTAATCCACTGCCACGACGATGTACTTGTGTCCATTACTATATGGATGATTTCAAGTCATAAAGTCTATGCTCCATTTGTAGAAGGGGTCGGTGGTGATGAATGGATGTAGAAGAGAGGGTGGTTCTCATTCTTTGTTTGCATAGAGCTGGAATTTGTCACATCGCTTGACAGTGTGGATGCAATCATGAAGCAACGTGGGCCAAAAGTACCCTATGTGAATGATTTTTTGGGTGGTGGACATACCCGAGAGGTGGCCACCATAAGCATCTCTATGGAAATCATTCAAGACTCTGTTAGCTTCATCGATGGTCATACATTGGTGAAGAATGGTGTCGACCCCATGTCAGTACAAGACATCTTTGATGAGGAGGTATCAAGGGGCATGATGGTGAATGCATCGATGATCGTCTCAAGAGAGGTGAGATCGAAACTTCTGGGTCCGAAGGTAGATGAGAAGGTCTCCATACCAGGGGTCATTAGAGGGGATGAAGAAGAGGTATTCATCGGGAAAATCCATATTGACAGGTGAAGCTTTAGCGTTCGAGGGAAAAGTTGTAATGAGTTCGGCGAGAAAGAGTGATTTCTTGATTTTGGGAGTTGAGAACTCTAGTTCATATTCCTAAAGGATGACGATCCATAGGGAAAATTTTCCATTAATTTTTCGTCGACTAATAAAGTATTGCATGGAGTTGGAATCTGCTACGACTTTGGTAGTTCAAAGCAAGATATAATGACACGGTTTTTGGACTGCGAGGGCGATTTTCTCATCATGATTGTATTTCAGGGGTGTTCCTGAAATATTTTTATTGATGTAGTAAATGACATGTTCCTTCCCATTATCCCCTAGTTGGACGAGGACTCCTGCTACTAAGATGACTGTGGTTGACAAGTAGAGAATGTAATCACAATCATAGCATGGGGGGAATAATCAAAGTGGCATTAGATAGGGATTCTTTCAAATCATCAAAAGTGGTTTGATCATGTTCATCCCATTGAAATGGGATATCATGACACAATAAGAAAAGGAAACCATGTGCACGAGTGGTGTAATCTGGGACAAAGCGATGTAAAAAGTTAGCTTTTCCTTATAGGCTTTGCAGTTGGCATAAATTCCTAGGTGGTGGAATTTTTGTGATATCTTGGACCTTGAAGTGGTCCACCATGATGAAGTGTTGGGAGACAATGAACCTAAGAAGGCATCTGACGGTACCGCAAAATACAAACTTGAGGGGGTTCAAGCAGATGTTGTACTGACAATATCATTGAAAAACAATGCATAAGTCATCTAAATGTTGAATTAGTTTTTTGGATCGAGAAGTGAGGTCGTCCAAATAAGCAAGGATGATGAGAGAGAGATCATGGAAAACATAATTCATGGCCCATTGAAACATAGTACCTGCGTTCTTGAGTCCAAAAGGCATGACATGATAAGAAAAAGTACCCCATGGGGTAATAAAAGTGGTTTTATACTGATCTGTCGGATGGATTTGGATTTGATTATAGCCGGAAAACCCATCCATGAAGGACAAAGCCTAGTGGTTGGCACAGTCATCAATAATTTGGTCGATGAAATGGGTTGGAAAGTTTTCTTTGGGACAAGCATGGTTGAGATCACGGAAGTCAGTGCAGACACGAATATTTCCCTATTTTTTGTTAATGGAGATGGGGTTGGAAACCCATGAGGTATAAGCAATGGGGTAAATGAACCCAACAACACGTAACTAGTCAATTTCAGCTTTGATATCCACCACTTTGGATGGGTGAAGGGGGCGTTTCTTTTGAGGAAATAGGGCGACATTGGGCCATGTGTCTATGTGATGTTTGACTATAGAAGGATCGAGGTTGGGCATCTCCGTATATGACTAGGAAAAAATATCCTGATATTCCTAAAAGAGAGCTTTGTAAGCTGTGAGTTCCTTAGGGGAGCATGCAACGCCAATGGTAATTTCTTCTATGATTCCTGGTTTGATGGAAATGTTTATTTTGATGGTGGGGGAGATATTGTCCATGTTTCCTTCTTCAAAAGCATCTGGGGAAGGGATAGGGTTGTTGAACAAGTATATATGCCCTGAAGGAATCAAATTTTTGGTTTCGATTGCACATACGGATGCTTGTCTAGGACGATCAAAGACTTCTTGTGAGAGAAAAAGCGCTCAATGATGGAGCACATTCCATGGGCAATCAGGGGTACTATGTTTCACCAGGATATCTTCATCGCAGTGGAAAATGAAAGAATACAGGGGATCCGGGGAGGTGACATGGGCAATTGTCAAATTGTGATTGTCCTCAAGTGGTGAAGACGTAGAGGATATATCGCATACAGGGCATGATGGCTTACTTGACATAAACCAAATGTCCAGACACTTTGGTAGGGGGTAAGATTTCCTTTGGGAAATGAACCGGACAATTGGGAGTATTTGAGAGGATATCCTCAGACAGTCGACCTATGAATTATGGGGGGGTGGGAAGTGACTCAGGTTCAGGGGAGGTGATGTTGACATTATCTAGAGAGGGCAGGACAAGTGGTGAGGCCATCGGATGTGGTTGAATAGGGGTTGAATGATGACCTTGGTATGCCAAAATCAAAGGACATCAGTATGTGAAGTGGGAAAGTGAGTCACAAAGAGGGAAAGGGAATTTCATCCGTTCGGGGACTAAGGTAGAGACATAATGAATGTCTGTGACATGAGTACTAGAAAGTGGTGGTGGAGAGGGCTCTTGCTGAATGGTTTGGTTTACTGCCACTAGCGTCTGGTGAAACTGAGGTAGAGATAGGCAATAATGAGTGTAGTGGCCATATTCTGAACAAATGGCACAAGAAAATTTGGTTTGTTTCCCTTTACTGCCTATAGTGGAGGACGTTGGAGTAATAATAGATGTTCTTGTTGAAATGGTGAGTGATGTGGTTTCTCGAGGGAGTTTGATCAAATTGTGTAACTTGGATGAGTAGGACATCTATTAGTGGGGTGTCCTTCTCTTTCTCATAGTGCACAAGGAGGATGAAATCGGGGAGGACGTGGAGTTGTGGGTTCTTTATTCTTTCATATTTCCCCCTAGAAATGGTAGTGGTGCTAGCATTTGGGGGTGAGGGTGGTGTGGGTGGAGCCTGTACTAGAATATCCATTGGGATTCCTTCTAGGTGAGGAGGGGGAGATGGTTGAGGAACCATTGTGGGTGGGTGTAGATACCATACAGGGATGGAAAGCACCATGTTGGGAATGGTAAGCATTGTGGATACCTAAAATGATTGAACTCCAGGTGGGGGGTAGATGAAGGGAATTCGAGTCATGGCTTGAGGGATTCTCTCCCAAACCGGGATTTTCCCCTCGAAGGGGGGGGGGGGAATCAGGGATAAGTGGTGCAGTAGGGTTCTCAAGGAATTCTTGAGGTAATATTTCTTCCACTGGTGTAACTTTGAGGTGTGGAGAGGCATCAGTGGGAGGGATGGTGTCTTTGATGTCAATTCCATTAGAATATACGAAACACACTTGTGTTGAAGGGTGTATGAGAGGTGGTGCTCCATGGTATTCCCCTAGCAAGGATGTGTCCTTGAAAATGTCAGGGCCCATGTCAATGAGAGAATAAGCATCTGAGCTAGTGAGGATAAGAGGAAATACGTTATCGATGTTGGTAGAGTGGTTAGCCTCATAATGTGTAATTTGGTTGATGGTGACGATTTTCCCATTGTGGGGGAACATCATCATTTGAAACATAGAAGAGGCTACTTCCTTCATAGCATACATGTAGCTACGTCCAAACAATATATTGTAATCAATCAGGGCGTCGATAACCTCAATGTCGATAATGATGGCTTTTCCCCCAAGTTATACAAGGACATTTTGGAAGAGCCCTTCAGGGGAGGATGGTCGACCATCATAGGCTCTCAAGGTGATGGTGGGTGGTACTAGCTTAGGGGAGCCAAGTTTCTCCCATATAGTTTTGGACATGATGCATGTGGATTCACCTTCATCGATGATACATTGATGAACCGTGATATTCCAAATCTTTACTGATATCTGGAAAGCTACCAGAGCGAGGAGGCATGGTTCTCCGCTATCTAGATTAAATTTGATGAGTCTAGTATCAGCTACATCAACTTCCCCCAAGGTGGAAAGTAAGGATTTTCATTGATTTGGACAGGTTTGGAGGACCTCAAATATAGACATGGCTATAGGAGACTGTGCCAATTCATCGATCAAATTGTAATTGTGTGTTTCCCTAGCCTGAGGGTTATTGACATTCCATCGTAATGGGATGTGAGGGATATGAATGGTAGGTTCATTATTAGGGCGTGGAATCATCGAGGGTTTTTTGGTTGTAGCTGGAGCCATTTTTGAGGTGATTGGAGTAGATCCAGGGGGTGCGTTGTATTCACAATCGCATGTTTTCAAAAAAAATTGTTCATCACTAGTGAGGAGGATATTGCGATCCACCGAATTTGTAGGGTGGATGGGCCATGGGTTTTGATACTGCCCCATTTGTGGTAGGGCAAGGTGTACCTCCTGTTGGGTATTCATCACACCTTGGTGTGGAATAGGGTTTTGCAATATATTTGGGGGTGGTTGTTGCAAGTATTGTTGTGGGGCCTGTTGAGGGGTAAGTGGCGTTGGAGGACGTGGCGCGTTCATGGATTCTTTCATCCATTTGAGGTCGAAAATTTGGGGGAAATGGTGAGTATAATGTCCATACTCACCGCAAAGAACACAAGGGAAGTTCATGCTGAGATTTTTGTTGTTGTTATTCCCTTGGTGTTTGTTGTTAGTGTCCCCTTGGGGGTTCCATTTAAATTGATTATGGTTTCCCCCAGTAGGTTAGTTTTGTTGGGGGTAATTTCCACATGGTCCTGGGTTATTATTGTTTCAATTTTTTCCTTTCTTCTTGGCATTATTCGACTGATGGGCTAGATTTTTCATATTCAACTGTTCAAAAGTATGAAGCTATTGAATGGTAGAGGGCTGGACAAAGTTAACGTCGACATGTGGTTGTCCATGTGGAGGAGCCACAAGCTGTGGGGGACCAGGAAATGGAAAGTACGAGTTGTTTTGTGGAAATGATCCGTAGGGCACATAGGAAGGTGAATCTCTTTCACTAGTGCCCAGGTTATATGTTGAGGTAGAAGGGGAACCTAAACTTGGTTGAGAGTCCAGGCGCATCATGGGTGTCGGCGAGGGTGTGGGAGAAACATGATATGGATGTTGGTAAGGGGGTGAAGGATAATAAGATGGACCTCCATATGGTTTCGGATATTGAAGTGAAGCATATACAAGTGGTGGTCAGCTATAAGGATTATGGTGTGTCGTGGTACCAATCAGCCCATCTGCCGCGTGAGACATTCTAGGTTTATCCTGGCCAAATGGTACAGGTTTGGGTGCATCAGGTAACATTGTGTATAAGTAACATGACTAAGCGTAGATGAGATCGAACTGTTGGACCCTGCTGATGGCTTCCTCTTAAGATTGAGGAAAAGTGGATGCGACATCTTTAGAACGTATAGTGACGAGTATTTTAGAAACCAATCGAGACGTTGCATTTTCCTGGTTTCTGCTTTACATAAAGTACATGTGGTCGGTAATATGCATAGCATAGTTTTTTTTCACTCAGAGAGAAGTTCTAAACCAATTTCATGACGAGCTGGTAGTTGAAAAAATGCCAAAAAGGCTTTGGCCACGGATTCAAAAGTCACATGGGACCCTGATTTTTCATCCACATACCATTTTGTGGATGGTCCAGTGAGTGTTATTGAAATAACCTTAAGCATATGGAGTCATCCATGATGTTGTTTGAAGAGCACCATAAGTGAAAGTTCATAAC
The DNA here is from genome assembly GCA_009831015.1 of Picea engelmannii. Lineage (NCBI taxonomy): Eukaryota > Viridiplantae > Streptophyta > Pinopsida > Pinales > Pinaceae > Picea > Picea engelmannii. The sequence continues at coordinate 1,620,579 of ML779055.1, read as the reverse complement.
ATGGTTGGTAGGATCTTTCCCTGGTTTTCCTTCGAATTTTGGAATATCTGAAGGTAGCTTGGTAGGAATATTGGGCCATGTTGGGTCATGTAAAATGGGATCATTCGTGAGTTTAGTCAAATCAGGAATGTTGAGATATTTCGAGTATGGAATAGGGGTATTGGGTGGAGTATTAGTTCCAGCCCTTATGCGATTAGGTAGTGGACCTGATCCTTGAGAGGGATTTGGTGGGGTTTTACTTCTTCCTTGAGAAGAAGTTTGCATCCCACCTCCTTGTGAAGGAGAGATAGTAGATGGATGTCTTTGGGAATTGGACCCAAGTAAAGTGGAACCAAGAAAATATGATCCCAAGATAGTGGCACTCCCAGGGGTGTGATATGGTTGAGCCGGTGAGTCGGCAAGACTAGGAACTCCTCTTAGAATAGGGGAGAGATTTTGCAAGCTTCTGGAATGATGGGGATTTTGTGGGTCCCCTATGATGTCCGACTAGCAAAGTGAATGCGTGCAATTGGTGATGAGAGAAATAAATGAACAAGAGATTTGTATAATTTGGACGTTCACAAGACAATATAACTCACAATTGCAAGTAATCAAATGAGCATCATACATAAATCACTGTAAATAAGCATACATGTGGGTAGGTGGATTTTGTCAAATCATCCTTCCTCTCAAATAGCATTGGGCCTTCCAAGAGCACTCAATAGTGGGTTATGAATCCACCGAAAGAGGAACTAGTGAAGGATGAAATAATCAATTATAATGAGGGGTAGAGGGTGCATATCCTAAAAGAACTAGAGATGTTTCCCAATAGCCACACTAAATCTGATCAAGGTGCAACTGCAACACACAATTGCCACCTGTGTAGATGTCCTAAATTTGGTCACTAAGTACCTCAATCAAAGTGCGACATTTATATTTGGTCACTGTGCATGCACTTCCTTTAGTGATTTTGTGCATGTTAATTTTTTCCCAATTGTATAGTTTTTGCCTTTTGAAATGCCTTTTAGTGAAGCAGGTGAACTAATTGTTGGTGGCATTGTTGTATTTATGTAACCATTTGTGTGCAATGTTGCAGACGAAATTTCAGTGATAACACCTAGGATTTGTTTTTCCTAAGGTTTTTCCTTGTTTATTAGTCATTATTAGTCATTATCCAGTCTCCTACATTTTAGGAGAGACTATTTCACCTGGAGAACATTCTCTTCAGTTGACACTTCAGTTTGACTAGTTGAGTTTAGTCTAGATGTTGCATTGGTTTTGTCACCATGCAACATTGGGATAATCACCATGCTAATGCACATTAGCCTTGGTTTTGTCACCAGACTAGTGCATTACCCTTGATTACTTGATATACTCCTCACTTGTTAGGGACCTAACCCCTCATGTAGGTAGAATAATATATCCATATGTAATAAAGGTCAATAGTAATAAGGCCTAGAAATAAGGAAGAATAAGTCGAATATAAGAAGACCTAATAGAATATTTCACTTCGAGAAGGATCTTCCTCTAGATGGTTCTTTTGATAGACATATTTAGTATAAATAGGAGCCGAGGAGATGCGAATTGTTGTCTTGGATATTATTGTAATAGAGCTCCGCTCGACTGGAGGTTTCCCCCTCGAAGAGGCAAGTGAACATTGCTCTCAGTAATCGAAGTTCTCTTTTTGGTGTTATCCTGTTATCATTTCTGTATTATTGTGGTGTTGTTATGGTTATATTGTTTTTCATATACCATTTCTATCATTTTATTTCTGTTCTAAATACTTTTTATATCGGGAACATTACAAGTGGTATCAGAGCACGTTCCTCGGAAAAAAATTATGGGTAAATGTTTTTGAGGGTAGAGACGTATTCCAGTGTATTTAAGCTACAGATATCTGTCATTACACGCATAAACCCATGGTTTAGGGATTCATACATGCATGAAATACAAGTGGTACTTAAGAACACATATGTTGGCCACCCTTGTAACCCCTGTTAGTACCCCTTTGAGTGGTAGTGCATCAGAAAACACCTATATACAGATCGGCCTAGATTTCCTGAAGCCCTCTTTAGATAAACCGATTGGTTGCTTGACTGCTATAGTGTCACCGAGAACAACACTCGAGAAGATACTCTCTAGTACCTGAGTATTCATGTAGTACGACTAAGGGAACAATCTAGCCTCTTTAGTTGGTGCCCTGAAATATTGGGCCGAGTACTACTATTGGAACTCACACGTATATCAGAGAGCTATAGCATAGGGAAAACCCTTGTCTGCATAACCCTTGAATACCTAACCCTTGGGGATGGAAACAAAAAATAAAACAGTCAAGATATATTGCTGCACAATTGTGTTCGAGTTTCCAAATCACTACACGTTTCTTCTTGGTTAATCATTTGGGCATTTCATCACTGTAATATTCTTCAGACCGGAGTATAACTCTGTGGGTGTAAATATATATATATATATATATTTCAGCAAAAATTTTGACCCCACCCGCCCCTCTTCGGTTCCCTCGTCATCATGCCCCATACTTGTAGACAAGACTTGGAAGCTTTCTTCAATACCTTGCAATATAATTTCACAGAGACCCAACAAGAAGTGAGACAATTTAGTGCCAATATTTCCACCATCAATAAAACCATGCATTCCTCCATCGCCACCTCAATCGAGGAACTCAAAGAAGACCTCAAACAAGACATGACTACCCATCTTGAATCTGTCACTTTGATGATCTGCACCAAGCTGCATATCCCTGCAGATCCCCCTTTATCTGACCCACCTTTGCATACCAAAGATGAAACTTCCTCTCATTCCCATAATTTTTAGCCCCATCACTTTCATTGTGACCTACGCCTTCCACGAGTGGATGTGACCAAATTTGATCGCTTGGATCCCACTGGTTGGGTAACTCAAATGGAACATTATTTGTCTTTGTACGGAATTACAAATGACTTGGACAAACTTCGGTATGGTGTTCTCCATCTAGATCAAGAACGTTGGAAATGGTGGCAATGGAGAAAAATTGCTCATCAAGGGTATGTTGCTTGGACACACTTTGTGGAAGAGATTTATGAATGCTTTGACACTGACACCAACCATTTAGTATGTTTGACAAATTTGAAACAATTTAGCATAGTGGAAGACTTTATAACTACTTTTGAGCGACTGGATTTTCGTATAGAGGGAATCTCTGATGCTTTTTTCCGAGAATTTTTTATCAATGGCCTCAAGGATGGGATTCGTGCCCATGTCCTCATGGCTCGGCCTCAGAGTTGGGTGGAGGCTACTAAACAAGATAAGGAAGCACAACAAGTTGTCTCTTCTCAAAACCAAAAACCATCCTTTATTCCTTTCACTAAACCAATAAATCCAACTCCTCCTTCTACTCCACTAAAGATCCAAAAATTGACCAGGGTCGAAATGGTTGAACGACAACTCAAAGGCCTTTCTTATAATTGTGATGCAAAATGTTTTCCAGGAAACAAGTGTAAGGAACAAAATATTTTTATGGCCATCTCAGAGGATGTTTCAGAAGAGGATGTTGAACCTCCCCTTGTGTATGATTCACCTGAACCCACCGACATTACCCCTCCCGAAGTAGAACCAGTCATTTCCCTAAATTCTCTCACGAGCTTCTCTTCTCCCCAAACCCTCAAACTAATTGGATACATCAAGCATAGGAAGGTCATCATTCTTGTTGATATTGATAGCACCCATAATTTTATTCATCATCACATTTCCCAAGAAACTAATTTCTATATCCATGTAGTCAATAATTTCCAAATCATGATTGCCAATGGTGGGTCCATAAAATGTGGAGGGCGTTGTGAAAATTTTCATCTCTAAATTGGTGAATACCACCCGAAATGTCATATGTTTTCTATCGACATGGGCGGTTGTGACATTGTGTTAGGTGTAGAATGGCTAAGAAATTTAGGTCCCATTCTCATGGATTTTAAGGAATTAACCATGTAATTCAACCAAGAGGGATAGAAATATAAGTTCCAAGGCATCACCATCAGTTCCCATGAGATCATTAGTTCCCATCACATGGAAAATATTTTCAAAAAAAGTCATTCGGTCGTTATTTCCCAACTCCATGCCATACAAGCAATTGAGACACCCTCTATGCCGCAAGACCTCCAATCCATCCTCTATAAACATCAAGTGGTTTTTTCCACTCCCCAGGGACTCCCTCCAGATGGTGTTCATTATAATTCCATTCCCCTTGTCCCAAGAATCCTTCCTCCCAATATTCGTCCCTATTTTCACCCATTTTCCAAAAAAAATGAAATTGAGAAAATGGTTCAAGAACTACTTAATGCGGGTGTTATCCGCCCTAGTATGAGCCCCTACTATTCTTCTTTTCATACCGAAGCTGAAACTTCCTCTCATTCCCATAATTTTTATCCCCATCACTTTCATTGTGACCTACGCCTTCCACGGGTGGATGTGACCAAATTTGATCGCTTGGATCCCACTGGTTGGGTAACTCAAATGGAACATTATTTGTCTTTGTACGGAATTACAAATGACTTGGACAAACTTCAGTATGGTGTTCTCCATCTAGATCAAGAACGTTGGAAATGGTGGCAATGGAGAAAAACTGCTCATCAAGGGTATGTTTCTTGGACACACTTTGTGGAAGAGCTTTATGAATGCTTTGAAAATGACACCAACCATTTAGGATGTTTGACAAATTTGAAACAATTTATCATAGTGGAAGACTTTATAACTACTTTCGAGCGACTGGATTTTCGTATAGAGGGAATGTCTGATGCTTTTTTCCGAGAACTTTTTATCAGTGGCCTCAAGGATGGGATTCGTGCCCATGTCCTCATGGCTCGGCCTCAGAGTTGGGTGGAGGCTACTAAACAAGATAAGGAAGCCCAACAAGTTGTCTCTTCTCAAAACCAAAAACCATCCTTTATTCCTTTCACTAAACCAATAAATCCAACTCCTCCTTCTACTCCACTAAAGATCCAAAAATTGACCAGGGTCGAAATGGTTGAACAACAACTCAAAGGCCTTTCTTATAATTGTGATGAAAAATGTTTTCCAGGACACAAGTGTAAGGAACAAAATATTTTTATGGCCATCTCAGAGGGTGTTTCAGAAGAGGATGTTGAACCTCCCCTTGTGTATGATTCACCTGAACCCACCGACATTACCCCTCCTGAAGTAGAACCGGTCATGTCCCTAAATTCTCTCACGAGATTCTCTTCTCCCCAAACCCTCAAACTAATTGGATACATCAAGCATAGGAAGGTCATCATTCTTGTTGATATTGATAGCACCCATAATTTTATTCATCGTCACATTTCCCAAGAAACTAATTTCTATATCCATGTAGTCAATAATTTCCAAATCATGATTTCCAATGGTGGGTCCATAAAATGTGGAGGGCGTTGTGAAAATTTTCATCTCTAAATTGGTGAATACCACCTGAAATGTCATATGTTTTCTATCGACATGGGCGGTTGTGACATTGTGTTAGGTGTAGACTGGCTAAGGAATTTGGGTCCCATTCTCATGGATTTTAAGGAATTAACCATGCAATTCGACCAGGAGGGATAGAAATATAAGTTCCAAGGCATCACCATCGGCTCCCATGAGATCATTAGTTCCTATCACATGGAAAATATTTTCAAAAAAAGTCATTCGGGCGTTATTTCCCAACTCCATGCCATACAAGAAATTGAGACACCCTCTATGCTGCAAGACCTCCAATCCATCCTCTCTAAACATCAAGTGGTTTTTTCCACTTCCCAGGGACTCCCTCCCGATGGTGCTCATTATAATTCCATTCCCCTTGTCCCAGGAATCCTTCCTCCCAATATCCGTCCCTATTGTCACCCATTTTCCAAAAAAAATGAAATTGAGAAAATGGTTCAAGAACTACTTAACACAGGTGTTATCCGCCCTAGTACGAGCCCCTACTATTCTTCTTTGGTCATGGTCATGAAGAAAGAAGGCTCTTGGCGCATGTGTCATGATTTCTGCGCCCTCAAAAAATTCACCATTAAAGACAAATTTCCCATTCCTATCATTGATTACCTCTTGGATGAATTGAGTGGCGCCTAGTTCTTTACTAAACTTGATATTCGTTCTGGCTACCACTAGATCTGTATGAAAGAGGAAAACATTCGTAAGACGACCTTTAGAAATCACGAGGGCCACTATGAGTTTTTTCTCATGCCCTTTGGTTTGTGTAATGCTCCCTCCACTTTCCAAATCCTCATGAATGATGCTTCCATCCTTTTCTCCGTCATTTTGTCTTAGTTTTCTTTGATGATATCCTCATCTATAGAAAAACCTGGACATACCATCTTTCTCATGTGGATCAAGTTCTCCATCTACTCTCTTAGCACCAAATTTTCCTGAAACAATCTAAATGAGATTTTGGCACCTAAGAAGTCGATTACTTGGGTCATATTGTTGGAAAGAATGACGTTAGGGTGGATCCTAAAAAGATTGAAGCTATGAAAGAATGGCCTCACCTAAAGACTCTCAAAACCTTGTGTGGATTTTTTGGCTTAACATGTTATTATCACAAGTTTGTTAAGAATTATGGAAAGATTGCAGCCCCTCTCACTGCACTCCTTAAAAATAATTCTTTCACCTGGACTCCAGCAGCTGCTCAGGATTTTCAAACCTTGAAGATAACCATGTGCACCACTCCAGTCCTGGCACTTCCTAATTTCACAAATACCTTTTTCCTAGAATGTGATGCTTCAGGGAAAGGAATTGATGTTGTCCTTATGAAAGAGGGTCGGCCTTTGGCCTTTACCAGCAGACAACTGTCTGAACGAAATTTGGGAAAATAAATCTATGAAAAGGAAATGTTGGCCATTCTACATGTCATTGATCTTTGGGGCCCTTATCTATTGGGGAAACACTTCCAAATTAAGATAGATCATCAAATCCTCAAGTATTTTCTGGAATAACGCATCTCCTCCCCAGAGCAACAAAAATGGGTGACTAAGCTCTTTGTATATGATTATGAGATTATTTACAAGAAAGGAAAAGACAATGTGGTTGTAGATGCACTTTCCCAAAAATATGAAGATGAAGGGTCCCTTTTTTCTCTCTCCTTCATTGTACCAGATTAGCTCCAAGACGTTCACCAAGAATGGCTACATGATCCCAAAAGTTCGCATATGATACAACAATTGCAGTCCAATTCTCCAGTTTCCCTAGGGTAATATTGGATCCATGATGAGCTTCGATACAACGGTTGTTTGTATTTAAGTAAATAGTCAAAAATTAAATCCACGGTACTTTATGAGCTTCATGCTACACCCACAACTAGGCACTTAGGATTTACCAAAACCTATGATAGGGTCAAATGTTCTTTTTTCTGGGATGGTATGAAACAAGATGTTCGTAATTTTGTGGTTGAATGTGATGTGTGCCAACACAAAAAGGGTGAAATATTCAAATCTCTTGGCACACTACAACCACTTTCGATTCCACCTGCTATTTGGAAAGATATCTCTATGGATTTTATTATAGGCTTATTTAAATCGAGAAATAAATCAGTCATCATGGTGGTCGTTGATCACCTTTCCAAGTATGATCATTTCTTTGCTCTTAAACACCCATTTAAAACATCCACTGTGGCTCAACTTTTCATGGATCAGGTCTTCAAGCTTCATGCCATGCCGCATTCTATTGTTTCTGATATCAACCCAAATTTCACCAACAATTTTTCACAAGAACTGTTCAAGCTACAAGGCACCCAATTGCATCTCAGCACAACTTATCATCCCCAGACTGATGGTCAAACTGAATTTGTCAACAAGTGTTTGGAAACATATTTGAGGTGTTTTGCATCAGAAAAGAAAAATCAGTGGGCTCAATGGTAACCACTAGTTGAATGGTGGTACAACACTTCATACCATTCAACTACCTGCATGACTCCTTTTGAAGCAATATATGGACAAAAGCCTCCTTCAGTTCTCTCATATTTACCGGGTGTCTCGAAGGTACAGGCGGTTGAAAAAACACTTACAATTCGAGAGGCTATTCTCCATACCCTCAAAGAGAATTTGGTCATGGCCCTAAATCACATGAAGAAACAAGCAGATCAAAGTCACTCTGAATGTCAATTTGCAAAAGGGATCAAGTGTTTCTTCAACTGCAACCTTACAAGAAAAATTCCCTCAAGGCTGACCATTGTCAGAAATTGGTGCCCAAATTATATGGTCCTTATACTTTTATCAAGCATGTCGGACAGGTGGACTATCAGTTAGCTTTTCCTAGACATTCTAAGCTACATCTTGTTTTTCATGTTTCCTGCTTAAAGAAGGTGATTGGAACTAAGTCCCAAACTCAAACCAACATTCCTGAGTTGGATGAAGAAGGATCCATTTGGCTACATCTAGAAGAAGTTTTGGACCAGTGTGAGCATCGCATGCGTCAAAGAACCATCAAGGAAGTGTTAGTCTAGTGGAAAGAAACAACCCCAACAGATGCCACTTGGGAACCAACTACCATTCTGCAACAATTTCCACATCTCAAGCCTTGAGGAAAAGTTTGTTTTTAAGGGGGAGGACATGTTAGGGACCTAACCTCTCATGTAGGTAGAATAATATATTTTGATTTAATAAAGTTCAATATTAATAAGGCCTAGCAATAAGGAACAATAATTTGAATGTAAGAAGACCTAATAGAAGCTTCTGCTTATATAAGGATATTCCTCTAGATGGTTCTTTTGATAGACATATTTAATATAAATAGGATTCAAGGGTATTAGAACTGTTGTCTTGGATATTATTGTAATAGAGCTTTGCTCAACTGGAGGTTTCCCCCTCGAAGAGGCAAGTGAACATTGCTCTCAGTAATCGAAGTGCTCTTTCTAGTGTTATTTTGTTATCATTTCAGTATTATTGTGGTGTTGTTATGGTTATATTGTTGTCCATCTTCCATTTCTAGAATTTTATTTATGTTTTGCATAATTTATATATATGGAACATTACATCACCACACTTTGTTTCAGTCAGTTAACTGAAGACTGGATGACTAGTTAACTCAGCTAGGTGGGAGTTCACTCCCGTAACTGCCTGAGAAACTATCCTAGGTGGAATTCCACTCCCGTAATAGTTGGTGTGTGTTCAGATGAATCTAGACCACCACTATGGTTTATTGGTTCTCCTCCAGTGCGCATTGATTAATTTATATAGAGTATATCATGTGTAAATCATTCATTATTCATAACGATTAATGAGAATTATTCCATTCTTTCTCTCGTGCTTGTTCTTTCTCAATTTCTCTCTGCAAATGTGGGTGGTATTTTCTAGCTAGATATATTTTGTGTAGGTTCAACACATTTATAACATCGATGCATACATTAAAAATAAATCATTGGTGTGTCAATATGTTACGGTAGAAATTCTATACTTTATAATAAAAATACATACACCAAATAAATCACATTGGTGTCATTGAACATTACACAATGATGCGCCTAACTATCATCGGGTACACTAGTGTAGGTAAATAAATAAAAAATTACCAAACCAATTTTCATTGTTACAATGCATATTGTGCTTCCAAACTCTCAAGAAAGCATCGGTTCTCACCTTTCTTCCTAAGACACCCATTTTCCGGTGCTCTACACCGACTTAGATAGATCCATTGTTGGATTCCACACATTTCCAAATTTTGGAAATTACTATGAATTTTCATTTCCTCTCAATGGTGCAACCATGCCTCCTCGGGATAGAAGAGGGAAGGTAAATTATTTATTACTTTCCTATTTTCATTTTCATCCATTCAAAATTAGAATTTAGCTTGAATTTTGGCATATTTTTCGATTTCCTAAGGTGCATCTTAACACTTCGACTCTCTCTGACATGGCGTATATTGTGTAAAATTCACAATGATAACCAATGTCGATGTGTCTCGTATATATGTATGCACTGATTCCATTTAAGCAAGATAACTACAATAAAATATTAAAAAACAAAGTGGTTCATCCTTCTAAACGCCTTTAAACCGAAGAACAATTGTCTTCCACCAGCACCGGTACATTTCACTTCATTAACTGCACCACTAGCTCAAAAATATATTAAATATATCGTAGCAGTGTAGTCAGTTTAACTAAACACATTGAGGCATGCAAGAAACATAAAGTTTCGGCAAGTCAATGTTCAAACACACTGACACAATTTATAATAAAAAATATGTGTACCGAATAAATCACATCGGTATCATTGAACATTATGCACTGATGTGCCTAACTTTCATCGAACGCACTGCGACATGGTAAATAAAAAAAATACCAAACTATTTTTCATTGTTACATTCCATCTCATGCTTCCAAATTCTCAAGAAAACAACGATGCTCACCTTTCTTCCTAAGACATCCTATTTCTGGTGCTCTACACTCACTTGGAAAGCTCCATTTGTGGGTTACACACATTTCCAAATTTTGGAAATTACCATGAATTTTAATTTCTTCTCAATGGTGAAACCATGCTTCCTAGGGACAAAAGAGACCAGATAAATTATTTATTACCTTCCTATTTTCATTTTCATCCAATCAAAATTAGAATTTAGCTTGAAATTTGACATTTTTTTCAATTTTGTGTGGTGTTCCTGAATGCTTTGACTTGCCATGAATTGCTGCATAGTATGTAAAATTCAAAGGGATCAATGTCATCGATGCATCTCATATATATGTATGCATCGATGTTGTTTAATCAAGATCACAACAATAAATTATAAAAAACAAAGTAGTGCATCTTTCGAAATTCCTCAAAACTAGTGTTCAATGTGATTCTACCCCCATCGATACATTTAGCTTCATTAACAACACCACTATCTCAATGATATATAAAATTTAATGTAGCGATGCACCCAATTTAACCAACCAAACTGGGGAAATCCTAAAACATAATGCATCGGTGTGTCAATGTTAAAACACACCACCATACATTATAATAAAAAATACACAAATTGAATACATCGCACCTGTTGGCATTATTGATTATGTGTTGTCATTTATGGAAAAATGAGTCCAACATGTACAATAATCAAAAGAAGAGGAATATCACCTTCTGGCATAAGAAATTTGTGATCATTGTTGATCACGATAAGATCAACAGTGATCCTATGACTCTAAATCTCATGAGAGGTAGCATGCAGAGAATCCATGTACAAAAGAAGTAACGAAGCACAAGGAATTATGATCTCAGGAGAGTTAACGACTGAATATTAGAGCATAAAAGAATGCACAAACTGTTATTAAAATATTAGGAGAAATAACAATGAACAGATCAAAAGAAATAACGTTAATCGAAGCTCAGAAGAGATGATGCACATGAGTCGTTCATTCTTATTTTGGGACAATCCAGGATCGCTAGATCAACAACAGTCAACTCTGGTGCTGACTACTACGGATAAAAGAAGCCCAGAACAGGTGAGATTACCCGAATTCTAAAGTCCTGAAGTGGACATGATTCGTCCGATCTGAGGAATACTTGGGGAAGTATCCTAACCATTGGATAAAGTTTAGTGGAAAGATAGAGGAAGCCACAAAGTTTCTTGACATATATGCAAGCGTATGATCTAAGGAACACTTTGAGAAGTATCCCAATCATTGGATCAAGTTTAGTGAAAAGACAAAGTAAACCACAAATAGTCCCAAAGTCGACACAATCTGGATGATCTAAGGAACACTTTGGGTAATATCTCGACTGTCGGATCAAGGAAATTAGAAGGATAAGATAAGAAAGCAAAAAGGCCTGAGATCTTGAATAATCGAATTCCTGATAGTCGTTTGATTGAGTTAATCTTTTTTGGTTTAAAGAAGAACCATCAGATATGAAGAATACATGATGATCATTAGATCAGTATAGTGGTCAAGTTTGGCGCTGGCCACTTCAATGATAATGGGTTGAGAACATGTAAATTCACCTAAAGGTCAAAGTTCTAAAGTCAAAAAGTGAAGACATGTAATAGACACATCAAGATATCAACGTCAACAGACCACGTCAGAAAGGACACGTGACCCAATCAAATGGATAAAAGTGTCAATGTGTTATTAGCATTTCAGGTATGTGTAAGTCACAAATCTATGTGACACATGGTAGCCACTCAGTTAGTTCCACGTCAACAAGTAACGTCCGCAACTACATCACTCTGGGAGTATGTACTTCAGGATTTTATCCATGAGAAAATGCCCAGAGTCCTAAAGTTCAGAAATGAACGAGAACCGTTCATCGTGCAAGTAAAATCCAACCATTCGATCTACTTTGGTGAAATATACTCTGGAAGATTGAAGGCCTGTGTAGGATAAATCACCCGAAGCATCGAAGACTGAAGTCAACATTGATCGTTGATCTAAGATAACTTCAGGAGCATTCTCAACCATCATATCAGGAGATAGTCAACTCCGATGTTGTCAACTCCGGTGGAAATTGGAAACATCAATCACCCAGACCTTTGAACCCTAGAAGTCCCGAAGTCTCGAAGTAAATATTGGTTGCCCATATCAACCTTTGATTAAGTCATATTCAATGATCAAGTATAGTGGAAAGATAGAGTAAGCATAAATCATGAAGTAACACTAACCGTTGATCTACTTCGGGAGCATTCTCAACTGATGATCAAGCATATTGCAAGGATAGCGTAAGTGGAGGTGTTAACTGAGTCCCAAAGTTCCAAAATGAACGAGAATTGTTCATCATGCAAGTAAAATCCAACCATTCGATCTACTTCAGCGAAATATACTCCAGAATATTGAAGGCCCATGTAGGAGAAATCACCCAAAGTGCCAAAGGTCGAAGTCAATGCTCATCGTTCATCTAAGATAACTTCGAGATCATTCTTGACCATCAGATCAGGAGACAGTCAACTCCGACGCTGACCAACTCCAGTGGAAATTGGAAACATCAATCCCCCGGACCTCTGAACCCCCAAAGTCCCGTAGTCCCGAAGTAAATAGTGGTTTTCCATCTCAACCTTTGATTAATTCATATTCATTGATCAAGTACAGTGGAAAGATAGAGTAAGAATAAATCACAAAGTAATGCTAACCTTTGATCTACTTTAGGAGCATTCTCAACTGATGATCAATCATATTGGAAGGATAGCGTAAGTGGAGGTGTTAACTGACAACAAGCGATCACCACCTCTTTATGACTTATTCAGTAGGTAATCACTCTGGAGGAATAGCTACTCCATATTCCAGGATCCACGAATAATCAAAGTTATAGAGTTAATGAGAACCGTTCATCTCAACTCTTGATTAAGTCGTAGTCGTCGATTGTGATTGAAGCCTCTAGATAAGTAAGGATTGTCCATTCATAGAATATTAAATATGGAACACCCGATCTACTAGTGAAATCTGTATACGTAATTTGAGGAAATCTGCATCAGGAGATTTGAAAGGTTGCAAAGGCATGAAGTCTCAAAGGACAAAGTACAGGAGAACATGGTCCCAACACTAGACATATGGGGGCTAAAAATAAATTAGGGGAAAAATTCTGAAGAACGAAACATTTGTCATGTGATATAGGAATATGGGTGAAAGAAGAGGCAATGTTTAAATTAATAAGAACATGCTTCTGTGCCTATGGTCATATGAATTTTTTTTGAAGGAAGCACCTCATACAAATTTTATCTCTATAATTCGACAAAGAATTAACACCATAACAATACAGATAATAGGTGAAATATCGAATATGATATGTTGACGAATTGAGGATGTAGAAGAAGCAGGAGAATGATATAATGAATCGATCCATGTCTGTGATCAACTCATGAAGACAAAAGAACCAACACACAGTCACGATTAAGAGAGTTAAATCATGAGCATTATGAATAAAGGATAAAAGGAAAAATGATATTATTTAAAGTTTAATATTATCATTTAAATGAAAAGGTACAATGGTTCAATATCAAAAGATGTAATGATTCAAATTCACACCTGTTGGAAGACTATATAAACAAGAAAGAATGGTGAGAATAGAATGTAGTTGAATTTGTTGAAGAATATGTATTTATATATAATGGATTGAATGAAGGTTCATTCTATCAGGTTGGTTCCTATTTACAAGTTGGGTCTTGTATGAGGATTGGATTCCTCACATATCAATTGGATATGAGATCAACAAGCTGGGACTTGTTATGAGGGTTGGATTCCTCATTTCTCAATTGGATCTGAGAACTAAAAGTTGGGTCTTGTAACAAAGAGTTGGGTCTCTCATAGTTTCTTGAAGTTGAATATATTCAAAGATTGATCTTATGTATTCATTCAAGTTAAATAAATAAATAAAATATTTACTCTTTTATATATTGGTTGAGAAAATGAAATAAATATATGTTGTTCAGTTAATTTATGAAAAGTGGAAAATTGTTCAAATTTTTTTGAAACTGATTCACCCCCCCCTCTCAGTGTCAAGTGTCCATTTGAATAGCACCATTATTGTTGAACATTAGGAACTCGTATAGTTCACTTAGCTAATTAGTGGTGCAACCATTTTAATCCAATGCATCAATATTGTATACAAAAACACACTAGGAAATATATTGCCTGAATTTTCATAGCGGGGCATCTCATTGGACACCTCATTCTCAGTGCTCTATCCTTTACAACACACTGTAGTAAAAAAATTCAGTGCTCCACTATCACGGTGGTATTGGTGCCATGATAGTAACACATCATACTAATTTAGTTGCAATAATGAAGTTTATATTAGTAGTTCCCATCAATCCAACAAACACACTGGTGTCATAAAGAAAACGATAACGGGCCGAATTTTGAATAACCAATTAGAGAAGTGTGACTTAGTAGGTGCACCACTACCATACGTGGTGGTGTGTAAATATGCGTTACATACTGGTACGTAAATGTTAAATGTATGCACCAAAACATGTTCTGAAAAATAAATATTGTAGTTCATCTTCTGTAAGGCCTTTTAGTGGTGTGTTAGTAATGAAACACGCCAGAAGAAAACATTCCAGTTCTTTGGTAGACTTGGTGCATCGATGATTTTGATTTAACAAAGGGCACCATGGATTTACAAGCTATAAATTTTAGTGTTGCAGTGCATATTTGTTAACGAAATGAATCGGTGTTGTTAAAAGCATTGAATCTATGTGGTTAAAAGCATTGTGTTGGTGCAGATAGTCCTATGGGACACACCACTTAGCATTTTTGTTTTGAGATAGTGCATCGTTCTTAGGGCGTATGTTTTGTTGGTGGTACATAGATTTATTTTAAAGATTTTTTTGCAAAAAAAAACAATTTTGTATTTTTTTTAATTACACGTCATTTATGTAAGTATTTTTTTTATAATTTCAATTTATTTTATCTATATATATGTGCCTAAACCTATTTGTATGTGAATTGGAGTCGACGACAATGAGAAGAAGAGGAGGTGGAGTTGTGATAGATCAAGACACACAAATTTGTGTGTGAGTGGGAGGCTAGGGAGAGGGATAGGGAGGTGTTCCCTCACCTTCTTTCATATTAGACACACTAACTTTGATGAATATTTGCCTCCTCAAGTTTTATTAGGAGGGTACATTCCTTAGGGGTAACTCTTCATTGATACAACATTTGATCTGTCACTAGGATCATACGAGACAGGGGTTCAATTTCAGTCTCGATATATGGTATCATCCCACAAAGGAGGATATTTATTTCATCATTAGGTTTTCTAGGAGAGGGTGTACTTTACTCATTTCCTTGCGCTACAACACGTTATTATAGGAGAGACCCAATTGGAATATGTTTAGCAATATATCAGTTTTCATGTTCTTTCAGCTTTGAAGTTCCAGGTTCGTGGTGGTCAGCTGCAGATAGGTTTATTTCAGAGACAAGATGTTAGATGCATGTGTCATATTATTTTTTCTCTATCACAATATAGGTATGATAGGAAGCACATTATTTTCTCTATGTTGTATTATGTATATAGTATATTGCAGGAGCCCCGACTGATTAGGTGGGAAGGTGTTGTTTTAGACAGTTTTTTTGTGCATTAGATTATCGTCATGTTCTTTTCTCTAGGATGAGATTATTCCCATTCTTGTTTGAGTTGTATACACTATTTTTTGAGAGGGTTCATGCCACTCAGCCAGAGGTACCCTACTTTCCTGCTAGGCCTATGTTTTATGCATGAATCCACATGTGGGGGTAGCTGATTCCCAAGAGAGGCTTGTCTAAGTTTCCCATTACTTCGGTGGGAAAGGAGGTATTTGATTTATTATCTAGCGAGGATGACCCTATCCTAGATATTGTAGAGTACTCGTACATGAGGATATATTAGAGAGTCTGTATAAATATCTAATTTACAATAGAGGATCCAACATATGAGAGAGGTAATATTATCATTATGTTTTGATCAATCTGTTTTCATATTCTTGTGTCTTATTTAATGTGCATGTAATTTATTGTAATATTTTGTTTCAATTATCTTATTATTAGTATTATCTATTTTTTTTCATATATTGGAACATATGTTGCGGATGCACCTCCCCAACATGAAAATGAGGTGATGGAGGAGGAAGAGGACAAGCCTTCGGTAGTACAAAGACCTCACATGCCATGCAATCTATATATGAGAGCCTGGATAGAGGTGGTGAATGAGATATGTTGTGTCATGACTAGTCACAAAGTGGTACATGTACCCCATAGAGACATATTTCGGGTAGAGGATCTATCTACTACATGGAGGCATTTTCCTTGTGACATGACGATGTTGATGCATCATATTGTTGGTTTCATCAACCTCATTGATCTGTTGAGTGGTGGTGCTTATAATTCCACCACATTTATCTTATCAGGAAATCCATCCACATCCTCTGGTACACCACATGGTCCTTCTCCTCCTCCTGATTCTCCTCCACATGAGTCATCTACAACATCTATCGATCCTCTTGCTTCTCCTCCACATTTGTCTAAAATTTCATCCACATCTGATCCAACTCCTCCTGCTCCTCATCCTCATGTTTCATGTCCACATGTGTTTGAACCTATATACAAATCCAATCCTCCTCCTCCTCCTCTTCTTGCTTCTCCTCCACATGCATCAACAGACTCTATTGATCCTCCCCCTTATCCTTTGCTTGTCTCACCATACACATATCATTGTATTTCTCCTAGTCCACATGTGTCATCATCCATCGATCCCCCTCCTCCTCCTCTTCCTCCACATGTGTCACAATATTTTGATGCTTTGAACACTATGATCACATCAGGTACTATTGCACATCTTCATGATATTGATATAGAGACACTTGATAGTGAAATTTTATCGACATTTATTTCTGAGATAGTTTTTCTTGATAGAGGCTCTACCTCTGATAGTAGAGACATTGATGCACCTGGCTATGGTGGTGGACCTAGCTAGTAGTGGTACTGATTGACATTTATATTGATTGTTTTATATATGACTAGAGATTTATATGTGACATGTTTATTTCAAACTTTGTTGAAATGTATGTTTGGCATGTATATTCATATGTATATCTCTCATGTATATTATGCTTTTCACATAATGGTGTGGTTGTTGTTGTTGTTTGATTTATAAAATGTAATATGAGTATGCTAATGACAAACATTGTTAATGATTTCTCTGTTTTTAAGTGAAATTTGATATGTATCACTCATTTAAATTTACATTTGCCATATAATGTTTAACTTAACTTTTATGAAAGAGTTTAATTTGGATTGTGATTGAAAAAGTTATAACCATTAATGTCATATAATGTTTAACTGTTGTTCAAGGTGAATTGTTTTTTTTCCACCAAGATACAGTATGTTGATCAAACATGTTTAGAAACTAAAATACCTAAATATGATGAGTGAAATGATTGAAATTTGAATATTTATGTTTTTTTCATATATTATAATAATAACATTATAATATAATTATTCACTAATAATAATGTTTATGATATAATAATAATGTTATTTTTTTATTTTTTTTAATTCAAAGATTACAAGACAAAGTTGTAATATAATTGTTTACTAAAATCACAATTATTATATTTTATTATTATTTAATTTTTCCAAAGATTTTATTAATTTATATTATCCAACTATTATAATATATGAAATTTATTCAATTAAATTTAAAATAACAAATATAGAGAATAATAATACATTTTGATCCATACACTTTCGATGAAATGGTTTCACAAATTTTTACTCTAATACATAATTTATGAATATTTTATTAAAAAATAATATCACCCAACATTTATAATCAATATTTTAAGAATTAATAAAATTAACAAAGGTTTCCATACTTTTAGATAAGTATGGATCACTAAAATTTTCCTTAATTCTGACTAGGCTCTAGAAAAATACTCTTTTAGAATTTCCATGTCCTTCCTATATTGACACTTATTTCAAGGAGAATGAAAAAGCAATGATTACTATAAGTTTATGTGATTATAAAACTAAAGGATGGAGTGGAATAGGTGAAGGCCATGATAGTTGCACTATTTAAGGTGGGGATTTCCATGAAAGTTGGCAATGCCAACACCACAAGTAATATAGATGTTGCACAAAGTAATATAGATGTTGGAATTGTCCTTAGAAGTTACATCAAAGTAAGTATATATTTATTTGAATTTTGATTTGAACTCAAACAATAAAAATTTTGAGGTTTGAATATCTTTTAATATCTTCATTTTTTGTTAAATAAAATATAATTTAAAATAAATATTTACTATTGTATGCCATCAACTGTGTAATATATTAGTTAATCCTTCGTAATTCAAAGGTTAACATAAACATATTTTAATACAATACAACATAAATTTGTTACAACAAACAATAAATATGTCAAAAAATATATATCAAAACCACATCTTATCCGTGTACATATATTTAATGTTTTTTCAATATGGTGGTTGTAAATGGTTGTTAACTTTTCATATCCAACATAATTGTATATCAAGGGAAAAGAAAAACATAATTGTCCATTATAGATACCCATATAAAATGACACATCCACAGTATAAATGTCCAAACAAATCATTTACAAATGATTCTTCGTTTCCATCACCCTGATTATATTCATTGCTTGGAATTGTAACATTGTTGTTTTGGAAATGATGTATAGATATTGGATCATGCCTCATTATGAACCACCAATCCCCATCCAACACACATGGGTACAAAAACACTTGGTTGCAATGTTTTGGGAAAACATAAGGCTCCTTACTTTCAACCCACATTTTTTTAGAGTTAATGCATATTATCCCACTATCATGATATTCATTTACATTTCTCCATTCTAACGTATCCCACCACTTGAAAAACAAAATAAGACATTGAAATGATGAGAATACCACTTGCATGATCTCTTGTATCTTTCCAATGTAACCTAACTTCCCCTCTATCAGGTTTTCATCACAATGTCTAGCATGACTATATTGGTCAAAATTGACCTCCAATCCACAATATTGAGTGATTTGGTATTCATCAACATACTTAGTGAAAAAATTATGTCCATATGCCCACATGGATGGGAAGAAATGCACCTGTAAAAATGCGAACAAAGGATGGTGCCATATGTCTAATAACCAAAGCATTAATAAAAACATAATATGTGTTACAATTCAAATGTGCAATATTATAAATAGAACATGGTACTCAGATATGTTATTATAGAGTTCCTGCACCCAATTCCTATGTTTAGTACATCCAAATCTTCTCCACATGGTTTACGACTAGACACCTCATATTTCTCTTGTATTTGGTCAACTACCCAACTGTTGGGACATATTTTTGGCATATTTTCTTTTAAATGATCACAATAAGGCATGTCTCTACCATTTAACCATTTGAATTATTTCCTGTCACTTTCCTATTTCTTTCTTTTCTCTTCATACAACGTGACCCATGGTCACGTTGACTTTGTGTTGTAAAGAACGGATTTATTGATGGCATCCATTTCAATATTCATTAATGTATGCAAAAATTCAAAATGAATAGAATGAGATCAAATATATATTTTCATCTTAAAGAACAAATTTGATTATGGCATATTTTTTTTTTAATTCCTTGATGTATAAAAGAATTCAAAACAAATAACATGCGATGAAATATATATTATCAAGTTTAATGCAAACAATTTCTCTATACTAAATTGACAAAATATAAATGACTTACAATTTATCAAGTGTCATTTTACGTTTGTTTGGAGTAGTTCCCATTCCCTTTTTTCCTCACCTTGATGGTCACCCCAAATGATTACCCCTCCTATGTTGTTAATTTTCTTGATGTACTCATCGACATAATAGAATGACTCATATACTATGTACACCTCTGCCATAGAGCCCTTTGGTTTTTCCCTTTGTCGAAAAAAACCCTTCATTTTTTTCATGTAACTATATAAGAAGTACATACAATGACATGAGAGAACCCTGACTAATCCAACCTCATCAGGTAGGTGAATTAGAATATGGACTTGCAATTCCATAAAACTTGTGGGAAATTCCTTCTTAAACATATAGAAAATATCAGCTATCTCTCACCACCACCATGGAATACTAGCCATATGAATCTCCATTAATGTGATCCAACGTACAAGTGCAAATAATTTTGATATGGCACATTGTAGGTCTTGGGGGATGTCATAGTTCACACAACCATGCAAGAGCATGGGATAATGACAGTAAAAAATAGACACACACATAATTAATTTCCATAAAACTATGAGTTCATAGCATATTTTTATTGACATCGGTATAGAAGAAGAATGATTTATTCAAGATACATGCCCTTATAAGGTTCATATTGTCATGTGATTTCAACTACGAAAAATCCCCTTCTACAGTGAAGTGACATTGTAGATTCGACCCATATAAATAAGGTTCCTTCACACCCAACATAACATCCTTCGCCATATAAAGATCATATTTCTTCAAAATCCATGGGACATTGATTTCTTTAAGATACCAAGAGGGACCATCCTCTCTTCTATTTTCATTTCTTGGCCAATGTCTCTTTAGTATTTGAAGCAATAAGATCTCTCGTGATAGCCAATGTATTGCTTTTATTCCATGATATGTGCCTCCATAAAGAAGATGATTTTTTTTTAATATATGCATTGTATATAGTAAGTGGCCAATATTAAGATGCTCCCAATATGGAATCTCATAAAATACATATTTCATTTTCATCCCAAATGGCATTTTCTAAACATAGGTGTCAAAAACTTCATTATCATCGAATACATGTTCCCCATTTGAATCAAGCAATTTTTCCATTTCCTTCTCTTTCTATGTGTCATATTCCATATTCCAATATGTCAGTGTCATTATTTCAAGTCTTTGAGTTCTCTTTGGTTTACCATTCAATGCAAATGAAAATCTTCTATACGGGTGTTCTTCTAGGAGGAATACCCTCGAACATTCGTACACCAACGTTCATAGGTCATTGGACCACCTAGCCTTTATAGAAGGTCCACAACATTTACATCCATGATGCTCTTTTTTTACAAGACCTGTGATGTTACCATATACATAGAATTTTAATTTAAAAACTATAGTTTCACCAAATGAAGTATTCCAAATAAAATTATAGATATAAACAAATTAATGAAAATGCTTACTGGACCGAACTCCTAGTCTTGGATAATCATGTGTGGTGTATAGACACATTCCATACATCGTAAAATAGATATCCATTGGGATGGGAATTGATACATTATATACATGTATCACATCCCATAATTGTTTGAATTCATCGATCAATGGTTGGAGGTAGACATCCATTCTCTTCACTTGTCTTCTACCTAGGACTATAAGAGACAACATAAGATGTTCATTCTTCATGGACAACCATGGGAGGATATTTTTATTAATCACTACCACTGGACAAATAGAATAGTCAGTGTTTTGTAGGTATTATATGTTAACTCCATATATAGATATTCTCAATTAGAGGATATATTCTTCATCCTTGAATTTATCGGGCCATGTATCATATATATGCTTCATGGCTATTGAATCTGTTGGTATTCACATAAATCTTGAATCACTTATATGTGAGGCATTCCACCCCTACAACATGGCTAATTATTTGTAATGGAAGAGCCTTTAAATACTTGGAATTATATGCATCTACCTCAATATCTTATGAGGAGGACCATGTGCCTTACCCTTGTTTTTTTATTTATGGTACCTGTCATGCCCACATTTTGGACATATGTCTTTGTCCACATACTCATTTTTGTGTAGAAAACAATCATTCAGACATGCATGGTATGATGTGTACTGAACACCCAACATTTTCAACATTTTGTTTTCCTCTATGCAGCTATCCGGAAAATCATTATCACTTGGAAGTACCTTATCTTTGAGTAACCTGTAATTTGTGGATAATAGAAATTTACACTATTATTAAACATGAATAAAACAAACCCTTTTCTTCCTTGATTGTGTGAAAATATTCCTTAAGCCTTTAGGGGACTTAATGGTTAGTTACCTTGAAAGTGTTAAGAAACACACATCTAACATACCATACTTTGATTTCAAGTTGTATAGTAACATTATTATCCATATCTAGGTAGACCTTGTAGAGCCATGTACTGGACCAAATATAGGGGTGGTGGAAGCAGATTTTAGGATTTCGTAGAAGGTATCTACGACATCAGCATCATCCCCTAGTTCATATTGTTGTAATTCATATAAAAACATTCCTTCCATGGCTTGCGTATCCCATAAGAAATCATCTATACCAACCTCGATATCATTTCCTCCATCCCCAACATGTGAAGAACTAGTGTTATTGTTGAGCTTTTGAATTGGTGACTTAGGATGTAGTGGGAATTGAATAGGTGGTTGTTTCAACCATTCTCGATATTCTTCATCTATGATCTCTTTACATTTAGTATCAAGCTCGCGACTTGACATAGTAGTGGGGTGCAATGGTAGATGGTGGACAGATCGCTCGTCATCAGAATCCTGATTGTAAAAATATTGAACATTACATTGATAATATTAGTAACGCAATGATTTTAATATGTTCAAACATTATACCAAACACTTATTATAAGAATGGAAATTTTTCCAAATAATAAACATGAAACCAACCCCTTATAAAATAAATTTTCAATTAAGAAATGCATTTACATTAGTTCCAATGAATATACAAAAAAAAAATTACTCAGTCATCTTTTTATTATGTCCTACGAGGTTGCCTACATAAAAGAGATCAAATTCACAGTGTAATATTTTTGACCTAGGATGGTTGTTGGAAAATGGCATGTTAGGATTGGTAGGGTAAAGAAGTTTTCCATTTTCATCAAACATCTTCTTGTGGTATATTTCTCCTAATACGAACTTGTGGAATTTTGGGACCACGGGAATATCTTGAACATCTAAACTTGATCCTAAATCTTGATCCTAAAAAATTCAATAAAAAAATATTAGGTTGCACCTACATACATAACACAAATTTAATGTGTCAATTTGGTTTATCCTGAGTGGTTTGTGTTGGGGGGTTTCTTCCCCCCAACCCAGGTTCAACTCCTGCAAGTGACATGTTGAGCTCTTAAATGAGCACGGTATCGAAAAAGCCTTGTATTTCTACAAAATATAGTTTACCCTGGGTGCCATCCTTGAAATGAGGGTAAGTTCCTGGTAGGTTTCCCCGGGAGTTACTCCAAGGAAAACAAATAGAATCAATTCAATGAGATAAATGAATTATCAATAAAATATATACATACTAAAATCGACGTGAGAGAACTTGAAGGGGTTCAAAAGATATAGAATGAGGCATCGCTAGAATATGAAGAATTGGCGATTTGATATTCTAATCCTTTTTTTCTGCATTTGAACCAAAATGTCATACAGGGCAGCATAGAACAATATAACTTCGAATAACTTTTATAACTTGACAACAAACTTAAAAAAATATTTTTTTTCTACAATATCATTGTTTTTTTCCATCCAACTATTCAAGAAATCTAAATATGGATTTACAAATTATGAAAAAGTTACTCGATCCATGAAAATATCCTCCTCGAATATAGAAAATGTGAATTTGATGCTCATCCTCTCTCTCTCTCAATATATTTACCTTACTCTATCTCCCTCTCTCTCTACCCCTCCTCTCTCTCTTTCTCTTGTTGGATTTCTCCCTCCCTCCCCTTCTCTCCCTATATCTCGTCCCTCTCTATGTCTCTCTTGCCTATACCCCTCTCTACCACTCAATCTATATCCACCTCCCTCTCTCACTCATTGTATCCCCTTCCGTCTCTCTCCCCCTTCAATTCACTTTATCATATAAGTATGCACCAGTCTGTTTGTATAATCAAAATGCACCGGTGCATTTGTATAAAAAAAATGCACGGGTGATTTTAATTGAGATAAGCATCGAAGAATGACCTTTGTTATTTCCTCATGTTGGCAGTAGGCCAAAGTGGAAAGAAGGATGTTCGTGGGGAAAGAAAGCATGCATAAACAAAAGTAATAGCTGGAAGGAAACACATCATGCGCACATGCAAGAAAGCGTGCACAAGGAGAGCGATAGCTAGAAGGAGGAGCATCACACACACATAAGAGGAAGACCCAATGTCTGTAGGGTTAGGGTTTTGGTAATGTATTGTAATGGTTGAAGAGCCAAATATGTATAAATATCGATACTAAGGTATTATAGAGGGTTCTGATATGTAGGTATCATAGGTTGGCTTTTGCAGTGTTCAAATTGTTGTTACATCATAGATATGTATGAGTCGATGTGAATTGTAATGTTGTTATGTACTATTTTGTAAGTTGTTGAGCTAGGGGAGAGGAGATAAGGAATATCTAAGGATTAGATCGTAGGCTGAGGAGCCTGGTGCGATCTAGTTCACCTCATATAGATATTACCCATCTAAGGATAATTGTAAGCACACGGCGCTGGATACACATAACTACAATAATAAAAGAGCCAAGAGCCAAATATTTGTGGACATATCCCAGGAGGGGGTGAACCACGGTAACGTCTATGTAATGTGATGAATGAATTCATATCTTTATCATATTTTTAGCAACTATTTATTATTCTTAATGAATGAATGAATTATTCCATTGCTTGTTTAAATGTTGTTGTGATATTGAGGGAATAAGTCATGAATAATCGTAGGTTGCAATCACAAGTAATAATATACGATCCAAAATACAAACCCCATATCTCGCACTCAATCCTGGGTTGTAAACGCATGATTCTTACAACCACCCATTAAAGCTATCTCGGGTGAGACTGTGCAATGCATCCATGTGTTGTGTTGCCTTCTGGTTTACCAGGAGGGAGGATAGTTTTAGAGGCTTTGTTGGAAACCCGAAAGACATGAACCCTGCATCAATAACTTAGATGGTAAAGAAGGAAGACTAGGAAAACCCAACAAATGGTTTCGATGTCGGGAGGTGATCGAGCACCTCAGTATAACATGCCGAGAGGAGATCAAGAAGGCTACTGAGGAGGAGGACAAGCCAGAGGATTTTTCGGACAAGGTATAAGACCAGTCACATGTCACAATTGTTAACAACCAAGACATTATGCATGGGAATGTCCACTCCCACAAGCGACTTGTATGTATTGTCGCGCATCATACCATGATACAGAGGAATGTCTGACATTACTCGTAAATATTCAGGAAACGAGGAATCAGAACAACCAAAATTTTCAGTGGATTTCAACCGAAACAAGGGATGAAGGATGAAACATCAACATAGTCACTCATGGGGGAGAAAAAACAGGCACTGATGCAGTTCAACAGGAACCAACGCAGAACCAATGGGTAAAGAAGAACACTAAACCAAGGAAGCAGTTCGATGCGCAAAAGGAAAAGGAAATGGAAATCTTTAAATAATATAGACAAGAATTTTAGAAGGAGGACACAACGTCAACTTCAAATGTGCAGCAAGACAAGGAAGCACCAGAATACAAGATGCCTCCATCATTGGATCATACCAATGGGATGCAACTCATGGGAAAAGTAAGTACAATAAAAGGAATTTTGAAATCATGTGTAAAAGTATTAAGTGATCCATCATCTTTCAAAATATTGCAAAACATCCTACAAAAGTGTAGCAGTGAGGCAAAATAAAATCTAGAACCTAAAATAGTTAATCACCTACACACAAAAAGAAGAACAAGTAGGGAATTTAGACTGAATGCTAACATTGAGGATTTCAATATGGGAGACATTATACTAGATCTGGGATCCGAAGTGAATGTATTACCAAAGAAGACATGGCAATGCATGGGAGAGCCCACATTAAGATACTCACATGTTCAATTGAAACTACCAAACAAGCATAGAGTCCTACCAATCGGTAGACTAAAAGGAGTGACCGTAGACCTTGATGGAGTACGCACTAAATCAGACTTTGAAGTCATTGAAATAGTAGATGGTACAACACCTTACCTAACATTACTTGGTCTGGATTGGGCATTTGACAACCAGGCCATAATCAATTTGAAGAATAAGAAAATGACATTTGAGTCAGGAGAATATAGGGTCATTGCACCATTAGACCCATCAGAAGGGGAGAGGTTTGTAGAACCTACTTGCCTATACATAGAGGAAATTGGCTAGTTGTACAAAACAATTGCACTCGATGAGGATTACGTAAACCCAACTGCAAACGGGGTACTCAGTTGGTGGAGCATTACTTCATGCACAACAGACTCAGACACCGGTTTAGAGAACTGGAAGCAGAGGCTACACGAAGTATCCACTCGAAGATGTGCAAGAATAGACTGTGCAGTAAGATGGATAGGCATAGAAATCAGGGAACCACCCAGTTTCCACAGAATAAATGATTTGGAAACATTCTTGAAACAGTACGAAGACATAGTGTTAGAGAAACAAAGGCTATTAGCACTTGACTTAGCACTAAAGGACACACCGATGAGATGGTGGGGTGCACACAAAGAGAAAACCACGGACTGGTACCAATGTAAGTGGTTATTGAGCATAAGGTTTGGCGGAGAATAGAAAAACATCAAACAATAGAAATATGAAGCACACGGAGTACCAGTGGAACACCTGGAGGCATGTAGAACTCTTTGGAAAAGGACACTACCAAAGGAATGGCCTCATCACTTCATACATACTCTAGAGGGAATACCAGCGAATTGGTATACGGACCAAGAATTGCGCAAAGGAATTACGACATGAACGACATTGCAACAAAATTTCAAAGACACTTTCTCATTCAAGCATGAGAACCCCAACATAGATGCAACCCTTAAATGGATCAGAGGATTCATACTCATCAAAGAACCAAAAATAGAACTTATCACAAAAGAGCAATAGCGGAATAAACAGACAGTCAAGGAACTGTTTTCTTGTTACCACGTACAAGAAGAAGCACCAGATGAAAATGATCCACGTGATATTCAGATTGATGAAGTCAAAGGTGAAAGAGACATGGAAGTCCCACCCATAGAATCAAAAATCATTTTCATGCAAATCAAAGTAAAGAAAGTTAACATTGGGACAACCGAGCATCCCAAAATGGCCAGCATTGGAGATTACTAGGAAAAACAAACAGTAGAAAGAATCACAAAGTTGTTGCATGAATATAATGACGTGTTTCCTACAACATTCACAGAGATGAAGGGTATAGCCGGAGAACTGGGATAAATGAAGATACCACTTAGACCTGAAGTGAGACTTATTAGACAATGACCCTACAGACTGAACCCCATATATAAATAGAAAGTTAAAGCTGAGATTGACAGGATGCTCAAAGGCAGCATCATAAAACCAATTGAGGAGTCAACAAGCCAGTGTTGGGGGGGGAGAATCTATCAATGGTTACTACTATTCCAAGAATTTGACTTTGAAGTAATAGTTAAACCAGAGAAATTGAATGTAGGACCTGACCACCTGTCAAGGGTCACAAATGGAAAGGAACCTACGAATTTAGAAGAAAACTTTCCAAATGCACAATTATTCTCAGTGAATATTGTTGATGAATACTTCATAGATAGCATTCAGTACTTGAGTACAGGTACTACGCCGCAAGACTATAGCACCATGTGGAAGAAAAACATGGTAGTTTGCGTTGTCGACTATCAACTAATTGTAGGACATTTATATAAAATGGGCACAAATAGCATCTTGCAAAGATACATGTTAGAGAAATAAATACCACGAGTCTTAGAAAAATCCCACGAGGGAATAACAAGACGACATTATGCAAGTAAAGCTACCATGCAGAAGGTATTGCACGCAGGACTATGGTGGCCAACAATTGACAGATACTCGAAGGAATATTTTCAAAGGTGTGATGTATGTCAAAGGGTAGGAAAACCCAACAAAAGGGACGAGATTCCATTACGACCATAAGTAACATTACAAACATTTTACAAATGGGCAATAGACTCTGTGAGACCAATCAACCCACTAGCAAAAAGAACAAAGGCTAGGTACATTATCACTACGACATAATATTTAACAAGATGGGCGGAAGCCGCACCAATAAATGATTGCAATGCAGAAACAACAACACACTTTTTGTTTGAACAAGTAATCACTTGATTTGGGTGCCCAAGAGTTTTGATGAGCAACCAAGGCACACACTTCATAAACAACACCATTCGTACGATGACTGAATAATTTGAAGTCCACCACTAGAAGAGCACACTGTATCACCCACAGGCAAATGGCACAGTGGAAGCCTTCAACAAAATTCTAGAGAACGCATCGACAAAGATTTGTAACGTCAAAAGAGACAACTGGGACCTCAAAGTACCAGCAGTATTATGGGCATACAGGACTACATGCAAAAAGTTGACAGGGAACATGTCATTTAAACTGGTTTATGGACAAGAAACAATAGTGCCATTAGATGTTTTAGTACCCATCTTGCGCGTAGTAGCTATCACACAAATGACAGAGCAAGACGCAGTACAGGAGAGACTGAATCAGTTATTGACCATGGAGGAAGACTGAATATTGGCAGGATTCCATCAACAAGTGAAGAAAGCAAGAGACAAAGCTTGGCACAATAGACACATCAAGAAGAAAATATTCAAGGAGGGAGATCTAGTATTGGTGTATGACAGTAAATCGTTTCAGCACTCGGGAAAGCTCAAAATGCATTGGTTAGGACCATACAAAGTAAAATCTATCACAGATGGAGGAGTTGTATAGTTAAGAGATTTATAAGGTGTAGAACTCAGAGGGATTATCAATGGGATCCGACTGAAGTTGTATAAGGACAGTCGACCAACCACTGCGCAATAAAAAAAAAAAATGAAAAGAGAACAAAAAGGAAACAAAACTAAAGAGAGCACAGAGAACCAGAGGTAGAAAGGCCACATGAAGTTAGAAACATGAATTCATAAAAATCAAGGACAACATTTATATACAAAAAGAAACAAGAAGGAAAAGGAAAGTCGACAAAAGTAGGATGTCAGGACAACACTAGGAAAAATTAAAGGATGACAAGGACCGATGGGACATCACATTAATGGCACCAACTGGAGACGAAAAATCAAGAGTAATGGTAAGTAAGAAAATGTCGGATATGCATTGAACCAACAGATATGGTGCATTAAACCCATAATGGAGGAAGCATCCTCAACAAGCTTCATGGGAAGCCGATACAACACGCAAGCATAGGAGAAACTAGTCTATTTGAAAAATGAGAACAGACAAAGAGAAATAGCAGCTACAACACACATAGCGAAGCTACAGAGACCACATAAGCTATTCGAACCTGACAAAAGTTCGACAGTCACCACTATGGCACCACCGAAGCCAACAGAAGCAAGCCAGAGTGCCAGACCAACCAAGGTTCAAACTTGGTCATGAGGACTGTTGGAAGAAGGTGAACAGAAGCTTCCAGAGGTCGTCGATATTGACGAAATCCCATTCCCAGAGACGACACCAGTACAACCCACACCGATACTGGAAGAAATTCAACAGCTAGAAGCAGAGGCCACGAATGTAGATACAGCCGCAGTGGCGCAGGAACCACAGAACCAAGAAGCAGAAACCCAAAAGGAGGTGAAACTGGAGAGCACCAAAGAAGCCCCGGAGGTTAATGGAATAGCACAGAATACAGAAGTAGCAGTGGAGCTAGATGAGTCTCAAACGACCATCCCAGAACACCCAAAAGGGGAGACCATTAAAGATGTCTTGGTTTGTCTAGAATGGCTTACCAAGGAGCAATCAGAAGCCATTGGAACTTTGATCCAGCCACCACAATATAAAGATAAGATACAGATACCAATCTCACCCTGCAAGAAACCTGCAGTAGAAATTGTTCTACCACTCATACCAGTTGGCGTATAGGTAGGACCAGAGCTACTGGTCCATGTTGGGAAGTTCAAATATTTATACCATGATGTAGCAGACGACACTAAGTTCCTGAAACTTGTGAAGAGGGTCTTTTAACATACTACAGGCACAAATCCATTCATACAACCGATTGATAAGTCATATCAGTGGGCAACTGGGCTGATTAAAATGACAATTTTAGGTCTATTAGACCTACCACACTTTGGCAGAGGCCATAACACAACAACATGTGTCAAGTAGCTATTAGAAGTCACACATGGAGGAGACATATGGCTAGACAAAACTGTCCCCATAATTGTTGAGCTTATTGCGCAAATAACGGGATTACCGATTCGAGGTATGGATCCCGCATTGTTTTTGGATGACAAAAGCAAGGAGAAAGTGTTGGCAGAAGAAATGAAGAATGAGTATGGCACCACCAGGGGGAAGAGAGGCATCATTATCAAATGAATCAACAACATAGCCACATATCTAGGCACAAAAATCTTAGACTGCAAGTTGCTAAGAAATTTCCGCAAAGAGGAAGTACCAGTTGCAATTTTTGCAGTTGCATCCCAGTGTGCAGAGGGCACCTCAATGAGCTGGGTGCCATACTTATTGAACTTATTCCTAGAGGACTTCAAGGATGCGTAGGATCTAGGCACATATTTCCACTACTCATGGTTGATTACCTTAATATCCTTCATGGGATGGGGAGAACCAGGGTATGTCGTTTTTTGTACCAAACCAAAGCTTGAGGGAGAAAGGTATCTATTGCTAAAAGCAGGGCCAAATGTCAAGAATAAGAGGGAAAATGGGATCATATTTGAAGCATACATATGCGACATGCAAGAATCCATCAGCCGAATGTGGAGAATAACACCAGAGGTTGTTGCGCGATATGTGGACATCGCCAATTTCTAGGCCACACGACAAACAATATGGATACAGACAAGGCAAGATCCAAATAAACAGTGGCCAAAAATGCGCTACTACATCATGGAGGGTGATATCTACATGGTAATCACCGAATGGCCCGACAAATGAAAGATCTCGTCCATTACCTGGGAAGTGTCGGAAAGAACAGCAAAGGAAGAGGCAGAGTAGGGAGCAATGCAGCCTCCGTAAATCCAAGTGACTAAGAGACCAAGAACAGGACAAGGCAAGACAACATAGAAAGACAAAGGACCAAAGAAGACAGTGACCCAGAAGAGGAAGAAGGAGAATACATAGTTAACCAGGGAACAACAGAAACAGGCTGAGGGAGCGCAAGAGACCCCCCAAAATCCTAACACACAGGAACCAGGGGGGAATAAGAGACCAGCCACATAGACAAGAGGCATGCACAAGAAATCAAAGGCACAATGAGCACCACCAGAATATATGATCAAAGAGGATGGTGGGGAAATGATCGCCATAATGGTCCAGGATTGTCTAACCGAGGAATTTGAGCATGCAGCACACCATAGGGACAAACTGCAAAAAGAGCTGGCAGAATTGGGGTAGTTCCTCAAGAAACTTGAGGAAGTACATGTAGCAAGAAGTAGTAGGGTCATAGATCCATCTGCATCACAAAAAAAGGAAGAATGCAAGAGGAATATTGACAGTCAGACCAAGGGATATCACAACCACATAGAACATTCCATATCAACCCCAGCATGTTGCACATGGAAGAAATTGTGGGGCAGACACCCTTGAAAGACTTAAGAAAAATCCAACTTGTGTTGACAAGGATACCATCAGGGGAATTACACAGGTTGCAGGTGAGAGTCAACCAAGAGGTATAGTTGTGTGCATGCAGATACTTAACCGAATTAAATCAAGTGACAAAGGAACAAGACAAATTGAAAATAGGCTATGAGAAGGCCAAATCTAAGACCGAGGAGGAAAGGGAGCACTGAAACAGATTGGAGCAGAAAGTGGCAGGAACTTATGAGAAGATTCCACAGGCCGCGCAGAGTGAAGAAATCATAGAAGTAGAAAATATTGATTGGATTGCATAGACAATTGATCAGTACCAGAAGGAGATCGAGAATCTTCGAGAACATATCATACCAAACACTCCACCAGCAGTGAAGGATCAAAGGAAGCAAGAAGCAACAACGCAATTGCAAGAGATAGAACTGCAAGTTAGCATAGCAACTAACTTGTTTGATAAAGCAGTGTAGCTTTGGACAAGGTTGGAGGAGGATCCACAGGTCCAACGGTGGGATAGGGAAGAGGAAAGGATCAATGCAGCAATCCAAGAGATCAAGTAGAAGAAGAAGACCATACCAATCCTAGAACGATTCAAAGGGACGCAGGAGATTAAGAAATTGTAGGCAAATCTGATCTATGCGCAAACCCAGAAATAGGAGCGTCAGGCTCAAATGGAGCCATTACAGGAGCAGGTAGAAGAAGTACTGGCACAAGATGAGGAAGATAAGACACAGATAGCACAGACCCAAGAATAATGTGCAGGATTATTGAGCGATAAAGTTGTAGTCCAAGTTGTGGACACAATCAAGGAGAAGACTGCATAGGCACTGACACAAGCAACATAGCTCAAGGAAAAGTTCTAGACAATCACCAAGGAGATCGAGGAAGCTCAGAAGGATTAGGTGGCTTGGGATGAGCCACATTTCAGTGTTGGGGGCATGTTGGTAGTATGCCGAAGTGGAAATAAGGATGATCATGGGGAAAGAAGGCATGTAGAAACAGAAGTAACCGCTGGAAGGAATCACAGAATGTGTGCATGCAAGAAAGCATGCACAAGGAGAGCAACAGCTGGAAGGAGGAGAAACATGCACACATGAGAGGAAGAACTAACATCGGTAGGGTTAGGGTTTTGGTAATGTATTTTAATGGTTGAAGAGCCAAAGATGTATAAATATCGATACTGAGGTCTTATAGAGGGTTCTGATACGTAGGTATCATAGGTTGGATTTTGCAGTGTTCAGATTGTTGTTAAATCATAGATATGTATGAGTCGATGTGAATTGTAATGTTGCTTTGTACTATTTTGTAAGTTGTTGAGCTAGTGGAGAGGAGAGAAGGAAGATTTGAGGATTATATCGCAGGCTGAGGATCCTGGTGCGATCTAGTTCGCCTCATATAGATCTAACCCATCTGAGGAGAATTGTAAGCACACGGTGCTCGATACGCAGAACTACCATAATAAAAGAGCCAAGAGCCAAATCTTTGTGGATGTAGCCCAGGAGGGGGTGAACCACAGTAACGTTTGTGTAATATGATGAATGCATGCATATCTTTATCATGTTTTCAACAACTATTTTTTATGCTTAATGAATGAATGAGCTATTCCATTGCTTGTTTAAATGTTGTTGTGATATTGAGGGAATAAGTCGTGAATAACCATAGGTTGTAATCACAAGTAATAATAAATGGTCCATAATATAGACCCCTTATCTCATGCTCAATCCTAGGCTATAAATGCATGAGTCTTACAACCACCCATAAAAGCTATCTCAGGTGAGACTGCGTAGTGCATCCGTGTGATTTGTTTCCTTCTCATTTACCAGGAGGGATGATAGCTTTAGAGGTTTTGCTGGAAACCCGAAAGACATGAACCCTGGGTCAATAACTCAGACGGTAGAGAAGGAAGACTAGAAAAACCCAACACCTCCACAAAGAAAAACCTAGACAAAATTTAAATACAAATGTTTTCATTTGCATCGTTTTGGCCCTCGACCAAGTTTTGAGGATACATTGGTTAGGTTTCACCACTTTTTGGACTTCAACGGGATCTTCGAAGATGGAGCACCTAGGCGGAGCCGAGATCACGGGATATCACTTGTTTTGTGGACCCAACAAGGGGGTTATTAGGGTTTTTGTATTAGGGTTTATGGGATGTCGGCCCATGGGTTTACCCATGATTATGTCATTGTGTAAGTGAATGTAAAAGTATAAATAAGTAAATATTGTAAGGTAGAATTAGCTTAGTGAGGAGAATGTAATTGGATAAGTGCAAGAGGCAAGTAGTTATGAATTTCTTTGTGAAATAGAACATGTATGTAAGGCTCCGTGCTTGATAGAGGTCGAGTTCGCTATGTGCCTTGACCTCATTTTGGGAAGGTGGATCCGGTTCTTAGTACGCAGATCACCTGTCCAGTGCGAAGCTTGGCTTTGTGGCTTAGTTCATAGGAGCATACGAATGTAAGAGAATGAAGCATAATAAAGAAGAAGAAGCAGTTGGTGGAAGTAGCCCCACACTAGGGTGAACCACGTATATCATGCGTTGATGGTTTTCTTTGTGCTATGATGTTTATGTTGTGAATCTACTTAGTGCATTTATTTTTATATATGATAGATAGATATGTGAATGCTTAATGTTTTATTTATGTTGAATTTTCTAGATCTAGATTATGATGCTAAGTGCAATGTTTATTTTCTCATTTTTACAGCGTCGATCTGTACTTAGGGTTTGATCTGCGATGTGAGTAAGACTAATAGGTTGATGTATGTTGTTCCTAAGTGTTATAATCACAAATCCATGTCCCATATTGGTTACAGACACCTGATTCTTGTAACCCCCCTGCCTCTACCTCGGGTGAGACTTACCTTCTTCCCAGGTGTTGCCGAAAGGGATGGTTGTTAGGGTTTTGTTGGTGCGATGTTGAAGCATTGAACCCTGGGTCTACCCTTGTGCCAACAAATGGTTTCGTTGCCAAGACTGAAACTGTGATTTTTGGGAACTGAAGTAAAGAAAAAAGAAGCTATGTGCGTAGATCTGTTGTTGTAGTGCATAGTACTCTACTTGACTTGCGAAGCTTTGTGATAAAAGAGAAATATGATCTGAAGAAAAGAGATAAGATCTTGAAAAAGGTAAATATTTCTACTTTGATAGAGTAAGATAAGTGGAAATTTTTGTTTCGAAAGCATGAATCTAGGTATTTTTGATAGATTTTGTCCTAGTCTAAAAGCTAGGGCACAGTTAGAAGAAAATGTTGATCTAAGTAAAGCTAATAGAAATAGAGAAAGATATGTTATTCCTATGCATAGAAAGAATTTTTTGACTAATGAATGGATGCAGGAACCTAGAAAGAATTTTTGCAGATTGTAGGTCCAACACTGTGATCCTAGTGCACAGTACATGAGAAGTTGGGGAACTTACAAGAGAAAGAGAGGATTGACATTATGTTATAACTGCAGAAGACCGAGACATCTTGCTAAGGAATGCCTTGGTATAGGTCCTATTGTCTTTGTTGTAAAATTGTTGGTCATGAGGTTGAGGATTGCCCAAGGATGATTTCTAAATTTGAAAGCATGAACATGAGACAAGAAAACTATCAAGAGACTAAGAGCATATTAGAAAATCAGAAAAAGAAAGAATTAGAGAAAGTTTAGACTACATTAGAACAATTGAAAGAAATAATGAATGATCACAAAGATGTAATTTTATTAGAGATCTTGAAAGTAAAACAACGCATAGATACAAGAAAAGGAAACTTCGACGTAGAATGTGTCCTGGATGAGGAGACACAAGTGAATATTATGACAGAAGACACTTATAAAATTTTGGGAAAACCCAGTATGGTACCTTCATTGGGAAGGATAGGCTTGTTTAAAGGAAATATGATAACCCTATGTGGAAGAGTTACTAATGTACCTGTTATCATCCATGGAACATAGATATAAGAGGAATTTGAAGTCATTAATATTGTTGAGAATAACACCCCGTTGCCTCTTTTTTTAAGAAAGACTTGGATTGAGAAAGATAAGATCATAAGGAAAGCAGAGGAAGAAGCTACAGATAAAAAAAATAAAAAATAAAAAAAGAACTAAGGGATTTCATGGCTAGAAAAATAGATCGACTGATAGAAGAACGAGAAGTTAAGTCGAAGCAACATAATGCAAGAGAATTAGTTATCGAGGTTGAAAGAACACAAGAAGGTTTCAAGGACCTATCCATGCAAGAAAGAAGTATATCCATCCAAGAATTAATAAGATAAGGGATATTAACTTTGAACCCCTCGAAAGTACATCAACACAGCGAAGTCACTACGATAGGAGAAACTAAGAATAAGAATGGGAAGAGGAATCCAGAAACAATTAGAGAGACTCAGATCATAGGAAAGAAGGCAAGGAAGCTAGGTAAAAAGAAAGACAAGTTAGAAAATCTATGGGAATTTATAGAGAAGACTTTGCGGGAGGCAGGATTTCAGGCTTTGAACCTCGCCAGAACAACAGAACCGCGTTGAATGGGACTTCTCCCTAGCAAAGATATATGACCGTTGGAGGTGCCATGACTATTGTAACGACGCTCTGGAATGGCTAGGAAACACATTTATGGATGGATATAACCATTGTTGGACGTTGAGACCGCATCATAATGAATGGATTCGCATTGATGGAGGCATTCCTGTCTGTTGGAGAAATCGGTTACAATTCTCGCTTATTTAACCCGTCAGACTCTACGCTGAGACCACTTTTTCCACTCGTAATTATCTAAGCTAACAGAGAAGTGATTATGTGTGTCGAATTGTGCTATCAGACATCGTTTTCTGGTTTTCTACCCCGCTATCCATTCACCTAACCCAACCTATTTGTTAAGAGTGAGAATGTTGTACAAGCGCATTGAGCTAGAGAAATCCATCGAAGAGGTTCTGAAGAAATTTATGGTTGATAAATCTATGTCTGAAGGAGTACAGGAATATTTGACCAAGGGACTGTAGGCTTCCCCTTCGACTGGACGTCATTCGAAATGTTCCAACCCTGGGACCAAGAAGTGAAATAAGCATCATGACAATCTGACTAATGTGAAGAAGATCCCATCGATATTACCTGATTATATCTCGCCTTTGGCTGGCATGGTGAACCATGACAACATCCCACGAGACTTCGAGTACACATTGATCACTGCATACATTCCAAATGGAATACGCATAGTGGGAACTTTGTTAGGACAAATCCCAGCACTTAAGAACAATGAATTTAACCTTGGAGACAAAAAGAACCACGTCATGCTTGCACCCCATAGATATTTGATGAAGATGAATGGGAAGAAGCCTCACATAGTCTCCCAGCCTTGGATTAAGGAGCTGATGTAGTCCACGATACTGAATGTCATGAAGATTCCTCATTTTGGCTGACATCAGGAGGTTAATGCTTGCGTTAAACTCCTCTTTTCATGATATCATGGTGGATACATGTGGCTCAACAAGAGGATTACCATGGATCTGGCATTGATCCACCGGATTATAGGATTGAGCATACAGGGACCCGACCCTCAGTAGTTCTACCCAAGGAAGACCTCATATCGCTCCCTAACACATCACATCAAGGATGCATACGATGAAGTTCAGAAGGGAAAGTGAGACTACAAGGTAGCCTCTATCCAGGATGGCATAATGCACCTTGCTTGCCAACTTATAACTGGCAAGATTTTAAGAAAGAATCACCCCATGCAGGTCACCGGGTTCGTGGTGGACCTCGTAGGGAAATGCGTGGAGGGGATGTAGTTGAATTGGGTGAGTTACCTCATCAAAAATATTGAGAAAGACTATCGTGAAGCACGATATTAGGGATACGAGTTCCACTTCAGCTAGCTACTCGTGCTGATTTCATTTGTCTCTTGGAAAATGCCGAAAGGAGCCAACTTCCCAGAGATTGAACCGTTGGAACCGTTGGCCGTGAATTTCTCAATCTTATGGTATATGAATGACATGTTGAAGCAATGGCAGTTGAAATCAGTGTTCCATGCCTACTATCAACAACTAAAGGTTGCAATTGAGTCGTTCCTGTGCATGACACCAGGTACATTGCACCAGTTTAGATCACTAGCTAATTTCTATGTAGATATGCACTTTATTTATATCATTGTGCACAGGGATGAAAACAAGGAAGAATTACAGTCCTATTACAAGTTGAAATATGGGGATATGGAATAGATCATGAACAAATGGCCGAAGGAATTCTATACACCTATTGATGATGAAAAACTCTCTGAACCTAACATCATAATAAGCCCCTTGGTCACCCAGTTTGAGCATGCAGGACAGACAAGTGTGAAGAAGAAGAAGAAAAAGGAGGAAGCTCAGAACATAGATACTAATGAGGAGAACAACACCTCGGAATAAAGTGGACTTGGCTCTCCCGTAGGAGGAGGAGGAGACGAAGTAAATCAAGAAGTAGGAGGGGAAGAAGGATAAAATCAAGGAGAAGATGAAGCTACACCACCGAAGGATCCCCCTGCTGAGATAGAAACACATAAGAAGAGGAAGGTTTCTCTGCAGAAACCCTCGGAAAGAAAGAAGACCCGCACTAGTAATCCCTAGCTAGAGGCTACACTCACAGAGGATGATATCAGCTTGGTTTGCGGAGTGATGGAGGATGCATCCGAAGATATCTTGTAGAGATATGGAGAAAATAAAGAAGAGTTGTATGTAAAGGTCGAGAAGGAGCTGAAGGAGATACAACGAGCTATTCAAGTTATTCACGCAGTACCTACTTCTCCTTCCTCATCGAAGATTGCAGAATTGGGGGATGAGCCTGACCAATTCAAAATATTAGCAGATGCAACATATGCTCGGCTTCAATGAGTTCAAGAGGAGAAGGAAAAGGCTATAGAAGCCCTGAAGAAAGAGAATTAAGAGATCTTAGAGAAACTACGAGTTGCGTAGTACTGTGTAATCGCGTATGAAAATGAGAAGGATGAGTTTCGGGCGATGCTCGAGGAGGAAAAAGAAAATGTACAGAGAGGAAAGGACCATTTTCTCCTAGAGTAGACTGCAGTCAAAGAAGTGGTGAGCAGAGAACTTTGCTTTGTGCAAGGCTTGGCACAGGAGGAACATGAGGTAGTCTAGGTTCAAGCGATGAAGATCGTTGAGGCCATCCAGCAACTTCAAGCAAGGGTAATGAAGTTGGATATATAAGTAGTACCAAGCACTCTGTAGGAAGTGTGAGACCATAGGGATGAACTCGCTAAGAGAACAGTTGGAAGGATCATGGCCCTCGCCTCAGAATGCAAACAGTTCAACGATAGGAGCGTTTAGACCTATGAACGCCTCGTAGAAGATCCAAATATGAGGAAATTAGAAGCGTATCTACATGAGGCACAACAATAGGCATTGATAGTTCAAGCGCAAATGAAGTCACTCACGAAAGTTGAGAGAATGAAGAGAGTGCAAGAATAATGTGTGGCCCAACAACAGATTGCTACCATCTAGGGTAGAGTAATGGAATTCACACAGAGGCTACAACTGGTGGAGGATGAAGCCTGCATGGTGTTTGAAGAGATCGAAGGAAAAGGTTCACAAATGGACCAAGTAATTGTGACAATGGAACAACACCTGGAAGGGCCTGTTATAGAGAAAATGATCTAGGAGTTCGCTGAGCAGGAGCTCAGGTGAAGCAGCAAGTCGAGGTAGCTCGAGCTAATCTCGAGGTCTTCGAAGCAGCGCTACCTAGATTTGAGTGACTTGGGATGAGTCATGGGTGATTATTGGGGGCATGTTGGCCCTCAACCAAGTTTTGAGGAAACATTGGTCAGGTTTGACCACTTTTTGGACTTCGACAGGATGTTCAAAGATGGAGCTCCCAAGCAGAGCTAAGCTCGCAGGATATCACTTGTTTTGTGGACCCAACAAGGGGTTCATTAGGGTTTTTGTATTAGGGTTTATGGGATGTTGGCCCATGGGTTTACCCATGATTAGGTATTTTTGTAAGTGAATGTAAAAGTATAAATAAGTAAAGATTGTAAGGTAGAAGTAGCTTAGAGAGGAGAGTGTAATTGGCTAAGTGAAAGAGGCAACTAGTTCCGAGTTGCTTTGTGCAACATAACATGTATTTAAGGCTCTGTGCTTGATAGAAAAGTTGGATTTGTTCCTTGACCTGATTTTGGGAAGGTGGATCTAGTGCTTAGTTCACAGATCACCTGTCCAGTGAAAATCTTGGCTCTGTGGCTTAGTGCATAGGAGAAAACGAATGTAAGAGATTGAAGCCTAATAAAGAGGAAGAAGCAGTTGGTGGACGTAGCCCCACACTGGGGTGAACCACGTATATCAGGTGTTGATGGTTTTCTTTGTGCTATGATGTTTCTGTTGTGAATCTACTTAGTTCATTGAATTTTATATATTATAGATAGATCAGTGAATGCTTAGTGGATTATTTATGTTGAATATGTTAGATCTAGCTTATGATGCTAAGAGCGATGTTTATTTGGTCATTGTTACTGCATCGATATGTACTTAGGGTTTGATCTTTGAAGTGATTAAGAATAATAGGTTGATCCATGTTGTTCATAAGTGTTATAATCATAGATCTGTGTCCCATCTTGGTTACAAACATCTGAGTTCTGTAACCCCCCCTACCACTACCTCAGGTGAGACTTTGCCTTCTTCGTAGGTGTTCTCGAAAGGGTTGGTAGTTAGGGTTTTTTTTGTGCACTCTTGAAGCGTTGAACCCTGGTTCTGCACCTGTGAGAACACATTGTGCAAATTTAACTATCTTATGGTGTATTATTACTTACACACTGCCCCAAAACATTATTAATTACACTTTGCACCAGTGTGTTTCAAATTGTATAGTGTATTGACTGAAGCAAGTTAGAAAAATAAGGGCTTAACATCAATGCTTTGAAATTTATTATGAAAATAAATCAGTTCATTATACATATTTAACTGGTGCACTACTCACCATAGATTACACTGAAAAGGTAACTTTAAAAAAAAATAGTGTGTGTGTTTATCATCAATGCACTGAAATATACAAAGAAAAAATGAGTGGGAATTTGAGTTTTTGTGTTTATAAAGGAAAACCCTATTCATTGTTTTCTTATTTGCCAAATTTTAGAGAGGATATTTATGCAATAGATACTTATCAACAAATATTTCCAAGTGGGTGGATTTTTCTTAAGAGCCAAATTCAACGGGGAGTAATGTAGATCACTTAGAAATCTGTAGAGGAGAGATTTCGAGTATATGATTTCATTCTATTAATCATCTTGATAATTCTCTTACTTGATTCAAACAATTTTTAATGCATTCCCAAATTAAAAAAAGGGTTTCATAGTTACCTTCATCATTGGAAGCCCTAATTTCTGTTTATTTTTGTAGCTTTGAGTAGGAATTCTCACCTAAACCTAGTGTTGGCCATGTGGGAATCATCGTGGGAACCACATCACACTTTCAGTTTGGTGAAAAAAACCTTGTATTTGAGTAGGGGCTTCATGGGCTTGGTGATGGGATTTGTGGGCTTGTATTGGGGCTTCACACCCACAAGGAAAGACCAATTTGAAGTTGACTTGTGGAGGGCCTTCCATGTTGACCCCTAGGAATTGTATATAAAGGATATATGTCATTGTGACATTATATATCATGTATAGTGTGTGGATACATGAAGGAGCTAGCATAAATGAGCCTGCACTTGTGCTAGAAAGATTGGTGATCTGAGCAAAGGACAAGTCTGCAAGGTGGTGAATTTGGCCCAAGAGAGAGTATTGAAGAAGGTCGCATGTGTGGAGTGAATTTTTCATACCATATGTGGTT
Source organism: Picea engelmannii (assembly GCA_009831015.1). Classification (NCBI taxonomy): domain Eukaryota; kingdom Viridiplantae; phylum Streptophyta; class Pinopsida; order Pinales; family Pinaceae; genus Picea; species Picea engelmannii. Next base: position 1,578,854 of record ML779055.1, on the reverse strand, counting down.
TGCAGGATGATAAAGTGTGTATATATGTGGGTTGTAGAAGGACAAGTCATGTATAGGGTATACGCAAGTTGTAGTGGAGTAAAAAACATATATCCATGGGTTGTCAATTGATGAATCGTGTATGTGAGTTTTTGGGAAGGTACAGATCTATACAATATGGAAGGTGACATCGGTAGGTCATATAGGTGGTCTATAGAAGATTCAAGTGCAGAGGATATTCCCAGGGATATTTTTGAGATTTGGTTTTTTTATTTGTGTGGTTATTGGAGAACAAGGTTGTTCTCAATTTTGGTGACTTTGGAGGACAAGGTTATCCTCATATTTTTGTGATATTGTATTGGTTGGGAGGGATGGTTTTTCCCTTGGGATTTATGATGTTAACAATATTACAAAATCGAAATTGTGTCTCATGTATATTGATGATTCATCAATGATATTTTTGTTTCCACTACATATGTTTTCAATCAATAATTCCAGTGTAAAGTAATTGAATGATAAAATCTAGGGTTTTACTGTTAGATCACTAGGAAGAAATTTCGAGAGATGAAATTAGTCACATAGAGTTGCATGTGAAAATGGGCATGGTATCGGAGATTGGGATCTGAAGAGAAGGGGATCATATTGAGACTCATTTGGGTACAACATTGGAGGAGTGTTGTTCTTGTCCTTGTTCTTGTTCCGGTTAGGTCATAGGTGAAAACTCAAAGGGATATAAGGAGTTATCTCTAAGAGGGAGCTACAATGATGGTTGTAGGTGGAAAAAATTTAGATGGTATCTATTTTGATACATGGATAAAACCATCCAGACGAGTAGTTGTGAGCTATTGCAACTTAGTAGTGTGGTAGGTAGGGAGTTCTAGTGGATTGGTGGAGAGCCTGGATCACAACAGTATGTTGTGTGGAAAATTGCCAACACTATGGATGGACTTCCAGTGACATTTAATAGTGAGTTTCAATGGGTGAATCTCAGATTCTTTGGCATGGAAAATATAGTTTTATGTTTATCACAGGTTGATGAGATAGAGTCTTCATTGGGCCGGAGAGTTGCAAATTTTCAAGGTATGATGATGTATGAGGTATATGACCCAGGAGGATGAGGACATTGTAGATATGAGTTGCATAGGTATAGAGTGGAATAGACTGAGTTTCCATCCACAACTTGAGACTATTCAGATGATGTTGGCCCTTGACCAAATTTTGAGGATCCTTGGTCAGATTTGACCTATTTTTGGGACTTCGACAGGCTGTCGAAGGAGGAGCGCAAGATGAAGCATAGATAGTGGGATCTTGGCCCATTTTTAGGGATTTTTGGGTTCTGGGCTTATGTAATGGGTATGGGAATGTCGGCCCATGGGTTTACCCATGTTTAGCCCCGATTTTGTAATGTATAAATAGAAAGCTAGGTGATGTAAGAAGAGCACCTAAGTGTGCTAAGTGCTAGAGTTCGATCTATGTGATCAAAAGTGATAAGTGTTGAGTAGAGATTGATTTTTTTCATATTGTATGAGGCTTTCAAAGCTCATTCCAAGTGTGTAAAGATTGAAAAGAGGCTTAGTGTTGTAACCTAGCCCGAGGAAGGAGGATCTAGCGAGATGCTCAAATCTCCTATCCTCTGCAGAGTAGGGTTTTTGTGGCTCTGTGCATGTTATTGATTGAATAAGCTAATAAAGAAGATGAAGAGTTGGTGGATGTAGCCCTAGGGTGGGGGTGAACCACATACATGCTGTTTTGCTTTTCTTTGTGCGATGTATTGATGTGTTTATATGTTAAGCTTACTTAGTGATTCGATATAGATGAATGGTAGATAGATATGTTAATGCTATGTGCTTAATAGTGTGGATGAATACTAGATCTAGCCTATGTGGATTTGCTTGGTGCTTGAATATAGTAGATTTGGTTAAATACTGCAATGCTCTATAATTAGGGTTTAACTGCGCTGTAAACTAAGACTAGATATTGATGAACTATAACTGATAAGTGCCTTGTTAAGGTGTTACATTCATAGATTTTTTTCCCAACTAAGGTTGCAAACACTGGAGTCCTCCAACCACCCCTGCCTCTACCTCAGGTGAGACTTCATCTCCTTTGTAGGTGTTTCCAAAAGGGCCGGTAGTTATGGTTTTCTTGGTGTGTTGTTGTAGCGTTAAACCCTGGGTCTGCCCCTGTGACAACAAATGGTTCCATTGTTGGGACTGAAACTGTGATTGTTGGGAACTGAGGAAGAAGAAGCTTTGTGCGAAGATCCGACCTAAAACTGTGAAATCTCTATGCATAGATCTGTTTCTCTAGTGCGCATTATTCTACTCGACCTATGAAGCTCTATGCCAAGAGGAAGGGTCAGATTTGAAGAAAAGAGGTAAGATCTGAAATCTTTGTGCTCTGAGAAAGGTAAAAGTGAGAATTTTTTCTTAAAGAGTTAATATCTGCAAGCTCTATGCTCTGATAAAGGTAAGAATAATGAAAATTTTTAGATCTGGAAGCTTTGTGCTCTACTGAAGATAAGATTAGTGTAATTTTTTGTTTCTAAAGTATGGATCTAGGTATGTTTGATAAGATTTGTACTAGCTTGAAAACTAGGTAACTTATAGATGAAAGAATATTTTATATGAGTAGATCTGATAAAATTAGTGAAAGATATGTTATACCTATGCATAGAGAGAATGTTTGGACTAACAAATGGATGCAAGATCCTAGAAATAATTTTTTTTAGGTTAGCTACTATGATCCTAGTGCATAGTACAGGAAAGGTTGGGGATCATTTAAAAGAAAACGAGGATTAACCCTTTGTTATAGTTGCAGAAGACCAGGACATCTGTCTAAGGAATGCCCTGGTATAAGATATAGTTGTCTTTGTTGTAGATCTATGGACCATGAAGTATTGGATTTCCCTAGAATGATTGTTGAGGTTGAAAGATTGAATATGAACCAAGAAAACCCTAAGGCAGATCCATAAACTGAGATTAAGACAGAAACCCATAAAGAATTAGAGAAAGTATTGTTATAGATAAAAGAAACCCTAAATGACCACAGACATATCAGCTTATCAGAGATCTTCAAAGAAAAACAGTGCATTGAAGCAAGAATATGAGACTTTGACATTGACTTTGTTATGGATGAGGAAACACAAGTGAATATCATGACAGAAAGAACTTGGGAACTTTTAGGGGAGCCTGTTATGATTCCTTCATTGGGAGGAATAGGATTATTCAGAGGAAAACTGATAACCCTATGTGGAAAGCTCACCTAGATATCTATGAATGCCAATGGAAATTCAATAGAGGAATATTTTGAGGTTTTTAAGTTTACTGAGAAAAACAACCCATTTGCTATGTTACTAGGAAATCCTTGGATTGAAAGATATCAAGCCAGAAGGAAGAAAGAAGAAGTCTTAGAGAAGAAGAAGCAAGAATTGAAATATTGCATGACTAGGAGAATCACACAATTGATTGAAGAACAAGAGAACAGATCGAAGCTAATTAGGACCAAAGACTTGGATGTCGAAGTTGTAAGAACACGAGAATATTTTCATAAGACTAAAGTACCTATCCCAGATAGAGAAGAAGTATTACCTTTGAATATTAGGAAAGAATCTCAACAACACGAAGTTACTATGCCAAAAGAATACAAGAATCAGAGTGGAAAGAGGAATAACAAGATGAATCTCACTGGAAAGAAGGCTCAAAATCTTAGCAAGAAGAGAGAAAGGATCGAAAAGTTACAGAAGGGTCCAGAGGGAACTTCACAAAGGGAAAATTTACAAAACAGGAACTTTGTCAGGATATTAGAACATCGTCACATGGCACTTCGCCATAGCGAAGCAATATAGTCATTGGGAACAGTATAACCATTAGACCGACACCCACTAACAGGCTTAGAACTACAGCCAAAAGATCGAGTCACACATCAAGTATATCAGCTCGCAGAATCTATCCAGCATCTACAACAATGAATAGTAGACTTAGAGTTCCGCACAGTGCGCGACACTCCACTGGATGTAAGGGATCAAAGAAAAGCAACTGCTTGAAGCACAGTTGAAAGAATCAAGGGCCTTGCCATGGAATGTAAGAAATTGAGTGATCACAGTGCCCAGAGATATGAGAGACTCACTGAGAATCCATAACTGAAGACACTGGACTCATGTCTCTAAGAGGTGAAGTATCAAGAAGAAACAATACAGGAACAGTTGAAGCCCTTGTCAGTTGTTGAAAGGATGAAGTGATCCCAAGAGCAGCACACTGCCCAACAGCAGGTCCAAAACATTCAGAGCAAAGTCATTGAGGTGACTCAGAGGCTCCAACCTATACAGGACAAGGCCTGCCATCTATTCACATAGATGGAAGGCCAAGGAGAAGAATTGGAGCAAGTCATCACTGTAGTAGAAAATTGCCTAAAGGGACCTGTCAACGAAGTTGTTATCGAAGAGTTTGTTGAATAGGAGGTCGTGGTACAAAAACAATTCAAATCATCTCGAGACAAGATCGAGGTTTTTAAGTTAGAATTATCCATATCAGAGTGACTCGGGATGAGTCAGTGAGTGTTGGGGGCTTGTTGGCCCTTGACCAAGTTTTGAGGATCCTTGGTCAAGTTTGACCTATTTTTGGGACTTCGACAGGTTGTCAAAGGCGAAGCGTAAGACGAAGAAGAGATCGCATGATATCGTCCCCTTTTTAGATATTTTTGGGTTTTGGTCTTATGTAACGAGTATGGGAATGTCGGCCCATGGGTTTACCCATGTTTAGGCCAGATTTTGTAATGTATAAATAGAAATCTAGGTGATGTAATAAGAGCACCTAAGTGTGCTAAGTGCTAGAGTTCGATCTATGTGATCGAAAGTGCTAAGTGTTGAGTAAAGATTTCTTTTGTGCATACTGTATGAGGCTTGCAGAGCTCATTGCAAGTGAGTGTAAGAGATTGAGAAGAGGATTAGTGTTGTAACCTAGCCCAGGGAAGGAGGATCTAGCAAGGTAAGAAGATCTCCTGTCCTCTGGGGAGTAGGGTTTCTGTGGCTCTGTGCATGTAATTGATTGAAGAATCTAATAAAGAAGATGAAGAGTTGGTGGATGTAGCCCGAGGGTGGGGGTGAATCACGTACATGTTGTGTTTCTCTTCTTTGTGTGATGTATTGATGTGTTTATATGTTAACTTTCTTATTGCTTCGATATAGATAAATGGTAGATATATATGTTAATGTTATGTGCTTAATAGTGTGGATGAATACTAGATCTAGCCTATGTGGATGTTCTTAGTGCTTGAATATAGTAGATTTGGTTAAATACTGCAATGCTCTGTAATTAGGGTTTAACTACATTGTAAACTAAGACTGGATATTGATGAACTATAACTGATAAGTGACCTGTTAAGGTGTTACAGTCACAGATCTGTGTCCCAGCCAAGTTTGCATACACTGGAGTCTTGCAACCACCCCTGCCTCTACCTCAGGTGAGACTTCATTTGCTTTGCAGGTGTTGCCGAAAGGGCTAGTAGTTATGGTTTTGTTAGTGCGTTGTTGTAGCGTTGAACCCTGGGTCTAACCCTGTGCCAATAAATGAGGACATAGCATCAATGGTGGGATGTGCAGATATGGAGAGTTTTTGGTGACTTGGATGATGAAATTTGATAGAATTTCATGGGATGGTCATGACTTGGGGAAGTAGAATGCTTTTATTGGAGGATTTCATGGTTATTATATAGTGAGATCCATCAGCACATGATAAGTGCACGTGATTTGTTCGTGATTTTCATAGTTTTTGACTTAGGTATGTACAAGGTGCTTGGTAGGAGGACCAAACATGTAGTACAAGGATCTGGAGCAATGGTATTCTAGATGGATTCAAGGGGTGTGTTGCAAGTGTAAAATATTCTATGGGTGTCAAGAGTTTGTTCTCATCCTCAGAGATTAAGGAGCAGGACTATGCAGTGTTGTCCTAGGATGGAAAGATGTTCTTGGATGTTGAGTTGGTATTCCCAAGTTTTGGGAACCTTTTCTACAGGGGATCTATGCACGAGAGATGTTTCGAAGGTTTGAGATGATATGGATTGATTTTATTTAGGAGGAGACTTGGTTGGTTTCCAAGGAGGATACATATGGTTTGAGTTTCATGACTATGGTCATATTTATTTATAGTGTCCACACCGGAGGGGAAAGGGAAGAAAGAAACAAGAATAAACAATAGAGATTAATGAGGTTGCAGACAGGTTCTAGAGGGAGATCTTGTTGGTCTCTGGCATTTCAGGTACAATCTCTAGTACGGGGAATTAGTTGGTGGATAGTGGAGCATATATCCATATGATAGGTTCTAGAGAGTTGACTAACACTTTCAAAGAGACTGGCTCAGACTTGTGTGTGGATTTTAGAAGGAGAGTCAAGAATGCAGTATGCGGATCTGGTACAATGTCGTTTTTATTGGAGTCAAGAGAGGTATTGAGGGAGAAGTTAGCTCCATGAGTGGTGAGGAAAGTGACTCCACTAGTACTATCGTATTAGAGGGATCCAACCCTCAAGATCTAGTAGGGAGGAGCATCCTCCCAGGATTGTGAAAAGGATAGTGGAAAAGGAGCAGGTAACTCCAAAGGTTGTTTGGACTAATGGGAGTCAGAAGACTTAGAGGGATTCAGGAGGCTTAGATGGAGTTTGAATTCAGAGGGACACTGACTTCAGAGGGAGTCAGGAAGCTCATAAGGAGATTCGGTCTCTTAGTGGGAGCCAACCTTTAGGTCAAGATAGGAGAGAGGCATCTTCCAAGATTGTCAGGTAGGTTTCATGGGTTGTTATGGCAAGATAGGAGGTTCAGAGGAAGAAGGATTCTAGGAGCAAGAAGTATTCTAGGCATGGATGATTTTAGGGGCTAAATTTCGCTCGTGGGCTAATTTTCCATGTTTTTTCCAAAAACGAGATTCGTTATTTTAAAAATGATTCGCCCAAATTCTATAGAATAAAATTATTTTACCTTAAAAATCACCAAAATTTTATAAAAACTATATAAAATCCTTAGAAATTTGAATATTTTTTCAAAAATATTGCCAAACATTTATAGTTGGCACATGAAGGATTAGTAAGATTCGCCAAGGTTTCTACATTTTAAAATAAAGTTCCATCCTTAAAATCACCCCTGATTCCAGGATGGGATTGTGTCATACAATAGGATTTACTTTAGTGACCGAGGATGCAACTAGTCAAAAGGACTAGAGAGAAGGATTTTATTTGGTGATAGAGGGAGAACCAAATCATATGGATTGGAGATTATATGTGGTAGAGTATATAGTACAAGAGACGAAGCTACTTTCAGGTGATGATGGAGGATGGAATTCCTCCCTCGCTAAGATGGAATGTTGATTTTTGTAGCTTCGGTAAGGTATTCTTACATGACCCTAGGGTTGAGAACATGGAATCATCGTGGGCACAACATCACACTTTTGGTTTGTTGAAAACCCCCTTGGGTTTGAGTAAGGTATTCATGGGTTTGTTAATGATATTTGTAGGCTTATGTTAGAGATTCACACCCATAAGAAAATCCTAATCTGATGTTGAATTGTGGAAGGGATTCCATGTTGACCCCTAAGACTTGTATATAAAGGAGAGAGGTCATTGTGACATTACATATTATGTAGAGTGTGTGGAGACATGATGGAGATAGAATAAGTGAGTCTACACTTTTGCTAGGAGGCTTCGTGATCTTAACAAAGGGGAAGTCTCCAAGGTGGAAAAGATAGCCCAAGAGAGAGAGGAGTGAATAAGGTCGCACATGTGGAGTGAATTTTTCATACCATATATGGATTTTAGGAGGAGGACATGCATATATATGTTAGTTGCATAAGGATGAATCATGTATCAAGTATACATGATTTGAAGTGGAGAAAACATTGTATGTCCAATGGTTGTCAATTATTAAATCATGTTTCTATGTCTTTCAGAAGGTACAAATCCATAGATGTTGATAGGTGACGTCAGCAGGTCGTACAAGTGGTCTACATAAGATTCTTGTGCAGAGGATATTCTTAGGGATATTGTTGATGTTTGGTTTTCTTATTTGTGTGGTTAATGGAGAACAAGGTTTTTCTCAATTTTGATGAATTTGGAGGACACGATGTTCCTCATATTTTGGTGATATTGTATTGGCCGGCAGGACTGGTTTTGACCTCATGATTTATAATGTTAACAAGATTACAAAATTGAAATCATGTCTCATGTATATTGATCATTCATATTTGATTTTTTTGTTTCCTCTACATATATTTTCAGTCAATAATTTTAGTATAAATTTTTTCAATGATAACAACCAAGGTTTTAATGTCTGATCACTAGGAAGCAATTTTTATATTTGAAATTAGTCACATAGAGTTGCATCTGAAAATTGACAATTTATTCATTGTTCCTTTTCTTTCTCCTTCTATATTTCATAAGAAGAATATTTTTTAGGAACAATTTCTTTATAGGGTTTGGCTATTTATATATGGGTGTTTCTTATCCACTGCAATGAAACCACTCATTGCATTTGATCCCAAACCATAGTGTCACTGTTGGTTTTGTTTTTAAAAAAATCATTCATGGTGATCGGTGTGCTCTGTACATAGTAAGTGCACCGACACATCTTTTTTTGTAAAAAACATTGCTTTATTTCAATTCAAATATTATTAAAAAATCATTTTCGTGGTCAACAATGCGTATTTTACCTAAATACACATCGAGACACATTGTTTACGAAGAACACCAATGAGTTTAAAATGGAAAAATTATTAATTTTATATTGAAATATCCATTTCTTAAATATCTTCATTGCTCAACGATGCATAATAAATAGTACTTAAGAATCCATTATTTTCTTAATTCATAAAGCACCGACTGAATACAAAAAATTGTAAAACGTTTTCAATTTCACAACAACATTGTTATATTATACTGGTGTGTATATGTATGTTTGACACACCGGTGTGTATAATATTGTTAATGCCTTAGTCCAAATTATCTTAATACATGCACAAAGATCTTATCTTTTTTAAAAAATAATAGTTTATATCTTTTTTTTGCAGGGAAATGTTGAAAATTTCAAGTGACAAACAAGGGGAAAACCAAGACATGTTAGTAGGGATGTCCAAAAAAGTGTAGAAGAAGATTTGAAAAGAAATGAACATAATTTTGTTGCAAGAGGAGCCATACCATTTAGTTATTTTTTTATGTACATCTAATTTAAGTATCGCGTGAAATGGCAATTTTCAATTGATTTGTTGCGGAAAAGAAAAACAAATACGGAAAAGAAAAACAAATAGAATCCATTCATCACATAAGACGAGACGATGAGGAATAAAAGGGTTGATCACAAACTTTGTAAGTATTTGTGTTTTTATACTTTCTTAAGATTTCATGTTTGTTGTGATCCTTATATTTAAATAATTAATTTACACTTCTCCATGGGTATCTTCTACTAGATGCTAAGATACAAAGAGGAGTCAACCCATGAATTGATAAACATTGGGTTAAGTATGGGTTCTGAGTATATGTTGAAGAATGAAAGTTTAATTGAACAATTTGTAAGTAGCTATGTTGTTTAACTTCCCTTTTTTTATAATTAATGAAAAAACAAGAAAACTGTATATTGATTATATGGACCGTGTTTTGTCATGTCATATTAAACATCTAGGAAACAAAGTATGGAATGCATACATTAGAGGAGATTTTGAGAGAATGCATGCAGCATGACTTCGAAAGAATCTTTATTTTTTAGGAAATACTTGGTTCAATGGTATGTTTTTTTTATTTATGCAATAAAGTATATTCTACAATATATATATATATATATATATATATATATATATATATATATATATATATATATACTTATTACAATTTATTTCTATGTTTATAGATGGAAGATGAAGGGGAATAATATAAAAAACAAGATGATCAAGAAAAAAATATGTTAAAAAACCAAAGTACAATATCACCTACAAATGATGAATAAATGAGGCATGCATGTAGCTCGATCAATATCAACAGTTCAACTGACGAATGACAACCAATATAATTGAATGTTATTGTAAGTTGTATGTTTTGGAATATTTGTCTCTGAAAATCAGGGATTTTGTTTAATGTACTCGACATATTGTCCCAATTGCATGGGGACATGTTACCAATAAGTGTAAAAATTACAAATTGGTTGCAATTTGATTATTGTATAGGAACTTTATGTTATCTCTTTTTGTATGACAATGAATCTCTTATTCAGAGATAATAAAATGGGTTTCTTATTTCATTGCATTGTCGAATGTTGTAAAAAGTTGTGTTCATGAATAATTAATATGTGGATAATTTACATCATTACAAATAACAGAGGTTTAATTGGTTGGATAACGCATTAATCTAATCATTATATCGAACCACAATAACATAAATATAAAAAATAGTTTATTTTGAAATAATTAATGGAAAATTTGTAAAAAAAATTGAATTAAATTATATACATATTAGTGTAATGTATTATTTTGAACTCACTAGACAGTGCATGCCATAATATAGACATCGGTGCATTTTGAGGTGTCATACACACCAGTACATATTAATTATACTAATGCATATGTAAGTACTATTGAGAAAAAACATTGTTTCGTAAACAATATAATGTATAATAATATTTATCATTTCAAAATTGTACAGTGCTCATGTTTGAAATATAATATGGGGCACCAAAAATAATTTTCATACGAGTGCATTACGTTTATTATACACACTGAGATTATAAATATTATTTATGCACCAGTTCCTTTACTACAATATACACTCTGATACATACTAAAAATAATGGTGTTGGCCTCTCACCTTGGATATTTGAATTTTCACTACCCTTGGGTACACATGGTAAAACAGATACCACTATGCACTAATTACAAAAGCACTCAGGTGCATGTTATATTAAACACAATGGGTCTTAGGATAAAATCATCACACTGGGGCTAACTATAACTTACATGCATCGGGGAAAACAAGTCTTAAATCACACTTGTGCATCATATGAAAACAATGTGGAACAAGTGTGTAGTAATTATAAGAGCATTGGTGCTCTGTATATAATGAAAAAGGAGGAACCAGTGAGCAATAGTTATAAACGCACCGGGAATTTTTTTTATTATATTAAGATCTGGGGAGTTTTTATTATATTAATGTTCCAATGAATTTTATTATAGTAATGTGCCAATGCATGTTTTTCAATACTGCATCGGTGCATTTTGATAGGAACAAAATCAAAAAAAAAAAAAAAAATCCTGAATTTTTTTGGTTATATGGAACATCCATTAAAACCTATGTACCAAATAGAGGAGGTTGTAGTGGAGTTTGTTTTGAAAATTTTTCTAAATTTTGTAACACTAAAAACCTCTGCTAGAAGGTGCTCTCCTTCTAGTGAGTTTTTGGGACAACAAGAAAGGGTTGAGTGCGAATTGTTGAAAATAGACATAGTGGGGTTTGTGGGAATTTTGTTGGATATGTAATTGCATGAAGAATTATGTTTTTTAGGCATGTAGAAGAGATTCATGTGTAAGAAACTAGCACATAGAAAATTGGTCATAGATGAGAGTTTCATGTTGCATCTATAAGTCCCTAGAGTCCCCAACAATAGATATTCCTAAGGAACCTATGTTGGATCCATAGAGGGAAGTGGGAGGGCCAAATGGAATTCCTACAATGAAGGGGGATTCCATTCCCTGGGTTGTATAGATTGAGGGGAGGAGAGTTGGTGGATTGGGATAGTTGTGGGAAAATTAGCTTGTTGTGGGTTATATTAAGTTGTGAGTGGCCAATAGAGACACCCTTTCTTATGGATTCCTAGAACCAACCCAGAGGTGAACTTTTTATATGTATGTGGAGCAACGAGACTATGGTTTGGTGGAACAATTGTTCTCTGCAATTGTTTTTACATTTTCTTAACAAGTGTTTTCATTTTTGTTCATTATTTTTATTCGTGGGTTTTATTTTATGTGTGTTTACTATGATTTTTAGTGAAATTTTTATTATTGTGCATGTTTAATAAACTACATTCATTCTTTTAAAATAATTCTATATATGCATGGACATTTTTAGCATGTTGCACATATTTAACTTAATGGGTGTCATAGAACTTTGTTCGGTTTAGAAGTGGGGGTGCTAAAAATATGGTTCAAGTGAGCACACTCACTCTTTTTCAATCAAAAGAGTTCAATGTAGGTTATATTTGAGTGAAGATTTCATAGTGAACAAGAGCGAAGATGTTGTAGTTGTTGCAACAATGTAATATATCCATGAAGGAAACACAAATTGTGTGATGGAATTGGAACAAATTAAAATAGGAATCCTATTGTAAATTACAATATGAATGCAAAGAATGTAACTTGGCTATGTAGTTGTAGAGGGAGTGATGGAAAATCAGTGTTTCCTTCTTCTTGTCATTAGAATTTTTGCAACAAAGAGAAAGAGTATGATTTGGATGAAGGATTGGATGTGGAAATTTAAAACAATGCTATCGTTGAGTGTGGGCATTCAACCTTTTGAAGAGGAGGAGTTTGATGAAGGGGAATCCACTAATCTAAGTGGATCTCGGTGGCATCCAAATTTTCCATTGAATCAATGTTTTCAATCCTATGGTTTTGATAAACCATGATATTCACCCTTTTATGGGGAATGTAATGTAATGGCATCTCTATTTGTTAATTATAGTCATCATATGTACATGCCTATAATATTAATGCATTGGATCCCATTAGAAATCTACAGCTAAACACATTTGGGCTAGAGTAGTACTGGGATGGTGTGGATGTATGGAAAATTTCCTAGAATTCAATGTGGATAAACCACCCGGTCAAGAACCCAATTAGGCCTATACTCATTTGGGATGGAAATCCTCAATGACCTGTGGGCTCAGTTTCCACTAAGGGGGATTTTCTCCTTGAAAGGATATTTTCCTTGAAGCTCTTATGAAGCCTAAATACGGTTCTAAAATACTATGCAAAAAAATAAATAAATAAAAATAAAATTATTTTTATTATAAGCCTATATTATCCTAAATAAGATATAGAAGTAGTTCATAGTATCCCAATTAGGAGAAAGAATAATAACATAAATAAACATGATACAAGAGTAAGCTACCAAGCTATATAAATAGTTCATACAACTTGATAACAATTAAAAAAAATACACATCAGCCTTAACTTAGTAAACTGTTACCAAGAAAAACACAAAAATGCATACTCACGTTCAAAATGAAGGATTAACAAAAGTTTAACATGAGATAAAGATAAGTTGTGAAGCTACATATACAACTCACATAACCAGGAAAAATTTAAAGAAAATAGATATCAGTAACTAACTCAGTAAATAGTTACCAAGAAATCACAAATATGAATACTCACATTTAATAGCTAGTTAACAAATTCAAACCAATCATGATAGATAACTTACCATGAGTTTTAAATAAACATAAGTTTGCATAAATGACCATAGTGCACAATATAAAAAATAATATTTATCTGGAATAGAATGTTTCAATAGAGTAGAGTGTCTTTCATTATACTCAAACAAGATAGTAGCACCAAATATGAATACAACTAATAGAACTTAGAGTCTTCCAACAAGTCCTATATAATTGACAATAGTGCACAAGATTTGATTATTGATTTCCAACCTAGGATACATATGATTTAAAGAAAGAAATTGTGATAACACAAGTATCGTATTGCCTCCAATACCCCCCAGGCTCAATTCCAAAAGTTCATTTATATGCAATGTGATTTCTTTCTAAAACCCAGCAATAACAAAAAATCTCTACCTTTCGTGATGGAATATATTTGTTGATTTTGTGGTAATATTTATGCAACCATAAATTGTAACAAACCCCACCACCCACAAGTCAGGGTATGCTACCTTCAAGCCCACCCTTGGAATTATTTCTCTTACCAGTACCCTTTTTAAATTAATAAGGATGCATAAAAGAAAATATCTAACGACGTGCACAACAATAACCAACAAGCATGCATATTCTAAAGATTCAATTAAACAATAAATAAATACACAATGGAATACATTCATATATAGACAAATAATACCATAACAGAGAGCACTTATCTTTATAAAATAAAACACCAACTGGCTGCAGACCAAGGATGTTCCACCCAACTGTAGACACTACTACTCCAAATATCAACATCAGTGTCACCCCTGAGCCAGAGCTATGAATCCACAAGGACAGTTCCAGAGTGTTACCTGGCTTCCTGAACTAATCAACACTCAAGCTATCATAGGATTTCCCAGCACTCACAACAATCCAAGTACCCATCTCTCTTCTACCCAGCTTGCACCACCCAAGAGAATGGACCTCCACCCTTCTCTACCACGCAATCCCTCAGGTAGTCCTTCTCCTCCTAGGGCTCCAGTGCAAGTGGTACAGAATCTCTATGTTGGAACTCTCAAGACTCATAGTTGTGAACAAGGTTGGACACAATCCAATGCATCCAAGATGTGTAGGCCTCAATTCATGGTTGGATTACACCAACGACCTCTACAACCAACGATACCATGGACGCTCTTTAGCAGTTCGTTTTCCTTTTCCCAAGACAAGACATGGATGAGGAAGATGAACGGGTGATGAAAATGAATGGAGTGAGATATCCACCTAAGGTGTGAAACAATGAACAACCAGTGAATGAATGCATGAGGGAATGAATGGAATGAAAGAAGAAATGAATGAGAAAACGAACCAACCCCCCAATCAGACCAGGGATGGGTTTAAGTATTTTTGTGGGTAATCAAGAACTTCATAGCCTCCCTTAAGAATTTCACGTAATTGATCCTCTCCCTTAGACAAAAGGGTAATTAAAATAGAAAATAAACATTTATCCCCTCTGTTGAGCTCCAATCTACCCAAGTAAATTAGAGTGAAAATGATTTTCAATCCGGTGTTTGTAAGACTTAGAGGCACGTCCAAAGTATATGGATTTAGAGATAGTTTTTATCTTTAATGGAGATAAACCAAAAACCTATTCTAAGGATGAATATGAAAGAGATGCTAAGCTTCTATTCAGAAGTCATCTTCATAGATCTCATAACAGTAATCAACACTTGTTTTTCTAAAGAATAAAAACAATAAGCATTCAAGAAATGTTCGAACTAGTTTTAAGACCTATGAAATGTTAGAAGAACAAAACTCTTATTCAAGAGATGCATTCATTGTCTTCTTTCATTCATTCATTAACAACTATCATCAAATCAAATCAAAATACTGAAATCATAAATAACTCAAAAAGCATTCAAAACTATATTAATGTTTGAAGTCAAACTACACATTGAATTCTCATTCAAGAAATCATTCACAATATGAGTAAGGCTTGAAAACATTAGCATGTAACTGAGTGTAACATCCCACTCTGCCGCACTGAGAAAACTTATTTTTTGAGGACACTTGCTCGCAAGTGACTTGGACTTTTGTGATGTTAAACCATTTATACTTGATTATGATGCGATTGACAGACGACATGATGTTTTACTAGTTTGATTGACACAGGTGTTGCTGACTCTGTTTTATTGAGTGTGCAGGGTTTTTGACCTTGAGGATGCAGAGGCATCGGTAGAACCCCCTTGGACTCCAGACTAATTCAGGGAGTGTGCTTTTGGGTTGATTTAATTACTGTGATATTTCATTGATTTGGTGATCTGATGTTGACATTTCTGACATGATTGTTGATGATGCAGGCTGACGATAGCTTGCTGACCAAACTCACATATGGAGTAAAGGGGCCACACATGATTTCAAGAGAGGTGGAGGGAGAGGGGTGGACAGCAGCCTTGCCACCGCCTACTAGCACTCCCACCGTAGCTCGAACTATAGGTTAACGATTACCTAGTTCGAGAGGATCCACAATGTCGTGAGGGCAGACTGCGACAGTCGCTCACAATGATTCTAAGGGGTGCACAATAAGGCGGGGGCCTTATTCCTTAGAACCCTTAGTCTCCCACAAGTTCACCTGGCGGAGTGTTGACTCCAGGGGTTAGAGGTCTACCAATCAGTCCAGTTGGCGAGTGGCACCCTTGGAGCACGTGGTGCATCCTGAAGGGCACGTCGCACAAAATAAACACAAGAAGTGAGTGGCACCCTTGGAGCACGTGGTGCATCCTGAAGGGCACGTCGCAAAAAAGAAACACAAGAAGCGAGTGGCACCCTTGGAGCACGTGGTGCATCCTGAAGGGCACGTCGCGTAAAAGGAACTGAACGAGGTGAGTGGCACCCTTGGAGAACGTGGTGCATCCTAAAGGGCACGTCGCATTGATGTGGATGAAGGAAAAAAACCTAATTAGCCCTAAGATAGTAACGCCTTAATAAATTCCTAAAATGACACCCCTAAACTAATCGTCATCCAGTTCAAATTCTAAACCCAAGTCAAAAAAAAAAACTTCTCTAAGATAAAAATTTCATTCAACCTTAAGGAAAAAGGCCCTAACTCTAACTCTAAAAGAGCCTAACCCTAACTCTAAATGAATAGCTCCTTGAATATTTACCTAATCCTATACCCAAATATCCTTAGTAATAACATTTAACCCTAGCAACCATTACAATAATTAAGCAAAGCACCAGTATGAGATTTTAGGCTAGAGTTAGGAGGATACAATTTTTAGAACGTACCCGAGCTCTAGTTCTTGGATTCTTTAGCGTTAACTTCATCCAACTACAACCAATATATCAACGGATACGTTTTAGTTAACTCAGACAATAAATTTCATTGAAGGCCTCTCCTTCCTTAACCGCAACCTGCAATGAGAGTTCATTAACTTATTCAAAACATAACTCCCTTATGAACGCAATAGTTTTTCAAAAAGTTAAACTAATTCATAATTAAACGAATACCAAAAGCCATAGTTTGGATTGACAGATCGCATGACCTTTAGTGAATAATTTGAATGCTTAAGGGATTAATCTACATTATTTAAAACTCATACATAAACTTAGATTGAACCAATAGTAATAAAAATTTTAACAAGGGGGAGTATAAAAGAAAATATATGTGAATTTAAAAAAATAAAAAAATAAAATGAAAATGTGCTTAGCGCTTTTACCTTTTGAGTTTCCTTTTTAAAAAATAAAAAAAAAATAGAAAAAAAAAAGGAATAAAAGGGGGGAAAACTTAAAAGAAATATGATTTAGGGTTTTTGATTAAAAACCTAAAACAAGATGTGATTTAGGTCAAAAAAAAAAAAGAGGATAAAAGAAAGGGCATGGGGGAAAAGAAGGGGGGATTTTTGAGCTATTGGGTATGGTTATGCTTCCAAACTGGAGAACTGGACTGATTGCTTGTAGGAGTTGGGGATTTTCTCAGCTGAATTGAGTGGTAGCTCAGCCTTGGAGGCGAGCTGGGAAGCTAGGCTACTATTTGGATTGTGTGTGGCCCCTTTGCGGCTCAGGGGGCTGAGGGGGAAGCAGAGTACCCCTAGCATTTGGCTGGGAGGTACCGGTGAGTCCTCTACGGTCGGAAAGCGGGAGCATAAAGGAGCACGCAGACGCCATCTGGAGCGGGCGAACAAGCCAAGGTATGTTTTTATTTTGGATGAATGCTAGTCTGTGTTGGTGTCTGAAAATTTAGATGGTTGTGTTTTTATTTGGATAAATGCTTAAGTTTTGTGATAAATAATAGTTTAGAATGGTTGCACTGAACCTCAAGAATCGACCCCTTTCTATGCTGTAAGAATGTTAGCAGGGCAGTTTATGGTTCTGTGTTTGGCACCGTTAGGGTTCCTAGCAATTTTGTTTGGGTTATGGGCGCTCGTTCTTTTTCTATTGGGTACAGTCGTAGGGTTTCTGGAAGTTTCGTATGGGTTTATTGTTATTCTCTTTTATACTTGGTACAGTTTTAGGGTTGAGTAACTTGTTTGGGTTTACGGATTATTTCATTTTTATTTTACAGTGGGTTTCTCCTATTTCATTGGGCACTTATATATACAGTGGGTGTTTTATTTTACAGCGGGTTTCTCCTATTTCATTGGGCGTTTATATATACAGTGGGCGTTTTATTTTACAGTGGGTTTCCCTTATTTCATTGGGCGTTTTTATATATACAGTGGGAAAAATTAGCAGCAGGTTTTCACTTTTACATATTGGGCGTTTTTACAGTGGGCATTGTCTTCCATGGGCGTTGCATTTTGGTATTCTTTGTGCATTGCATACCATGGGCGTTTTTGTATATACAACGGGAAATATTACCGTGAGTTTTCTCTTTTTATGCATTGGGCATTTTACATATACGGCGAAAATCTTACAGTGAGTTTTCTCTTTTTCTGTATTGGGCGTTTTTATGTATACAACAACAATCTCACAGTGGGTTTTATCTTTTCATGTATTGGGCGTTTTAAATACAGTAGGAATTTTCTACAATGGGTTTTCTTCTTTTATTACAGGGCGTTTTTATATCAGACTGGGCATCCATCAGAGTTAAACGTTTTATTTCAGATCGGGCATCCATCCATCCATCCGGGAAATTGTTTTTGGTTGTGTCTATACCCTATGCTTTTCTATTCAAGAATAAGACATGGAGTTTCCTTGCCACGCGGATTTAATGGGTGCCTAACCTGAAATTTATTGCCTCCTCCCACGTGGTATCCAAATTTGGATCCAGGAAATGCTATATTTGTCTATACGGTTGATAGCTCTATCCTCTTCACAGTGCTCCGATTTTGGATGCCAAGATGTGTAGCGTAGGAACCCTAAACACACTTGCATCTGGAAGGGAGTTGAGGCTAGCAAGAGATGGTATAAGACGTGTCTTTGTAATGCTGTATCGAAGTGTTGAATGCGGGTGCACAAGTGAACCTTCTTGACTTTTTTTTTTTTTAATTTAAGATTAAAGAGCATTAAAACGATCCATTTTCTGAACATTCACCATTTTTCAATTATTTATTTTGCGAAAGGCTAACATAAATTAACTAGACCTGCATTGTATATTGAATATAACCTGCATATACATAGATAATTAAAGTTCACTTTTCTTTAAGTATAAAACTTGGATTAATACTAAATTCTTGTTTCAAAGATTGGGTCCTCTGAGCAACATGTTTCAGTACCATAGTACTCTCTCGGTTGTATTTAAATAAATGTGCATTGAACAGATACCATAGTTTTATGTTCGGTATTCACTGTGCGAAATCAATAAAAGTTGGGGTGTAATATTTATACTATTATAGATTATATTGATTTATTTTTATTTATTAGAAATTAATAGATAAAAATCATTTTAGATAATTTCGTATTATTATATATTATATTTTATTTATTTGGTGTACCGGAAATCAATAAAAGTTGGTGACGTAGATATGTAAAGATATGCGAAATGTTTACCCTTGTTATTATATATTATAATTTCATTTTTCTATTGAAAATCTTAATCTTAAGTTCAAGGTAAAATACATTTGAATGGGAAGCATATAGAAGAAATCGAATCCCTTACAAACTTTCCTAACGAAGGAAGCGCAGAAATCGATGACCCATTGAACTATGCTTTCACAGAATTTGATGAAGATAGGAGGCACAGAAATCTACTGCACAGATTGTTACTTTCCATACTAATGATTAAATTGTTATTCATCATCGTATCGAACTTTGTTATGTAATTCTCACTGCCATATTATTATTTCTGCCTTATTAGAATCATGTAACTGCCAAATGTATTACTGCCTCTATGTAATTGGCAGATTTGGAATTACTACATTCTTACATTATTACATTATGTTAGGGTAATGTAATATAGGATAAGGTTATGGGAATGTTATTGCAATGTTACCTACATTATATTATAATGAAGTAAAGTAAGGCTAAGTTAATGAATCATCTTATGATGGAATGTATGGAATAATCATGTGAGGTGGACAGTGTAATCTAATGCTATATATTGGTCTATCAATGTCTTAATCATTAGTGTAATGACCATGCTGCTTAGTTGGTTAAATTGCAAGTCTTTATATTATGATGTAATGATGCTAGCTCTTATGAAGATGTAATGGTAGTTTATTTATGGATACTAACATATGAGATGAATGTGGATGATATCCTATTGCAAGGTAGGTGAGGTAATTGTAATGAATTTATTCATTCACGGTAAGTTATTGTAACAATTATGGTTAGTGATAAACATATGTCATGAACTGTCCTTGAATTTAAGTACGAGGAGTCACCATGGCTTAGTTAATGGGGATGGATTTTAGTTGATTTTACATATTTAAGAATGGGTTGGTAAATCATCGTCTAGTAGAAGTCAAATGGGGTAAGTGGTTGTAATTGAAGTCATTGAGTCCTTCTAGTGGTTGGTCGTGGTCGGTATTCTCCTGACTGGCGTCTCCCGTAGAGGTCATGATTGTCCCTGATTTTGTAGTACTTGGTGGTATTGCATTGCATGGTCTGCTTGTGTCGGGAGGGATGTAGACACCTCCATGTTCCTCAGAACAGTCGCCCGCCCTGAGACCTTAAATGGTTAAAATCGATGGGAACCTGGGCTTGATCGTTACTTATGTGTCTTAGAGGTCCTAACCATTGCAGGGTAGGACGGTGGGTAGTCAATTCTACTTATCATCATGTGATTGTCGTTATGCATGAAGTTACTTGTCACGTGTCATTGTTGTCTTTTATGTTCATCGTGGTTGCGTCTTGTTGGTCGTCGAGTGGCAACGTAGAGTCTAGAGTGTCTGTTAGTTCTACACGCGCGCACACACCTTAAACACACCAAAAAAAAAATTTGCACCTGTTATCAAAGTTGTTGTCGTAACGAGGAGGGTCGTTACACTGAGCTATGAAATTCATCTACCTACAGCAAGATAAAACTCATCTACATCAAGCAAGATCTGATCTAAAACATGTACTTGAAAAAAGAACACAAGGAAAGAGTGTACTAGTTGGCAATGGGAGCCCTCCAATGCTTCCCTGGTACACTTTAGTTGACTTTAGCTAAGAAAGGACTCCAGTAGCATTCAAATCATCATAAGCATTCACAGGAACAAAACACARAGCTGATCTTCAATAGTGCAAATTCTCAAGTTTCTTCATTCATATCAAGATTGTGTTACTAGTTTAAGCTTAAGAGTATTTATACAAGAGTCTTAAAACCAAAAATGCTAAAATGTCTCCTAAATATCATAATTAGATCCACAATATCCTAGGAGGGTCGAATTCCTCCTTTAGATCCACAATATATGGTCAAAATCCCACGAAATCCAAAACTATCCAAGATTTAAGGCTGAAACAGGGCAATTTCTGCTGAAGTAGCCCTGTTTGACCAGCGTTGACCGGACATCTGGGAGGCTTAGATTTCTAATATGATAGCTCATTCTCCATCCTTGTACATCAGGGAACACGACCCAAGTGTTATATTTCACCCAGGTGTCCTGCAAGTATACAAACCACGGAGATTTTACGGGATTTGGTCAAATCCTGTAATTGTTGATAAATTTTCAATTTTAATGCTAAAATTTAGAAAACTCAATTCTTAAGATAAATAATGACAAATATACCTTGCATATGTTGTTTCATGGAAAATGTGGAATGAAATGAAGGAAAAATGGATAGATAAAGAGGCAAAAGTATGGTTTATAGGGCCAAATGGAAGCACAAAAATGGACTCAACATCTCCCCCAAGAGGAAGTCCTTGCATGTCCTCATGCACAAAAATGTCCCTGACCTGTGTCACTGATCTTCTGCTACTTCTTTTTCCTGCAATAAAGTTTCCACATTCGCCTGAGCTGTATGAAGTGCTTTCATATTTTGATACTTCTCTTTATAAGCCTTTTTCTGTTGGAACCACTTATAAGCTTGCTTGGAAATTAACTTATTTTGTTTTTGAAGCTTTTTGTTTTTCTTCTTCAAAGTGTCATTCTCCTCTTTTGTTTTGTGTCTTTGATTTCTCAGCATTTCATTTTCTGTTTTGATGTATCTTTCTAAGACTTCAATTTCTTTGATTTTTCTCTTCATCTTTCTTATTTTCTTGTTCTTCCTGTCAAGTTCAGATGTGGATGTACCAGCCACCTCTTCCATTTGAGGTTCTTCTTTCATGTCCCTGATTAGTTGTTCCATATCTACTCTCATCTATTCATAGGTAGAATTTTCCTTCTCCTCAAATCCATCATTTCCAAATGATTGTGCTTCAAGAGTCTGAATATGTTCATATTGTGCCTGTTATGCTTCATCATCTTTCTCTTGTATTTGGCATTTTTGAACTTGTGGTCGTTTTCTTGTCCTCCTTTCATAAGTGGTAAAAATTTTGTCTTTTTCCTCAAGTTCCTTTTCTTTTAATACCATACTTCTTGTTTTTCTCCTCCCCATAGGCAGTTTTGGGCTTGTTGCATTGGGGTGTTGTACCTCTCCTTCATCATCAGTCACTACTAGGATTTGCTCCTCTCCTTCTTCCTCCTTTATGGTTTCAAAACCATTTTCAATGGTAAACTGTTGCCAAATCACATTTTGCTTCTGAAGTTCATCTTTAATAATCATTTTGATAAGACCAGGGTGATACAAACTCCTCTCTGTGTTCCTTCCCTGTTTTTGGACAATCTTGGCCAATTTGGAAAGGCTTTGTAAGAGAAAGTAAGGCATATTGATCTCACAGTCACCTCTCAAATGTTGTAGCAATTTAATATGATATAGATAAATGATGCTAAACCTTCCCTCACAAGTTATGAATTTCTGTATAAGGTATGCCAACTCATCCCAGGGATGGACCAACCAACTCCTTGGGATTCCTTTCTTCCAGTTTATTGTTGCTACCCTTGACCTTGAAATAAAAGGTACCCATGATTTATCCTTGAAATGTTTGGTTTTAAAATATCTCTCTCCTATCTGAGGTAGTCCAGTGACAAATTCAAGGCTATCTTCAGTGATTCTGATGGTAAGGTTCCCAACAGTAGCTCTGTCTCCATCAAATGAGTGAGCAAATTCTAAGGCAATTCCTTCACAAAATCCATCAAATTTTTCAAAAAAACTTAACCACTATTTCTATTCCAGAATTTGCATACAATCTCTATGTATTTATGATGCTACAAGCCTCCCAGGTTCATATCGTGATACCATATTTCAAAAAAATTCAAAAACAAGACCTAAAATATCCCCACTGTTTGAAAAAAAACTTCAACTCTGCAATATTTCTCAAACTTCTGGACTCTGTGTGAATTTTAATTCATGTGTATGGTCTTCAAGAAGAGTTTCTGTTCAAATAAGCAAAAGAAATCTCTTATTTTTTATTCCTAAGCTTATTCTTTTTTCATGAAAAATTTTGCACAGGCATATTTGGTAAAAAATTCTCGGGCTCCTCTGTCGAACTCTGACTCAATTTTCCTTCTTTAAATTCAGGCTCTGCTAAACATGAACTATCTCGTTTACAATTGTATCCAGAACGTTGAATTTATACTTGGCTGTCTAAATTCTGAGTTCGTTCTTACCTTCAGAGGTCGACTCCTGTTTTGATACATTTTCTTCCCTTGCTTCACCACGTTCCTCCTTCAATTCCCCCGAGTTTTCTTCCACGGAACGAAATCTTGTATGTTGACAGTGTGATTGTCAACATACAATTCGTTTCCTATCAAAGAATTTCGGAGTAGGGATGGTCAATGTACTAGAGTGTAGGGATTTCGGATGCGTAGGAGGAGCAATGAACTAGAATGTAGGGATTTGGAATGCGTAGGGAGAGCAACGAACTGGAATGTAGGGATTTGGAATGCATAGGGAGAGCAACGAGGTGTGTAATTCGAAATGGTGGTAGTGTATGCAGAGGTGCGTCGGCAGTTCAAATCTCGGGGCATGCAAGGTGAGACACAGCGTGCATGTTTGGTGAGGCTCAGCACATATTAAAAATGAATTGAGTCGTTTTACTTTTATGAAGAGGGAAACGTTGGTGGAGATTTCAACAAGGTTTTTATTTTTAAAAATGGTTTGTACATCAATCACAGCTGAAGGTGTTACTCTGATCATACCTTGTACTCTTCTCCCCTTTGCAATTATTATGAGATGTGGTTTAAAAATGCTCATTTGTCATATAACTCCCGAATTTATTTCCAATTCCTTCATCAAACATGAACATCTTCTTCTAACCCCTTTTAAATGTATGAAAACCATCTTGATTTATGCAACAGTACCTTAGTCTGTGTATGTAACAAAGCTTAGACAGCTTCAAAACAAACATTGTGTTTTGGTATTTAAAACCCAATCCCTCCTTATAACTCCTTTGGAAACCAAAAGTGGTTCTGCTGAGTACCATTTTAAATGCTTTTGAGGATGAAAAATGGAGTGATGAAAGGATAATGTAGGGAAAAAGGAAGGATAGGGCATTTATCATTCCTAGCTTAGGAAGAATTTTCAAAATTAAAGCATTAAAAGGGAAAATATACTAACTTGTTTGCTCCTTGTGTTTTGTTGACTGAAGTTGGATGGGATGCTAGTGTAAGTCCTCAGATTCCTGTTGTATTTACTTTGCTAGTTTCTCGGGTCCTTTTGTTGATTGAAGTTGATATCTTCTCAGGTCCCTTACTGATTGAAAAATTGATACTTTCAGGTCCCTCTGCTGATTGAAATGACTGTCTTCATCAGGTCCCTCTACTGAACTTGAAATGGATGTCTTCATCAAGGCCCTCTGTTAAACTTGAAATGGATGTCTTCATCAGGTCCCTCTGCTTTAAATGGATACTTCCAGGTCCCTCTGTTGTTTGATACTTTCAGGTCCCTTTACTGATTGAAATGACTGTCTTCATCAGGTCCCTCTGCTGTTTTGAAATGCGTGTCTTCATCAGGTCCCTCTACTGAATTTGAAATGAAGTTGGATCCTTTCCTTAATGCATGCTATCATCTGTAGAAGGGTTGAAGGGTTTCCAGATATAACTTATTCCCCTCAGCCTTATTTATTAACTTTTCCTCAAGTCAGAAAAAAACTTTTGAAGCTCAACAAATAAAAGTAGAAATTGATGATGAAAATTTATTAGTATTTGAAGAATTTTGATTGGCCAATGTTACATGGTTTTCCAATCAGAATTCGAGTTTATATTGTTTTAGTTACCTGGGTTTTCACAACTAAACTCCCTTTTTCTTTTTCTCTTTTTTTCTCTTTTTTCTTTTTTCTTTTTTTTTTCTCTTTTTTCTTTTTTCTCTTTTTTTTTTTATTTTATATTTTTTATGTGTTTTTTTTAAGTAGAATGTGGAGGAGACACATGGTTTTGTTTCTCCAACACTTCCATTTCATTTTGCTAAAATATTTGATGTAGAAAGTCCTCTTTTCTTACAGGATTATTGTAGAGCTTCAGCCTATGTCCATTGACTATGAATGAGCTTGCCTCATCGTCTATTGTTTGTAATTTGACTGAGCCATTGTCATATACTTGTGCAATCTCATAAGGACCAAGCCAATGAGTTGTAAATTTAGCTTTGAAATCTTTAAATTTTGAATCAAA